>JAKUCB010000013.1:0-322455 GCA_030563345.1 Diutina scorzettiae
TCGCGGTTGCTTTCAGGGTTGGGTGAGCAAGATTTGGGATCAGCTAGAAAATCGGACCAAGCGGGCGCCCACCCATTGTGGTGGAGGCCATCTTTCAATGAGTATTGTAGTCTGAGGCGGAAGTCATTGTAGTACCAGTTTTGGTAGGATTCCTCGCGGAAGAGGTGGCGGATCATTTTGGCCCGCCCCCCTTGGATTTGGACCCTAAGGTTCAATAGCCCATGCCCACCTCGGCTCAAGGGAGTGGCGAGGATGTGTGAGTTGATGCGGGGAAAGAGCCTCTTCAAAGCCCTATCCAACTGCAATAAATTGTGGTTTGGAATTGGGTCAAAGACGTCCCGGTAGTACAACTTGGAGAAAAGGTAGCAATTTACCGCCAGTGCGCGTGAGTAGGTAGGCGAATATTGGTCTACCATGCGCCTAAGGGTGATGCTTATGTTGTTAATGGACGCCAGCCAATCTACACCCGAGAGCGGAATCCCAAGGTACTTGTCCGGCAAGGTGGTTTTCGACTCGACTTGGAGTGGGGTAACAGCTGGGTCACCTAACCAGTGAATCGTGGATTTCGCCTGATTCAACCGGCTATTGGAGACCCGTTCAAAACCGGTAAGGAGGTCCTCAAGAATCAAGTGATCCGAAGGACAGCCAAGAAAAACAGTGAGATCGTCGGCAAAAGCTAAGTATCGGAGACGACCCGTGGCCGGGATTTCAAGGTTTCGCCCGTGTGGCTGGAAGCCCAGGAGCCTCGAATTGAGTTGGAAAAGTAGCGGTTCGACCGCTAAGTTGAACAAAAAAGGCGAGCATGGGTCCCCTTGCCGCACACCCACCTCGAGTGGGAAAGGGTCGCCAAGGCTTCGGTTTATGGAGACTCTTGCCCATTGCAGGATCAAAGTAGCCATTGTAAGGTTGATTATCCCCGGGGGGAAACCAACGTGTTCAAGGACCGATCGTAGATATTGGTGTGATATACGGTCAAATGCTTTGGCGAAATCCACCACTAAAAGGGCGGACCCCCCCGAAGGATGACCATGTTGAGTAGATTTCAAAGCTTCCGAAAATTGGAGAATGTTGTCTGCTATCTGCCGGTGTTGCATAAAACCACGTTGGTCCGGGCCGATGAGCAGATTCGCAACGCTTTGTAACCTCGTCGTCACTGCCGAAGCAATGATTCGGAGGCCACAATTAATGAGCAGGATGGGACGGAGGTCCTCAACATTGTCGGATTTCGTATTTTTGGGAATCAAAGTGATGATGACTTCTTGAAAGCATGGGCTAAGCGTGCCATCAAGTTGGGTATCATGAGCGTGGCGGAGGAGCAAAGGACCAAGGCTTTTCCAGTATGCCTTATAGAATTGAAACAGAAATCCATCTGGCCCCGGGGCAGATGATGGGGATGCCCTATTCAATGCCGCCGTAAGCTCTACAAGAGAGAGCGGAGAATCAAGGGCAGTAGCCTGAGATTCCAGAAGGCGGGCGGTATATGGACGTAAGAAATCTTGGATATCAGAGTCGCTAGCCATGGGCGGTCGCGAGTATAGGTCGCGAAAGTACGAGGTAGCTAGCCCGAGGATTTCTGGAGTTGTCCTAGCTGTGGAGTCCGGAAGGGCTCGAGAGTCAAGTTTGGTTATGAGGGGAACGGGGGACGTGTTACGAGCTATTCGCCGTAGGGCAGACGTAACCATGGGGGGGAGGGCAACAGGAAACGATTTGGGCGTTATGAGCTCTGGATGGAGGAGACGAAGGGCACCCTGGGATTTTAAGTAGTCCTCCAGTAGGCTACGAACAAGACATAGCGCAGCATATAATGAGGCGGACCGTGTAATGAGGAGCTCAATCAATGGAGAAATAATTGAGTGTACCAACAAGGTCTTCGGGAAGTGGAACCGCCGACGACCAATGCTGATGGGCACTGTAGCATCGAGTAAAAATTCAGCTGAGATTGGGTGGTGAGTGGAAAAGGAAGGCTTAGGGTGGAGAGTAAAACGCCATGAGTCTGGAGCCTTAGAAGACAGAATGTAAATTCTGTCAAGACGACGAGAGGTCCTGTGATGGGTGTTAGTCAAACCCGAGGCCTGAGTTAAATTTCGAAAAACATCCTGAAGATCGAGGTTGAAAGGAAGACTCGAGAAACTCGAGTGGAGATCCGAAACCTCGTCTGAGCAATTAAAATCGCCCCCAAGGATGATGGTGACTGGAGTTGTGTGGTCGGCCTGAAAGACGCTCAAAGCTAGCTCAAGGTTGGTAAAAAGCTGGTCTTGAGTATGCGTGCCATCCTGCGGGGAGTAGACTGAGATAATAAGACAATCCGTGTCCCATTGTGGGATGCGCACAAGTAAGTCGGTCACCCATGGACGGAGTAAAGGTGGTAACAAGGTCGTTAGGTTGTTTTTAGTGAAAGAGCCAAAAAAGTGGCGCTTTCCAACAACAATGGCAGTCCTGGGGAAAGTTTCCACCGAATCATGTGCGACAGATGCGCCGAAACGGTAGTCTCTAAGAGTAGTTTCAGTAGTAGTGGAGCCTCGAGGAGGCGGAAGCTCCTGTAACAAGATGAAATCATGCTGTTCCAGGAGTAGATGTAGTTTTTTCATATTCAAGGTGCGTTGAATATTTTGTGAGTAGATCAGCAAAAGATTTGCTGAAGGAACCTCATGGCGGTGAAACCTTGAGAGTTCCAGGTTAAACCATTGTTTACTCAATGGGAGGATTTATTGACAGGGAAGACGATCAGAGGGCGGCGTCGCCATCGTCGTCAAAAGAAAGCATTGAAGCTGGGGAGCCGTGGGCTGCTGTTGCTTCAAGGTTTGGTGGATTTGACTTATTTAGTCGGGACAGGGAGTCCGGGACCGTAGGACCGAGGAACGGTGACTCAAGTTCCATATGGTCCAGTTGACCCGAAGCATCAGGTCCATCCGGAGCCTTTTCCTGTTGCACGGAGTCACCTTGCGGAGCTGCAACTGGGTTGACTCGTGGAGGCGAGATTGACATAGAGGATTCCTGGGAGGATTCATATACTGGGAATTCAGGGGATTCTTGTGCAGACAATTGAGAAAGAGCAGGATTCGCCGTGTCGCGGGTAGCGGTGACAACAGGAGTGGAAGGTGAGGATCGGCGCCGAGGCGAGCCGGACGGAGAGACGGAGGTTTTGGTAGTGCGGTCAGAATTTTTAGGGGTACTGAGCGGAGCGGTTTTCCCCAAGGGGCGGTTTGGGGTGGAAGTGAGGGACTGGGAAGTGGTAGGAGGCACCTGGCTGCTAGTAATTTGGGAAAGGGGGGTTTCCGGTTCTACTGGAAAAATCTCAAGCGAACCGAAAGGGTTGGACGAAGAAAAATTTGGGGTCCGGCTCAAATTCAGGTGATGGCCGACACGCTTGCCACTGGGAGTAATATACGCCTTAATGGGTGTGGAAAGAGTCGGCCTCGTACGCTTGACGGGTAGTTTAGAGGTTTGAGCTGGAAATAACCCAGCTTTATTGGGCCGTCGACCACGGCATTCTTTGGGAGCATGATGGGTGCCCGGAAGGTAGTCCGTGTGGCACCTATTGCATGTAGCCTTTGAGCATGTTGCTCTGGAATGGGCAGTTGTACGGCAGACCCCACAAAATTTGAGGGCCGAGCGTATCTCGAGACGCAGATGGAGGGTATTCGCTACAGGAGTTTCCTCCCCTTCAAAACGAATGATGCAATAGTAGATCTGGGTACTATCTTCGGAGGTTTGAGGATCGTAGTAGGAGTCGAGAACTACCGCTTTTGCAGATGGTGGAAAATGATCAGCGATGAGGTAGGTCAACCTTTCAGGAGTAGGATGTATACTCAAAGCAGTCAGAGAACCGAAGTTGTGGTTGAGCGGGGCCGCTTGATAAGCCGCAAGGATCACGTTAGCGTTGGGGTTGGAAGACGAAGAAGTAACCTTCCAAGTGACGAGACTAGAAGCCGTTTCTTCCTCTTTGTTTAGGATGGGGTTCATAGGAGTACACTCTAAGTATTCCTTAGCCAGATCAAGTACAAATTTCCTTGACTCTTCCAGGAGGTTCCCAGGAATCAGCAAGAAAAAGGTTGGCTGTGATTCTGAAGTTCGGACATGCCTAAGGGATGCGCCAGCTTTACGGAAAGCGAATTCTTCCGAAGTCGCGTCCAAAGCGGAGGATGGGTGGTCGGGGGGCCGAGCTGCTGTCTTGTCAAGCGAGGCGAGATAACGCGTGATCTTAGAACGGAGTTCAGTTTCAAAATTATCCAAACCCATTTGTAGGGTGGATCTGTAGTTAATGGCCTCATCAAATTTCCCCTCAAGGGTGAGAATGAAGCCTAATGAGGTTAGCGCTTTATGACGAGCAAGCAGTGCGATAATGGGGGAGGGGAGATCCTTGAGACGTTCCGATTCATGTCGTTGGATGGGTGAGGGGATGCCGAGAAGGTAGCCTATCTTTTCAAGGTCATTCGCTTTTTTCCTAGGTTGGTGGGGATGTTTTGGGTGAGGTCCACCAGAAGCCGCCACCGAGGCGTACAGAGTAGGAGTAGGGTTGTCAGGAGGTTCTTTAGAGGACTCAATTACCGGGGGGTTAGCTTCCAGAGCTAACGCCTGCGAAGTGGCCAGGGGGGTAAACCCTGCTGATTTCGCGGACATGATATCGAACCGGGGTTGTTCGGATCAAAACCGAAAGTGATAACCACTACACTATAAAACCTCTTGCGCCAAATTTTTGGCTCTTATATTTTCCTCTTTTTCAGCTTTTTGATTCCTATCTTTTGGAGCCATAAAGCCTAGTGTAACTAGTTATAGTGTCCGAGATACGGTGCCAGCTGAAATACGCATACAAAACTGGAGAAATAATACCCAAATCCAGTATATTAATTCTACTTGGTGACAAGAAGCCATCAAGAAACAACAAGGCCAAAAAAGTGTCAATCGAGGGCTTTGGAAGCGCTTGGGATGAAATTGGACACTAAAGGACACGTCAAACTTATTACAGAAAAAATCGATATAAATCAGCTATTTGCTAACCAAAAAACTAACCGGTTTCTATAATATAAAGAATAAAAGTATCATGGAAGATCATAAGAAAGTTAACTCAGGAAATACCTCAATTGATTGAGATAGGACTAAGAGCAAGCTTAGTGATAAAGGCCATTGCTCAATTCTTAGGAACGCCGGACATGGGAAAATAAACGTGTCAATTTTCCCCCGAGTATTCATATAGAGTTTTATAAAACGTGCATCGCGGGAAAAACTTAGGTGATGTTGTAGAGTACCTCACGATAGTTGAACAATTATTCATGTTTCAGGCGCTTTTTCTCATCCACTGAGTACGCAGTGCGCCAGTTAAGTACAAGTTCAGCCCGGTTGAAGAAGACCGTTTGATGCTTTCTCTCGGGAACAACTCGGAATCCCCGTCCGGTTGGCTCGAAGTTAGGGTGGTAGTGAAATTAAATCTTGCTAGGATCCGAGGTCTTTTGTCCTAGTAGAATCGACTATTATTAATCAAGTTTCCGATCAATAGCTCTCAGTCAGTATCATTTGCCAATTTCTTTGTCGGAAAATGACACTTAAGGGCCGGTGGTGGATTTGACATGAAATTGTTTTAACGTCGTCTCGAAAGTATTTTTAATTGGCATTAATCACAGTTAATACTAAGATTAAAGTAAATTTAGGTCTTTTTGTGTAGGAATCGTAATTTTTGTTGGGGTCACTGTTTAGGGCCGGGGTCATTGGCAGCAGCGGTGCTCTCGGTAAGAACATTCGACTCCAGTTGTTTCCTCATAGTAAACCATGGTTTGTAGGGTTTGTCTCGTTTTCAGTATTCAATATAAAATCAATAGGTCAAATCAATAAATCAATAATAGTAGTCTGTTCTCTCTTGGCGGGACTCAATACAAACTTCCAATTATCTTCTGTATTCATTAAAATAAAATAACCCATAAATGAAGTGACACTTTTAAGCGTACGTAGGTGCATTTTTTCATATGTTCAAGTAATATTTAATTAATCGAGAATCGTGGTAGTCGACCTGTATACAAGACTTCATCTATTATAATGGTCGCCTGGTCGATTCCCACCAAAATTGGGGTTCCTGTTATGAATTCCCCAACATAATCTAACCATCTATCACTCCCATTTTGATGTTATATATCCACTAAATACCTGATTGTGAGATTTGCACCTCTTCAGGGGATATAACGTACATCTTAACTAGAGGTGTTGTTTTACTTTTTTCTAGAAGAACAAAAACACATTTGTGTATAGGGGTAAGAGTGCTATTCTTATCGCCAAATATGAGCCAAGTAGACTAATTTACTCCAACAAACCCATGTTTGCTTAAATAGGAACGTAAGTTGAAAGTTGTCACTGATGATTTCATCTAACTTTTTCCATTACCCCAATATAACTAATTAGTTAAATTACATGTTCTGTATTTGTATATTTTTTTATAGTTCAAAGTCTGTAATCGTTTCGCACCAAACATGGAGATCCTTGTTTCTCCAACATAATCTACGGCCATCTAAACCGTCGGCAAAAAGCCACCTTCAATTGAAGCAAAAGATTGGTTAAAAAGATGGATTTTCCAATTGGGTTCTCCAGCAGCTACCGCACATTTGTCTTGAATTGGGGGTACAAAGTCAACACGAAAATCCAACTCAATACCATCAACAATAGGAGCCTTGTACTCAGCATATCCATAAGGACTACAAGGTTGGTCTCCAGGAACACCTCCATTATTGAAAGGCCACCATTCAAAAAAAAGGGCTGCATATGAGTCGAGGCCACCCGACGTAGCATCAAGCAAGAGAGAACCAATATAAAATGTCTCATTGGTCAGTTCTTCGGTAGCATGACAATCATATTTTGTGGTGTTGGTCGCAGTTGTTTCCACCTTGTTAACATCGAACCTGTACCAAGTATCATACTTCACCGGCCTATTTGAAACATGACAAGAAACCCCAGCCTTGTAATCAGCACCTTCTGTGCAAGTAGGATCATGACCAGTTAAACCTACATGCTCACCAAAACCAGAGAAAGCATAGAGTCCAAGTTTATCGCCAAAGGGTTGGATGCCCCAATAAACATCTGTGCCATTTTGGGTATACCAATTGATAGCAGCAAAATAACCTGACTCTTGAGTGTGGTTTGCGGCCACCTTCACCCATGATTGGATATGATTAACACCATTGGGTGGGGCTTTGAAATTCGAGAAACTTGCATCAACTCTTGGGTTTTCGGCAAATACTTGGTTTATCAACAAAATTATTGAAATGATAGGAAGGAACATTATCTATTATTACAGAGAAATCAGTCTTTATATACAATTTTTTTGAGTATGTCAAATTCACGTTCTATTTTATTACGGTTTGTGTAATTAACACAGTTAACCCAGTATGTTCCATTTCGAAACAACAATACTACATAATTTCACACCTGATTGCCATTAGTTCTTGTATACCTTCGCATGCATTGACGTGCCGAAAAAATTGGCTACAGGCAAAATGTCGCATACCGATCATGAGTAAGCTTGAAGGCAGAAAATCCACAAGCCAATTCTAGGTTTTATCAATACCCAGGTATATAATAGTAGTGTTGATGTGAACTGATGATTTAGACATGACTTGATCAAATTAGAAAAGCAACAGATATGTAAATTTGCCACTTTGTGATATATAAGTACAGGTAATTGTGGAAATTGTGTATTTCATAGTTCTCGGTCCGATTATTATATGGGGCTGCTGCATAATCCTTTTCAGGACTTGAGAAGGCATCTTGGACTCTATTAGATCTCATGATCCCTCCAAAGTATTACTCTCTCGAGAACTTGTGCAACTATCATCAAAACAAGCACTGGGGGACAAATCTTGTACTCCCCACAAACGGTGGGGATGTCTCCAGCATGGTTAACTTATGGTGTGAGGAGGAGGTTTAAGGTATTTTAGTGGCCTAAATCCAATGCAACCTTCATTTAAATATTAGCCGCCCAGCATAGACACTATGACAGGGCGAGTATAGCAGGCATGGTTGTCATTGAAAATAAACGAAGAAAATGTATTTAAGCATCAATGTAGATATGATACCAGTTATTATTTGACTACACTTGACTGAAATGTCACAAACAGTAATAATTTAAGTAGCTATTACACGTGGTTCAACAAGAATTTGCACGTGCCCAGGAATAGTCAGTATCACATTTTCTCTACCGTGTTGTTGCAACTGGATGAAATGATAATTCTTGAAGGAGCTAGATTTATTACTAGCTCTTGGGGGATCCAGATACCAGGATCTCCTTTGTGGTTGGAATTTTCTACATCCCGTAACCAGACTGACTTTGTACTATTCAATCCTTATGGTAGGCCATGGTACACTTGCTATTGTCAGCAACATAATGGTTGATACAAAGTGGGCCTATCCCCTATTCAGGCGCTAATTCCCCTCTTTTTAAATATACTATATTGTTCATCATTAAAGTACACTTGTGTAAGACCGAATACCATATCCTAGTGATTTTAGTGGATATACAAAGAACTTAATATCTGGCCACAATTATCACTCAACTGTTTACGGCTGTTTTACTGGTTTATTTATCGATTTATCATGGTTTACCCGAATCTAGCGAAGTGCCAGATCCGTCGAAGTTACTTCCCTGGAACAGTAAGAGCTTTTCAGCTGACATAGAAATTGCGACGCTCATGGTGGTTAAATAAAGGTGAGTTGGACACGAACTAATAATTGTCAGTAGGCTTTTTTAGGGAAGCATTATTCTTCAATATGCGGGATCGCCATTTCAACAGAGGGGAACTAGACTCGACCATCAATCGCATGTGTTACGTTAGTCCTTAGCAAGCAAAAGTCGCCTGTCCTGACAAAAATGCAGAAAAGATGTACTTCGTGCAAAAAGGTCTTACCCGGATTCGAACCGGGGTTGTTCGGATCAAAACCGAAAGTGATAACCACTACACTATAAAACCGCTGTTTGAATCTTCTTCATTAGTATGTACATGTTGAAGACGTTTACTCATCTCTTTGTTTTATTCTTTCATGTATTGATATATTAGAGAAATGTGCATTGCGGAGTACCAGAGAACCAGTGTCAGAGGAAATAAGTACATCGAACTGGAGAAATAACCTCACACAATCAGTACACTGACCTCATATGGTGATTGGAGAACCACACAAAGACAATCAGGCGGTGAAAGGTTTTGGGGACTTAAGATGACCTTAGAGGTCACGTCAATTCTATTAAAGTAAAGAAACTATATAAATTAGCGATTTGTTAACTAAAAAAACCATCCGGTTTTTCTAAATATAAAAGAATAAAGAGTATCATGGAAGATCACATGAAAGCTAATCCAGAAGATTCCTCAATCGACTGGGAGAGATTCCGTGTGGAGTTTGACAACGCCACACGGGACCCCCAAGAAAGTACCAGGGTAAACTAAGTGATAAAAGTCATTGCTCAATTCTTAGGAGAGCCGGACACAGAGAAAACTTAGGTAATGTTTCAGACTTTATGAGAGGGTGAGACGGGGGGGATTTGACCCCAAATCCCTGGATTTAGAACATGGCGAAAATAGAACTAATTGTAGACGGAGATCCGGTGTCAGGGGAGTAATACCTACAAGCGGTTTATAAAATCAAGAAATAATCAAAGGTTCCGAATCATATTTGAAAGTGAACTAACCATAAAGACATGAAAACAGCACGTCAGGTCTCTCAAGCAATTAAAAGCCAAAAGCTATATAAACTAGTTATTTAGCACTAGAAAAAATCTGGTTATTATCAATTGACAATAAAAACTGCTGTTGCAGAAATCTTTGGAAACCAAGAATTATAACGCAAAATTGATAATATACATAAGAATCATATTGTTCACTACTACACTCAACTTTTCCGGTACCAGATAAACCAAGAAGTGTTGAAGAAGCCGATATCTGAGTATCAGAACCAAGTATCTCCGAAATAATTTGGCAACACATGCGGTAGTACGGACTGGCTGATGCGTTGACCACAAGCAATGCTTGACATCACCCGCTGGCAAAAGGGCCCAGCACTGTAAAGTGAATAATTTCCTATTTCTAATGAGTTTAATTACAACTTAAAATATGATACAACCTCCAATGCATGAAGAAAATAAGATCTTCTATGTCCTACGAAACCAGTTATTTGACATCAAAAAATCTTCCAGTCTCACTTAGCTTTTGAATACGTACGATCAAGGATTTCTGACGGTTCGAATCAAGTAGCATCATCGATAGTCAGGTGCATTACGTCAGTTGGTACTTTAAGAGTGATGATGATGTTTTTGATTAGGATTGTCACCATTACAAGTGGCAATAGAAAATTTCATCGAGTACCACACCAAAAAGGTGACGGCTCGAAACGAATCTTCAATTTGATGAATCCGTTCTGACAACCTCACCTTCAATACAGATTGATATTCACCTACGATCAACCAGAAATTTCTCATAAGATATCCACCTCATTTATTATCCCTACTCTCTAATCTCAGCTCGGGTCCCATTTCTCAAATGCTCAAATTTCGCCCTCTCAATCCTCCCATCGCCCTCATCTCCTCTCTATCTTTTCTCATCGCACCCATCGCATCGCATCCATCGCATCGCATATACCAACCACAATGCAATTAACCGTGCACCAGGAGGACGCCGACGAGTTGTTGCACCATAAGAACGTTCTAAATGATACTGTTCTTGAGAAATACCGTACCGCTGGGCAAATCGCCCAAACCGGGTTGGCTTATCTCACCACCCTCATCAACCAGCCTAACCGTCCTACTATCGGTGAACTCTGCTTGTTGACTGATTCATATCTTTCCAAGTTGTTGAGCAAATGCTACACCACCATGAGAGAAAAGGGGATCTCTCACCCTACCCTGATTGAAATCAACGAGTTGGTCGCTGGTTTTGCTCCTGAAATTACCGATGACAAGGCACTGAGCTACATCCTTAGCGTTGGTGATGTTGTCAAGGTCAGTTTGGGGGTCCAGATTGATGGTTACACTGCTAACGTTGCTCATTCAGTTGTGGTATATCCTGAAGAAGAACGGGCTCCTCTTGTAGGCGCCAAAGCTGATGCCGTTTGTGCTGCCCACATTGCTACTGAAACTGTTGTGGCTTATCTTGGATTAGCTCTTTCGCCTGAAAAGATGCCCGCTCTGCTTCGGGTAAATGGCTCTACCGAGATCACTGGTCTGCTGATCCGGATGATTGTCGATGCTGTCGCCGATGCCTACAACTGTGTCGTGGTTCCTGGCTCTAAGGTGAGACGGGTTAGACGGTTCCTTGCTGGTCAAGCTGAAGGGATTGTTGCTGAAAGAGAATTCAAGGGGGTTGTTTGGGATGAAAGCCACCAAGAACAAACTTTGTTGTCTAAGGCGGCTGGTAGCGAACTTATTAAGGTTGTTCCGACCAAGAGACAATCTGAAGAGGCCAGTGCTATTCCCACTGATGACTTCATTGTTAACGGCGGGGAAGTTTTCCAAATTGATATTCGCATGGCGGGGATTGCCGACTTTGGTACCCCCGGGATTGTTACTCTTGAAGAAATCGACCACTTTACCGGGAAGAACGGTAAGAATGAATTCAACTGTAGACCCACGGTATTTATCCGGGACTACGCTGTGTCTCACCTGTTGAAGTTGAAGCTGTCAAGAAAGTTGTTGGGTCAAGTTGACCGTCAATTCACTGTGTACCCTTTCAAGTTGGCCTACACTCTGTCTCAATTCCCCTTGACTCTGGATGACCCTGAAACGATTGCCAAGTTTTCCGCTGAAGTTAAACTGGGCAAGTTGGGGTTGGCTGAAGTGCAGAACCGTCATCTTGTGAAAGCGAGACCGGTGCAAGTGGCCAAGTTTGTTGACTTGAAGACTGTTGTGGATCTGGCTAATGCCCTGGGTCGTCATGGTGTTGACGCTGCTAAGCCTGTGTTACCAGGCATGGAAGTACCTTTGCCCCAATTGGGGATGACTTCTTTGAAGCTCAAGTCTTTGCTTAAGAATGCCACCCCTGTGGCCACTGCTCGGGAATGTGCCACTGTGGTGTTGAATAATGTTAATGACGAAGTCATGAGACTCACTGGGGGGCAAGTGACTGCGGCGCCGGCGTTTGTTCATTCCAACTATGAATTACCTCTGGACGTGGCCGGCCCCATTGGCGAATTGATTGAATTGACTAAGGATGCTAAGTTTGGTATCGCGATTAAAGAAGCTAAGCACTATAAGGTGGACTTTGCTGCGTCAGACATGCAACTTGATTAGGATAGGAGGGACACTAAATTGATTTAATAGAAGCAAGGAAAGATTAAGCTAAACAAACAAACACGCCGGTTAAAGTGGGCACTGGCATCGGAAATCAGCGCAGACAAAGGATGCATAATTGACATGTTTATCGTACGTCAGTACTGGTGATTTCCGAATTAAATTACCCTCAACAAGCAAGCGAAAAGCAAAGCGAATGATAGTAGGCAAAGTTAAAGGTGACCAGGAAAAAGAAAATCCTACAAGGTTTACGCCGTCTAAGCAATCGGCGTTGTTCATTCTTCGCCGATGCAATCATTCATCTCATTCTTTTTCAATTTCATCCTCTTCGCTCTTGAGAGACGTTGCAAAGAGGTTCTTTTGTTAATCGCAACAATAATGTCGCACTGTACCTTAGCTGATTGTGCAAACCTAAAATCTAGTTGACACCAAGTTATAGCGATTACATCATCGTTGCTTGCAGGGGCAAACGAATTATCTAATGAATTATCTAACGAACACCAAAACCATTTCATCTGAGCTATTATCACTTAACCAAAGCCACTGAGACTCGTTTTTCATTGCAATGTTATCCCCGCCGTACATGCGCACTAGATCGATTTTGGCACCTCGATCAGCGATTACGTGGGGCTCATAGACATGAGGGGTGTGAAGCAAGCGTTTTGAGGGGTATAGGGCGGTGTGGGGTGGAAATTCCCCTCGTTACAGAAATGACCCACTGACTGACACAATGTTCTCCGTTCAGAGAATTACTTCATTTGTTAATGAGAACAATGATATGTCGGTGGCGTTAGGAAAATGAAGGTTACGAAGTGATACTAGTGGGGCTTGAGAATGACGACCAAGCCGAACAAAGGATTTGATACCCCACTCTCGCAGGGCTCGTAAACGAAAACCACCATCCCAAGTGAGATATTGCCCAATCGGGATAACCACCAACACCTCCAAAAAATGTCCCCCCCCCGTGCCCGAAATTTATTGACCTGACTATACACATTCGTTGTACTCCGATCCATGCCCCCACTTAATCACAACCACCTTTGTTATCATCACCTGACCGCCCCTCCGCACCTGACTCTGATCACGTGATTGCGTCACCTGACTCAATCTCCGGTTACCCCTCATTTTTGCGGGGCAAACCTCGAATTCTCTCTATATAATACCAATGGCGCCCTCAGTCGCAGGCAATGGCTACGCAAAAAAAGTATATATGTGCATTCTGTGCAAGAGCATTCACCCGGTCAGAACATAAACAGCGACACGAGCGCTCTCATACCAACGAAAAACCCTTCCACTGCCTTCGATGTACCCTGCTGTTTGTACGCAGAGATTTACTCCAGCGGCACTGTCGTACCGTCCACAACATTCACTTGGTGGCTAAGGATGATGATGATCAGGTGGAAAAGGCCGCCTCGGCGCTTGCGAGCGCTGCCCAGGTGACAAAACCAAAGTCTCGCCGTAGTAGTGGTCGGCCTTCACTGCCTCAAGGGGTTCTGGCTCTGGCGCTGGCGCCTCTGTCCCCTCACGATTTGATTCATCTATTGAGTATAACCCGTAAGTTGGAGGCCGCGGTGGATGATAGCGATTACGACGGCACCCCGTCGATCAATGATGCGTTTTTGATAGGCTACACCCATCTTGTTCATACCGCCAACCTGGCGTACCCGGTGGTGGAGAAAATGATGACCGATGTGGTGAATTATTTGCACCAATTGAACCATAACAAGGAATCCCCCACTCCGGCGAAAACTGGCATTATCTACCTGGTGTGTGCTTTGGGGTATGCGCTTAACCGTCAGTGGCAACGAGGGATGACCTTGTTCAGTCGAAGCTGGCGGATCTTGGTGGAGGAGTTGGTGCCTAATTATAACCGCAACCTGTATCTTCTCGACCAGATTGATATCTTGAATCAGTTATTTCTCCTTGCTTTGGTGTACCTCGACTACATGGCCGGCACCGACACCCCGTCGCCGGTTCTGGCGGAAGTGGTGCTCAACTACCTCGATGAGATCTCGGCGATTATTCTTGGAAATTTGGGGGACGATCCCACCCTTATTGACCTCCACCTAGAGCTTTTCTGGGCCATCTATCTGTTGTTATCGCTGTGCCTTGTTGGTGACGTTCCCAAATGCTACCGCTTTTTCTTGGATAAGCCGGTGGTGCGAGCCACGGCCATGGAACAAGTGCCCACCCTTGCCGATCTTATGGCCACCCTGTCGAGGCTGTGTATTACCGCGCCCCTGCTGGTAACAAATTCTGGAACCGACGATTACTGGCGGCTGATTATTATCTTGACGTTGCGTAATGAACTCAAGTTATTCACTGCTGGGGAAGAGCACGCCATTTTCTCGTCAAAAAATTTCCTTCACAATTCCATCATTTTGAGTAACAAATCGTTTCTGGTGGGGTGGGAGCTGGCGGCAGCAGTGGCACAGATGGCGGCCGCCGCGGCGTCCGCAGTGGCCCTGGCGCAGCTGGTCTCGCCTCGGTCGCTGGTGGTGCTCAATGAGAACGGCCCGGCATCGGCGGCCACTACCAATGCTCTGGCCACCCGGTTGTTTGCATTATTTAAGAAGAACTGCATCATCAATGCTCCGTCCAAGTTCCATGAATTACTTAACAATTATCTAGTTGTTCCCAACAAGGTTTACCATTGGGAGCTCTTTGCTGTGACCCTTGGCGAGATCAACTTGTATTCGCCCATAAATCGCCATTTGGAAGCGGCGTTGGGGTCCGTCACCACCGATGCCGACGGCGTCCGCTCCCGTCTTCACCAACAGTTGCACCTGTTCCTCACCAATAAGCAACAGGTGGTGGACATCAACAACAATCTTCTGATTATTCTGTTTCCCATTATCTTTCTTACCAATTTCGTCAATTTGGGGCTAATGCTGGTATCTCTGTTCCATCGCCACCAGCTTGACCGGATGCGGTTGGTGATTTTTGAGTGGTACGTGGTGATGTTGAAGATATTGTTATTTATGTGGCAGGAACCACTGGTGTTTGATGAAAACTACATTGTGCAACTGTTGGTGTTTTTGTTGTTGGATAACAAGAAGCCGTTATTGGCCCGGCTTGACGGCAACACCGAAGAGTTTACCTTTACCCACAAATGGTTTTCGGTGCTTAAGCTCAAGTTTGATGCTATTTTTGATACCTGGCTTGATTTTGCCTCGGCGCTGGCGCCCCTGGCAGCCACCAATCAACTTAAACTGGTGGTGCACTCGTTGATGGACTCATTGGTGGCAGCAGAAGCGGCCAAGGTCGACAACTCGCCAAAAGCTGCTACCCCGCTTGGTTTCCAAATGCCACCGCCGGCACCTCCCCCCTTGTCCTATAACGAACGGCGGGCCAACTCTATTACCCTAGGCATGCTCCAACAACTGACGATGATGCTCCCAGCCACGGAACTGCCTCACACCAATGGCACCAACTACAACTCGTTTATCCGTCAGGGGCTGATCCTGTCGTCGTCGCTGCGGCAAGGTCTGCTGCTGTCGTCATCACGACTTGGCTCCGTCCTGTATCTGACGTACGCCCCGTTGTCGACAGTGATTCCTGGACGGGAATTGGTCTTGCCGCCAATCTTACCTAAAACGGAAACAGAAGAAAAGTTGCAACCATTACTCCACACCGTCGGTCGCAAACAGTCTAGTTAGCAATAGATGATGTAATAGTCATAAACCCCGTAGTGTGCATCAGCTGTTACCCCGCGATCTACCACCGCAAATGTTGAGATGGATGCGGCCACTGATTAAAGTTATGATCTGCGGGTGCCTGCATCACCGCATTCACTTGCAGAGTAATCTACAAAGAAGATACCCCGATAGGGGATGGCCGGGGTGAAGCGGGGTGTACAGAAAAGCCCAATCGGGAGACTTTTGGTTATGACATGGTCATCCATATAAGCCACGGGGTTAAGGACAAGTGCCTGGCAAACTTGCTGGTACCCCACCATTCCTCTGGGTTCGTAATCCGAAATTGGCGAATACGGACGGGGATGCTGAGGGGTAGTGATAATGCACATATTTTTTTCGTCAATACTTTCATTTTTGGGGTAACTTGCTGTGAAAATTCCGTATCCCTTCTGAACATTTGCGGATTAAGTTTACTTGTAGTCTATGTAGGTTGAAGTAATTATCTAATTGCTCGTCGCCTATTTTTCGGCTGAAAGGAATATTCCAAGCAAAAGAAACAGTAGCGAAGGTCATATAAACCACATTTATGGCTAGAGTGACATATACGCTTTTCTTTTTTGTCGAAGTGGATGGAGATCGGAAATTGCTGTTCCCCTATTCTGAGATGGTATGGCGCGAACCCCGCTTTGTGATCGGTCTAATTTCGAAAGGTTCGCATTAGAATTCCGGTATATGAAATACAAGCAATCCTGGATGCCCCAAAAAGGTGATTCTAAGCGTAGGTTCATTCTATGCAATCCGCAACTACTCGTGAAGCTTTTCGGGTATGTTAATTAGTATTGAAAAAGTTTTCTGTTGAATCTCCATATAGGTGTCCCATTACCAGTTACTGTTATTTTGTGAGAAGACGATGAATCCATAGTATTTAAATATGACACCAACCTAAAACCCCAGGTACCTCAAATAGGAAGGTTACTAGTTAGTCCTAGTCTCTTTGGTGTCTCAAATAGGAAAGTTAGCTCTTTGTATAAAAGTATGGAGAAGCAATAGCTAATTCATTATAACATGTCCTCCAGCTAAAGAAGATGGTACTACCGACCAAACTTAGCCTTTCATTCCGGCCACCATAATGACGTTTCGCTTATCATTCATCTACTTAACCCCTGTATTCCCCTTCAATCTTCTTCATCAAGTCCTGGTACTTCAGCCTGGCAAATTGGGACCCGCCCCCATCAGCAAGCTTCTCCGAATGCATCAACCTTGCCATGTTCAAATATTCCTGCTTCGAATATTGGCCAACGTTCTCCCTCACTTCGGGCAAGAAACTGTACTCACTCAACATGAACATTTCAAAGTAATTGACCAGCCGGTCATAGTCGGCGTAGCCAGTTAAATTCCGTACCATCTGCTGCAAAATGAAAATGTTCAACATCACTCGCTTAATGCCAAATTTGTTAACCTTTTTAATAAGGAACGATCCTTGGATCAACACCTTGGTCAAAAATACATCCAAGCCAAGATACACCAACTGCCGTTGCTCATCAGGAAGCAACTGGGTAAGTTTGTTATTAAGACTGTAAATCTCCTTGTTAAGGGTGGACACAAACCGGTCAGCATCCGCAGGTTCATTGGGAGGACACCAATCTTCATTGGTGAAAGACTGGCCCACGTAGTGGAGTGCCTTGACCCGAATGTCGTACCGGATGGCAAGCAATGCATGGTCGGTCATGGTTTCGAATCCCCGAACCACCTCGTCGAATTTGATAGAATGGTCGCTGTCCAAGGCCAACTGTACCGTATCGTACGACAGGGTCACCAGGTTGAGCTTGCCTGTTTCAAGGAACTGCCATTGGGCCTTGAGCCGCTCCATCAGTGACTGTGAGGGGACGTCACCATTGGTAGGCGCCCCCAGCCCCATCAGCGCCGTCTTGAACTCGGGCAACCACCCAAGCAACCACGACCCGGTAAGTAACAAGTAACACAACTGGTCGAACAGTTCATCGTCAAGGAAATCATCGGGTGACGCCCCCAACAATTCGGGATCGGTAGCAAACATGATGGTGACCTCCTTTTGCACCAATTGAGATTTGTCAGCGGCATCCTCACTGCCAGCATTAAGCAAAATCAGCGAAATGTCCACCAAACTCGGCACCTTAAGCCACTTGGAGATTTGCAGCACCGGCTTTTGCGATACTCCCGGCTGGTGAGCAACGTCGGTGGTGATTAACTCGTTGTAGAACCGAGAATAGGCACTGGCAAACTTTTGAAGAAACCCAAGTGCCACCGGCGAATAGTTTTTGCGGTAGCGAAACAGGGTATTAAGAACCATGCACACCGTGGTCCATACCTTTCTAAACTCAAATGCATTTTGGTAGATCACCGTCGTCAGTTTAAGAAGTTCGTCCCGAGTCACCGCCAACTTGTCTACCTCGGCATCCTTATTGGGGTTAAGTGTCACCGTCTCCACCTTGAATTGATACTCCCGGCCAATCACCTCGGCAAACAAAAAGCTGAGATTGTCATTGACCCGGTCCAAAAACTTAGTCTGCATCAATTGGTTGAAAAGAGGCTTTGGCGCCAACTCCTTGGTGCCATCTTCAAGAGTTCCTCCGGTGATGCCAAGCATGTCGGCACCAGCAATGAACACAAGGCAGAATTCCATGATGATTCTCATGTTAAACAAGTCCTTGGGCACCAACACCTCCACCATGGCGTTGAACAGTTCACTTTCTATGTAGGGGGTGGTGTGATCGGTACTGGATTCCGGCTCAAGCAGAAACAGCGGGAACATGTCCTGCACCATTGCCAGTAATTCCTTGGCCAGACGGGTAGGAATGGCCGCATCCTTGAATTTAAACAAGTCTTGGGTCATATTCACTTCCACGATGGGATTTTTGATGTTAGTGTGGATGACGTCAGTCTGGCGAGCACTGTTATAAATGTAGTTGTCGACAAGAACCCCCAACTCCTTACGCAACACCCGCCACACCTTGTTGATCTCGTAGGATGCTTTGGGCTCTAACAAGGGCGCAATCAGTGCCACCACCTGGTGTTTTTGAAGCACCAACAATGCCTGGGAAAACACAGTGCCAAACAAGTCGATCAACACCGTGACTGCCGCGTCCTGGAAGTTGAGATCGCCGATCACCACCGACTGGTGGTCAAACGACTTCAATTTACTTAATTTGTCAATGGCCACTTGGTCCATCAGCTTGACAAAGTCGGTGCACCGGTTAACAAGCTGGTGCAACTCCAGCTGGCACCGTTGGACTAACACCGTAGTCACCTGGCCCAACCGCCCCAATTTTGCAGCGGTGGAAAGCAACAAGTACATGTACACGTACAGCTCCAGCAGCTGGGTGGCTTGGGTGTCGAGCACCGCGGAAAAGTCCACCTCTCCCAGTTTAGTTGCCTGTAACTGGGTGTGCTGGTGGAGTCTAGGTAATTGACGCAGAATAAACTTCTTGTGCAGCCCTAGCAACACGTCTGCAATTTCCCCCGAGTCCAAGTTTGCCAGGTTGTAAATAAACTGTTCGAGAGATGTCAGTTCGGTCAAGTTCCGGAACAGCACCAATTGGGGGTTGTTGGAGGTGATAAGCGCCTCCCGCGCCCCCGTCAACAGCATTTGTTTCAGGTAGATTTCCTGATGGAGCTCGTCAATGATCATATCTACCATCCCGTTGGAAAGCTGTTCGAGTTGCTGGTGCACCCCCACCAAGGCTGGAAGCGACCACAACCGGTACTTTTCCCCAAGAAGGAACCCTTCCAGCACCACGTCGTACACCAAGTGAATCTTGTTGTCGGCCACAAGGTCATCCACCCGGTCGGGGATCTTGACTACCTGGTCAATGGCATCCAAAATCTCGATCATCTCCACCATCCGGGTCTGCGATCCGTTGAGATCATTGAGGCCTTCGGAATTGGTGTGCATCTGGGTTGTCAGCGTCTCCAACATCGTGTGAATGTCAGCGGCATCAAGCTCGGCCTTGTCTAGCATCGGCAAGAGAGCATGGTACAGCCGTATCAGCGAGTTGAACACCTCGTACTGTTCATTGACAACTTCTCGGAGTGCCTTCAGCGTCGTTGTCTTGATGTCGTCAAACTCGCCGTACTTATGGGCCAACCCTACCAGGGTGTCGTCAAGAAGCGCCACCGCCATCTCAATGGGGTTGGCTTGTTCGTTAAGCATTTGCGGCCAGTCGTACTTGATGTTATTGAAGATCTCCTTGAGGGCGGCTAGCCCCCGGAGATTTCCGAGATCGGTGTACCGAGAGGGAGCATAGTCCTTGTACTTTTCTTTGGACACCTTGGGGAACTCAATGGCTTTTTCTGAGTAGGGATCAGACTTGTTGGAGTAAGGATCAGTGGGGAAATCGGCGTCCTCGTTGAGGTTATTGAGATCAGTGTGAGCATCCTTAAAGTTGTCTTCTTTATGGTCATCCTTGTAGTCCATGGAGGCGGTGGAAGCACGGCCACTGTATGCGCTCTTGTAGCCCCTTGAGTAAGCCTTTGACCCCGATTGACGAGAATAGCCTCTCTTTTTGGCCTCGGCATAGCTTGAGGTGGCGGTGCCGGCTTTTGCGTCGGCATAGCTCAATTTTTTGGCATCGGCGTAACTGGACTTTTTCGCCTCAGCATAGCTGGATGTGTTACGGCTATAGTTGCCATACTTTTTTGGTTCGTTTCTATCATAAGAGCCACGACTTTCGTAGCGATCAGAGCTACGATTGACGTCTCGGGCGTAAGGGTCTTGAGAGTCGACATTCAGTGGTTTTCGGTCGCCATACGAGTCTTTTCTTTCATATGCGTCTGTGGACAGCTTTTTATCGCCATAGGGTCCCATACGATCTCCGTACAGAGCTTGGCGTTCTCCATACAGAGCTTGGCGGTCCCCGTACAGCCCATGGCGATCCCCGTACAGCCCATGGCGATCCCCGTACAGAACTCGCAGAGAATAGCCATGATCATCATTCAAATCATCGCGAATGTTGGACTGCACTGGACTACTAATTGGACTCCGAGCAAACCCAGCAGAAGCGTACGATTCCTTTCTAGCATTAAACAGAGGGTCATTAGACAGGTCGATGTGTTCGGCTTGGCTGGGAGACCGCGGTGTATACTCAATCAGCGACCGCCCCGGAGTGTATTCAACCAGGGATCTTCTGGGAGAATAATCGGCCAGCATTCTGCCGGGGTGTTCCGGTTGCAAATTCAGGTGGTCGGGGTGGGCACTGGCAAAACTCAGTTGGTACAGCCCGTAGGGGTTAGATGTGGTGGTGGATGACAGTCCGCCATTGGCCTCCCGTCGTTGAGGGGGCTGTGATGTGGGGTATCCATTGTACCCTCCTCCGCGGTCGTATGATCGTTGCCCTCTCATGTGGCTAGGGGTGTTGACTAGATCGGTGTTTTTCAGTGCGGTGCGAGGCTGGTTGGAAAGCTGGACTGGAGCGTGGCAACTTGTAAAAAGGGTTTATGTAGGGTATTTATTGGGTAATGGTGTTTTAGTGGTGGATGGTATTTGGCTGGGAATTGGTAGTTGGCATTGAGTAGGGAATTGAGAGGTGTGGCTGTTACAAGTGTTTCGCATAGGTAGTGAATGAATAGAATTGTTAGATGTAGATACGGTTGTTCAGGACACAAAAAAAGATGGAAGAAAATGGAATGGTGTATAAACAGAAATGAGGCATACTATATAGAATAATCCTTGTCAATGGTTTTAGTGGGATTCTGGCTCGCGATTTTTTGATTTGCAGAGTTGTCTGAAAATTGCCCCCTCATATTAAATCTTTATATTTTGTTCATCAAACACCTTCTCACACTCCCATACTATTAACCATTAATAGGGGACAGCGACCTTGCACAGGCGTAGTGCGTGAGCCGCCAATCACCATATGACTTCTAACCTATCACAACACAATGTAAATAGAAAAAATGGTACAATTTGATCACACCGATACGATCTCTGATTGTTCACGTTAGAATACCAATTTCTTCAATATACTTTGCTTTCCTTTCCTGTTTTTTCCGCGATATTGCTGACACATGCCACACTACCCCAATCGCCAAAACTACCAATAAAACATTCGTTTAGTATATCTTGGCTAAATCTACCCAAGGTACCCTAAAGCATCCCTGATCCATCCTTCACCAATCATGGACCATCCCCATCTCTAGTTTTCACTTCCCTCTTCGCCATCTCCTTCGTCTCCATCTCATCCATCTCACACTCCTTTACCATTTCTTCTCTGCGCATCGCAAAAATTTCAACATGTCTGTTATTGGGATCACCTTTGGGAACACGTCCTCGTCGATTGCCGTTGCCAACGACGGTAAGGTCGACGTCATTGCCAACCCCGATGGGGACCGGGCCATCCCCCTGGCCATCTCCTACGCCGGTGCCGATGAATACCACGGGTTCCAAGCGATGCAACAGTTGATCCGGAACGCTGACAATACTGTGATCAACTTCAGAGACTTCCTTGGTAAGTCATTTGAACAAATCTTCACCTCTGCTGCCTCCGGTGCTGCCCCCAAGGCTGTTGGTTCTGGTGTTGGTTTTGAAGTGGAAATCGATGGTACCAAGCAAACTCTTTCCGTTGAAGAAGTGACCAAGAGACATCTTAACCACCTTAAGCACGCTGCTGAAGATTACACCGGGAAGAAGGTTGAAGGTGCGGTCATTACCGTTCCTACCGACTTTACCGAAGCCCAAAGAAAGGTGCTTTCGGACGTGTGCGGTGACGCCGGCATCAAGGTGTTGCAAACTATCAACGAACCGCTGGCGGCGCTCTTGGCCTACCTTTCTGCCGACGAAAAGTTGGCTGAAGATAAGGTCTATGTTGTTGCCGACTTTGGTGGTGTCCGTTCCGATGCCGCTGTCATTGTTGTCCGCGGTGGTGTCATGACCATCTTGGCCACTGCCCACGACCACACCTTGGGTGGGGCTCAATTGGATGCTGCCTTGGCTGATTTCTTTGCCAAGGAATTCCAAAAGAAGACCAAGGCCGATGCCACCGGTACCGCCCGGTCGCAAGCCAAGTTGACTGCTGAATCGATTGTGGTCAAGAAGACTCTCTCCAACGTCGCCACTTCTACCTGCTCCATTGAATCGTTGGCTGACGGTTTGGACTTCCACACCACCATCAACCGGATGAGATTTGAATTGGCTGGTCGTGCCCCGTTGTCTGCCATGACTGCCTTTGTTGAAAAGGTCGTCACTAAAGCTGGGCTTGAAACTTTGGACATTGACGAAGTGTTGTTGGTGGGTGGTTCGTCCAACGTCCCCAAGTTGGCTACCAACATCCTGTACCTTTTCCCTGAATCCACCAAGGTGGTTGCTCCTGCTTTGGACCCCAAGGCTGTTGATCCCTCGGAATTGATTGCTCGGGGTGCTGCTTTGCAAGCTTCTCTCATTGAAGGGTTCGACGATGAAGAAATCGCTGAACTGTTACAACCTGTTGTTGTCAACACCCAACATTTGGCCAAGTCGATTGGGATCAAGGATGCCTCTGGTGCCTTTGTCCCCATTCTTGTTGCTGAAACTGCTTTCCCTATCAAGAAGTCGATCCAAGTCTCCAACGGTGACTCTTCCGCTGTTGCCGTCGAATTGTACGAAGGCAAGAGAACCGTTAAGGAAACTGTTGTTGAACCTGAAGCCAACGATGAAGACGATGATGATTCTGACTTCTCTGACGATGAACCTGAAGTGGTTCGGGAAGTGGTTTACGAAGCTGGTGAAAAGCTTGCTGAATTGACCGTCAAGGATTTGGCTCCTAATGCTACTGTGGAAGTGATTGTTAACATTAAGCAAGATGGCACCCTTCAATTGTCCGGGAGAGAATTGAAGCAGGGTCTGACTGCTGTGTCAGGGGAAATCAAGGGCAAGAACTGAGGAAGATGTTTGCCTAGTATTGGGTTTATATAGTAATTTATACATTTTAGATTAATGATTAGTAGAAAAGAAGTTTTATATAGGACCGTTTTATCTCATCTAATATCCGTATCTCTCTCGTGTCTTCCCTCCCATCCCATCTCATCTCTTTTCCCATCCATCTCATTCGGCCCCCCCATCTACTCATCGCGCCCTTCCCATCGCATCGCACTCTTACCCACTATGAAGAAACCTACCCCCGAATCCAACGGGGTAACCCCCGCTGCCAAGGGGTCCCGGATCTACTCCCCCTTTAGAGTCCTTGGTTGTGTTTCAAACCAAGTCCCTTTTGCCGTGGGTACTCTTGGTGCCACCTACTATATCGTCACCTCAGTGGGAAACTCCCTCCAAATTTACGATGCCCTGAACCTCCACTTGTTATTTGTCAGTCAAACTCAAACTCCCACCAAAATTACTGCTTTGGCTGCTCATTACCATTACGTTTTGGCTGGCCATGGTAATCACATTACCATTTACCGTCGTGGTCAACCTGAAGCGACTCTCACCACAACCACCGATGCCACTGTTCACCAGATTGTGGTATTTGGTGAATTCCTTGTAGTCACCATGTCTGATAATACCGTGGAAATTTTCAAGGGTCTGAAGCTGGATTATCAACACTACACCACTCTTTCCATCAACTCGGTGGAAGGCTCGATTGTAGGGTTGGTTCACCCTCCCACCTACCTTAACAAGGTGGTGGTGGCTACCTCTTCAAAGTTGTTTGTTTTTAACGTCAAGACCGGTAAGCTTATTTTCCAAACTCCTGAATTTGGCGAATCGATTTCCACCATTGAATGCGCTCCTGTACTTGACTTGGTTGCCCTTGGGACTGCCAATGGTGGAGTTATCCTTTACAACATTAAAAAGGCTAAACAAGTGGGTCCTCGGATTGCCGTCGGCGATTCTAGAGTGCTGGCCGTGGCTTTCCGGACTGATGGTCTGCCTCACTTGGTTGCTGGTCTTGCTAATGGGTCCCTCTTTTTCTATGACCTTGCCAAAAGAGCTAGAATTCATATTTTGGGTACTGCCCATCAGGAGAGTCACGGTGGGGTGGCCAAGGCGGCGTTCCTTAATGGTCAACCTATCCTTGTATCCAACGGGGGTGACAACTCTCTTAAGGAGTGGGTGTTTGACCCCAGTTTGTCCAAGTCTAACAAGGCTGCCGTGCCTCCTCCCCGTCACTTGAGATCTAGAGGGGGTCATGCTGCTCCTCCTGTGGCCATTGAGTTTCCTGATCAAAAGAAGACCCACTTCTTGTACCTGGCTTCTCGTGATCGCCTGGTGTGGAGTTTCTCTCTTCGGAAGGATGCGCAAGCTCAAGAAATCTCCCAAAGACCTCCTAGAAGAACTCTGAAGGAAAGAAAGGCTGGGTTGACTGCCAACGTTCGGGAAAGGTTCCCTGAAGTGGTGGCCATGGTCCTGTCTGAAGCCCGTGCTGGTGATTGGGACAATATGGTAACTATTCATAAGGATGAAGCGTTTGCTCGTACCTGGGATACCACTACTAAGCGGGTTGGTCAACACCAACTCCCTACTGTGGACTTGGGGTTGTCTCTGTCGGTGGCCATTTCACAATGTGGGAATTTTGCCTTGGTAGGTTCGGCATCTGGCGGTATTGGTCTGTACAACTTACAATCGGGAATCTTGCGGAAAAAGTACATGTTGCATAAACAAGCAGTTACGGGGATAGCCATGGATGGGTTTAACCGGAAGATGGTGCTGTGTGGCTTGGATGGGCTTGTTGGGTTCTACGATTTCGCCAACTCCAAGTTTTTGGGAAAGCTCCAATTGGATGCCCCTATTACTGCCATGGTGTACCAAAAGCTGCTGGACCTTGTCGCTCTTCTGTTGGATGATTTGTCGGTGGTAATTGTCGATTCCGTAGCCCAGAAGGTGGTGCGGGTATTGTACGGTCACACCAATCGGATTACCGGAATGGACTTTTCACCCGATGGTCGTTGGGTGGTGACCACTGGGTTGGACTCGACCTTGAGAACATGGGATTTGCCCACTGGGTTGTGTATTGATGGGGTGCGGCTTCCCACCGTCGCCACCACTGTCAAGTTTTCTCCTCTTGGTGACACTTTGGCCACCACCCATGTTCTGGGTAACGGGATCTTTTTGTGGACCAATAGAGCCCAATTCCGCCCTGTGGCCATTCGCCAGGTTGAGGAAGACGAATTTGCCACGATGCTACTTCCCAGTGCTGCTGGTGACGGTGGAGTGACGATTTTGGAAGGGGCACTTGATGAAGAAGAACAAGAGGACTCCACTGGTATTTACACCACCAAAAAACAAATTGATGACCTCATCACCTTGTTCCACGGGCCCCGGTCCAAGTTCCAGTCTTTAGTCCACTTGGAAACCATTCAAAAGCGTCTGAAGGCGAAGCAAGCGGTATCCAAGCCGAAGCAAGCGCCATTTTTCCTTTCGCTTACTGGGGAAGCTGTCGGGGACCAGGCCAAAGTTGCTGAAGGAGCGTTGCCTACGCCTGAAGCAGAAAATGACGATGAACCAATGGTGGAACCTAATTCCAGAGTGTTGGCACTCAAGGGCGACCATTCATTCGAAACTAAGTTTACTAAGTTGCTCCGTGAATGCCATGACCGTCAAGATTATGGCGAGTTCCTTTTGTGGGTTGTGGCGGCACCTCCTACCGTAATTGATACTGAAATCCGTTCGTTGCCGTCGTTCCCTCCTTTGGACGAAATGGAATGGTTCATCGAAGCGATGACTGAAGGCGTGGCTACCCGTCAAAACTACGACATGGTTGAAGCAATGATGCACTTGTACTTGTCGGTGCATGGTGATGTTATTTACAACCATAGGGAACAATTGCATGATAAGTTGGAACGGTACAGAGAAGTTAGCGGTGAGGTTGCTGCCAAGGCGGATGAGTTGGTTAAGTACTGTAGTGGGGTGATGTCGTTTTTACAAGCGATTTAAAAAGATGGTAACGGTATTTTAATAGTCATCAATAGAAGTATTTTAGACGATAGTTTTGATTGTTGTTGGGTTCGAAATGTAGAAGCTATTTGCATTAGTGGAATATCAGATGTATTTGTTGTTTTTATTGTTAGTTTTGCAATATTCTCAAAAATTCAGAAAGAGCTATAAAATCTTCGGACTGCTGTATGAATTTACCTATTTGAGAAAATCACGTAATACATATATACGATTTAATCAGAAAAATCTATGACTTGATCATATATACCGAAAATTGAATATGGGGTTTGTCAACCAATGAGATGCTTCTTCTAATTCACGCACAGCAAAATTTTCAACCATTCCTAGTGGCTTAATGGCAAAGCGTCTGACTACGAATCAGAAGATTGCAGGTTCGAGTCCTGTCTGGGAAGTTAAGAGGATTAATTTCCTCGCTTGGTTTTTAATGTTTTTTTGTTGGTCTCAAGCTGCTGCTTATACTACTATAAACAATCGAATTATTCTGTCGTTTGTCCCCTCCGCCGTTCAAGCTCTAGCGAGTCACTGCCAAACCCAAAAAGTCACCGAACCACAACTTTAATTTACTAGCCAATCTAAATACGAATTACTGAATGTCACAGTATTATTCAGCCTGCTCTCAATTGATGACAGAAGCGGACTTACAGGCAATTCCTAGTGGCTTAATGGCAAAGCGTCTGACTACGAATCAGAAGATTGCAGGTTCGAGTCCTGTCTGGGAAGACAAGAGGAGTAACTTCCTCATGACGCCTTTTTTAGTTTCCTGCCCAATTTTCTTTTACCTCCCCTGACTATTTCCTACAGAAACTGTCCAAATTGTCCTGTACCAACTCACATCTCGCACACTTTATCACCGTGACATCCGGATTGCTACACTGGAACTAATAATTAGCAGATGGCAAAGCGACGACACGAAGAGGAAGAAGAGGAAGATGACGACGACGTACCTACCAGTCTTCATCAGCCTGGTGAAGCACCCGGAATTATTATTAAACCTAAACCTAAACGGTTGAAAATTGAAGAACTATTTAACCTGCTCTCCATTGATGAAACTGACATCGATGATAATGATACCTACTCAATTCCAGAGTATGCTTATCAGGGCTTTGATTCGTTTCTACAAAAACGAATCAATGATGAATACAATGAAGAAATGATGCACCAATATCAAGTGATTCGGTGGTACAATCCTCGGGTTCTTATAATCTATCGATGGCAAAGGTGGATGGTACGGCTATTCAATCGGTTTATCTACTACTTTAATTTGAAGAACCACGCTCATGTGCCAAGGGTCAAGCGATATGAAAAAGTTATTGCCTTGGTATCTTCAGGACAAGTTAGTAGGGAAGAATTGACCCGAATTATCCAACAGGAGACCATTTTGGAATTGAAAGAATTAAAACAAAAACAGAAACGCCGGGAGAAAGATGAGCATTTGGAGGAATTGAAAGATTTGCGATATGACTATTGGGATAAGGTGAAGTTTGATGGTGATATTGAAATGTCACTGGAGGAGAGTTGGGAGTAATGCATAATGATAATAAAACGATATACGACTAGAGACGGTGTCATGTGTAATGGTAACGACAGCCGTTCACATTGGAGATTTTTGTGACACTTTGTCGGTCCCGAGAAGCAAATAGTCAAAGGGTTTTAGACAGGGAACATTCACTAAAGTGGTTCCAGAGGTGGAATGAGGAGATGACAGAAAGAGTGTGTTTCCGGGAATGGTTTGCAGGTATGGGTATAGTGAATTGCTTGTTTCACCAGGATAGATGCAGTTGGGATGTGGTGGCGGTACCGTTCTGCATACTAAACTGGTCTTTTCTTTCACCACTTCGAATTATGTGTCCACGGAAACTATCCGATTATATAATTGATCACCGTGTTATCCAAGGATTACATAACGCGTCGTGCACGGTGATCGAAGCTCCGCGGCGCGGCCACAACCGGCCCACGGAAACAACCATCGGAGTAAATAACGCAGCCGTTTTGCCGTGGTATATACAATAATCCAATGACGGACAATCGGGTTCATAAAATAATTATCACCAGATAACCAAACCCTAGACCTGCACCTTGTATTGAATCACTTGTTCACACCTATTCTAGCCATTCATAATTCGCACAAACAGACGACGAAGAATATGATGTAGAAGAGAAACAAACCACTTGTTCAAACCAGTCGAATTACCTACTCCAAACCAATCATCAACATCGCCTTCCTATTCCATATATATCTCTATATATCCCCCTCTGTTGTCCATCTCGCCATGACTCTCATCGCGAGCCCTGATCCGCGCGAAATACCATAAAAACTCCTTTGTCGCTTCTTGGAACTTAGGTGTCGTTTTCCAATATGAAATTCACTTCCTTAACCTGGGCAGTGTTGGC
Source organism: Diutina scorzettiae (assembly GCA_030563345.1). NCBI lineage: Eukaryota > Fungi > Ascomycota > Pichiomycetes > Serinales > Debaryomycetaceae > Diutina > Diutina scorzettiae. The sequence goes on from JAKUCB010000013.1 coordinate 29,180, forward strand.
ATCAACATGCTGCGCCATCACACTCCCAACTCCAACGGACCCTCTTTCGCAAGTTACCGATGCTCCTTTGGTCAAACGGCTTAATGACGCAAAGGTTAACAAAGATTTCCAAAAGCTCAAAGACCAAAAATCAGACTTGGCCATGGGGTTGCTGCTGACTGAGGATTTGCCTAAACCGTGGGTGTACACCAATACCGCCGGGAATAAGGAAATCATCACCCCTGAAGTGTATGGCCTGGTGACGTTTTATTTGAAGCCTCCCAAAGTGGATGCTGACCTTCAACCATGGTATTCTCTTGACAAACAAGGCCAAGCCAAGGTCAAGACCCCGAAACGGGGCGGCGATGGCGTTAAGAACGGTCTTCCGACATATGGCACATGGTTTGCTGTTCCCACCACTGAAACACATGAAATCGATGGCGAGATGCATGAAATCGATACCCACATTGAAGAGGACGAAAGGGAACATATGTTTGATCGGTTGATGAGATGCACCCCTGAACTGTACGGCAAGCGGGGGGTGGCCAAGGATAAGAGCACCGAACCGTTCTGCAACCCCGTGGAAGAGAAAAAACCGTATCTTGTGAATACCACCTACTTCATCACCTGGTACCTGGGGTTCTTCAAGGACGAAGAAAACGAGGACAAAGTGGCAGGCAAGGTGAAGATTCATCTTAACCACGTCAAGGAGTCGACGCGGCGGAAGGGGTTACGTAAGCGGGACTTGTTTGATGAGTTTGCAAAGCGGTCAGTGGAAGTGGAATATGGCGCCAAAGTAGACAGTCAGCTGTTTTTCGTTTCCGACTGGGTCCTGAACACGAGAGGGTGGTACCCGCTTGAAATTGATGAGGAGTGGTTGGGCAAGGACGAACAAAGATTTATCATGATTCTGATCCAGCCTGATTACATGTCTGATGAGGACTTCAACCACATGGACCGTCATGCGGTGATTCCCATCCGGAGAATGACCATTGTCGCTAAAGAAGATCTTCAGGATGTGAAGAAGATGGAACAAAAGCAAGCCAACCGTTACTTGGGAATCCACGACGAAGACGAGGACCACATGGAAAAGTACTACGTGATGTTTGCCATCCCTACTTGCGTGATGCTCGCTGCTTTAGGGATGTACTTGTTTGTGTTTATCAACAGAAAGCAAACCGACTTGTCGGGGGTGAAGCGGCGGACGTATGCTAGAGACAAGACTACTCGGGCAAAGTTGCCGTGGAAGAAGAAGCTGTCTGGCTATAGTGAGTTGCCCCAGTTTCAAGAAGGTGGGAAGCACGATTAATGGAGGTGAGATCGGCAATCAATTTAGCATAATAATAGATAACATAATGTACACAATTACATGTTTGCGGCTGCGGCCTGTGTTGACTGCGTTACCGTTATCTTCTTGGTTAGGAGTCATGCCACACTATCTTTTGGTGGTACAATATCGACATCCAATATATCGAGTGAAAAATAACTGCAAAACTACTAATACCACATAATGCACTAAATTAAAAGTCACATAAAAGTAAAACGTTCCCAAAGCAAAGCCACAATCACACCATCTTCCTATCCCCACCCTTTTACTGCGCATACGGCTCGCACTCACCATGCTATCTCTTTGGGGTCGACAACTTGTCGGATTCCCGATCCGCCAAATGGTTGTGATCATTATAATCCGTTTGGCAGAACCAATGAGTTTTACCCTGATTTTCCCCTATGTTTATTACATGGTTAGGGATTTTCATGTCGCTCCGACAGAAGCCCAGATTTCGAAATATACTGGGTTTTTGGCATCGGTATTTGCATTTTGCCAGTTTCTATTTGCCGTAAAATGGGGTATTTTAGCCGATAGAATTGGCCGCAAGCCGGTACTTTTAGGTTGTGTTGTCGGAACCGGGATGTGTATGGTTTTATTTGGGTTTTCCAAGTATTACTGGATGGCTTTTATTGCCCGGGCGCTAATGGGGTCGCTTAATGGTAATGTAGCAGTGCTTAGAACGGTGATTGGTGAATCTGTTACTGAAAAACGTCATCAGCCGTTGGCATTTCTGATTATGCCGTTGGGGTTTAATTTAGGTTCAGTTTTGGGTCCCATGATCGGGGGTTATTTCACCAACCCTGGAAAAACTAGTCCCTACATCAAACTGTTGTCCGATAAGTTTCCTTATGCGTTGCTGAATATTATTGTTGCCATAAATTGTTTGATACTGGCGGTGATTGGGTTTTTATTCTTACGGGAATCTCATCCAAAGTTTAAAACGAGACGGGATGTAGGTGTGGATCTTGGGGATGCTCTTCTCCGTCAATTTGGGGTAGAATCTCCAGTAAGGCCCTGGAACAAGTTGGATGAAGAGGATAGGATCCAATCAGACTCACCAAGTGAAACTTCCCCGTTATTGCCGTCGTCTGAAGATGAAGATGAAGACGAAGACGAAGAGAACTCAGAAGAAGAATACCACCCTGAAGATACTATTGCCAACAACATTATTCGAACTTATTCCCACGACGAAATCGACAGTTGCATAGATGACAGTCTGTCATACCACGTGGACTACTCCAACGCATTCACCTCAGAAGTGATCCGAGTGATTGCAGGCAATGCTCTGATGGCCACCCATACTGTCATTTATAACGAGTTCCTCCCAGTGTTTTTGGCCGGAAAGTTTGACGCCGATCGGTTACAATTTCCGTTTAAAATTGTCGGGGGGCTCTCGTGGTCGTCCGACTCCATTGGTACTTTATTATCTTCTACAGGGATATTGGGAATGGTGGTAGTGCTTGCAGTATTCCCGGTAATCACCGATCGGCTTGGAATAATCGGGTCTTACCGGCTTCTGGTACTGATTTTCCCCATCGTATATTCGCTAGTGCCGTTTGCGATTTTTACCGTCCCGGGATATTCACAGTTGCCAAGCTGGGTGGCTCCGATCTACTGCTACATGCTCACCCTGGGTAAGCTGTTGGCCATGCTGATGGGAATGCCGCAAATTACCCTTTTAAATCACCGAGCGGCGGCCCCGCATCACCGGGCATATGTGAACAGTGTAACATTACAGGTGTTGTCGCTCATCCGGGCAATTGGGCCAACGGTTTTTGGGTACGTGATGAGTTTTGGCGAGAAACACGAGATTGGCTGGTTTGTGTGGTGGTTGTTGGCGGCGGTTGCTGGTATCGGGTGGATACAATCGTTTATGATCGAAGAGTACGAAGACTAGATAGGAATAGATAACCAATGACAGCCATGGTATACGGCGATTGTGGAGTCGGCATGGAGTCTGCAGTCCACCCCGATTACGAGCCCGGACCCAAGTACTTTTCAATAAATAAAGTCTGGATATGAACCCCGACGGGGTATTTACCGCAATGGTTATGAACCATCCAGTCTAAAAGCGGTAAACTCGGGGAATACGCACGACTGGCGTGCGTCACCCAAAAGTCTAAAAATCCCGCACTACACTAAAGCAAATTTAAAACATGTATTGTCAATTCCCCAATTGACATATGATAGGATCGCAATAACCAGCAAGTTCCCCAACCAACTGGCCATCACTAGCCCATCATTATAAAATATAAAAAAATGAAGAATTATCCCTCAAGACATTCACATTACTTCCCATTCCCACAAGAAATAACATTTGATAAAGGTTGGTATTATTAGGCAATAGCGTGGCAAACTCAATGAATGGAACCCAACCACCATTCAATTATTCATTTCATTTCACTTAAGGGAGGTTGGATAAATCCCCATTCACAAGCCAGTCACTTAGAATCTTTGGTTAGCCTTCCGCTTCTTCATCCAGTTCCAGAACACGACAGCGGCAATGGCACAAGCAGCCAAGAAGATCAAGACAAACACTAAAATCACACCAGCGGGTAACATCTTTGTCTGACGGTTATACTGCCAAAAACCTTACCAAATGGGAACTTTTTGAAAGAATAATCCTTAGAGAAAAAAGGGGGCCCGCGCGCTGTTTTATACTAGCTTTTTCGCCATGTGCACTCCGGAAGAAATTTTCTCGGAGGGTCAACAACGGGTATAATTGTGCGTGAACATGGCAAATATGGGGGGTAACTGCGGGACAAAAATCCCTCGGGGAAATGCCAATGTGGACAATCTAGACTACTTTCACTTTATGGTGGCAACTACTGGTTATGAATCACCCCGTTCCTTATCATTTTAATTTCTAACCCTATCCCTACTTCGGCCCGCTGTGATGCAATAGACGATGTAGCACCGGCTAATAGGGCCGGGTGTATTGTGCAAATGTCCTATACAAGCCATACTAAAATTTTCACCGACGTTAGTTTGCTGTCATCATAAAGCAGACCCGCTGCACCTCGGCCTAAATAGGAAGGAGGTGCAAACAGAGAGGAATATCCCGGAATAAACTGGAGATAACCGAGGTGATAACACCAAGCGACGAATGATGGGCTAGGCCACCAGAAAATCAACTTCCCGTGCTTCTACCTATGATCTTGACTACTATCCCGTTACATTTGTCCCCCCTTCTTATTGGACATCGTCGGTCCGATGTCCTGCGCGGCGCCCTCAGTTGAGCCATTTTCGACTAGGAAAAACGGGTAAATATATTACAGATATTACAGATAAAGAGCGTTATTTAGTGACAGCATTACGGCAGCCCCATCCCCGAATCGTCAAAATGTCAACAACTTGCATTGACCCAACCATAAACAAATTATATTTCTTTTCAATTGTCATGATTTGGTTCCTTACTTTTGATCGGCGGCATGGCGGCGGTTAGGTTGACTAGCGAATCACATGTGATCGCCGGGGAGATTGGGGGTTGGATTTGTCGACCCAACCGGGTCGTCGTTTTGCCGTAGCCACGGGGCGGGCGGTGGTGGAGGTGGTGGACGGGGGGTATTGGGGGTTGTGGAGTGCCACTGACGGCAATTTCCGTGTGAGGGTCGTTTTCACCGCCGACGACGTGGTTTTTGGCGTTTGCAGACGGAGTTTCTGATACACCCCCATATTCTGTCGCCATTGGGTTTTGTCCACCAGATTTTGTAACTCTATCTTGGCGGCTGCCACCGGGGGATCGCGTTCTATCTCTTGAGTAAGCACTTGCATCGTAGGCACTCTTTTCACATAGGGACGAGGCTTTTTGATCCGGCGTTGGACTGGAGGGAGCGCCACCTTGGCCAACAATTGGTGGATATCCACCAGTTCGCCGGGTGGAATCGCCATAGGGTTCAGGGGGGTGACACAATCAAGCAGCACTTCTTTGCGTAGAACAGTGTCTATGTCCACCTCACTGAAGAAGGCCACCAGCTGGGGCAATTCCTTAATCCCCACTTGTTCACAGAACATCGCCCGCGTCCAGAGATTGGCCACTTGGAGCAATAACGCCACCAAATAACGGTCTTCCCATTTCACCAAATACCGTAGTTCATCGTGCACAGTAATTGCAAGTCGTCCGCTGACTTTATACGTTTCCATGAGGTAGTCCATCAGAACCACCAACAAGTGGAGATAGTCCACTCCCAGCGATTGAATGGTCCAGTTAATCCGCAGGGTAATGTAGTTGTTCTTTTTGAGGTGTTTTCCCGTTAGGGCGTCGGTGATGGAGGCGCCCAATACCGGGGTCCGCGGGTCGTCCAAATGGGCAATCAGTTCGAGAGTATTGAAAATGATCAGCTCGGTACCCCCATGGTAAACCGGCCTGGTAAACGCCGCCAGCGACCGACACACCATTCCCTTGGTATTGTCGTATAACTTCATCGCCGTGGCCTCTGCTTCCTTATCAGAAAGCGCAGGATTACACTGCTTAAGTAATTGGGTAGCAAACTTTACCCCTGCGCCATAAATCCGGCCATAATTGAACACCTTTGCGTCGCCCCGACTGATGCCAAGAATCGACGCAGTTTTCAGATGTAAATCAGTGCCTTCCAGCTTATCCCCTTCTAGAGTCATCCACCCAAGGGCAGTGCCGCCATGGACGCCCATAATGGCATCTCCTAACAACAGGGCAATCCACAATTCTTCCAGATCCACATCCGCACCGACAAAACACCAGCCGGGCGGGGCTTTAATCATCAGCTTAAGCTCCAGCCCTACCCTGTCCTTTTTAGCATTGGATGCCGTCAACCAGGTGTTTTCTGTGGCTCTTCTGGTGATGGTGCCCATGGTACAGATCTGAGGGATGATGAGCCCAACTTCCGGCTCCAGCTTTTTGGTGGCAGTGAACACCACCCACTGGTCGATGATCCGTTGCCGGTTACCCATCCAATACAGCACTGCGTTATTTAGAGACACAATGTCCAGAGCATAGCCGTATTCCAGGGTGATGATCCCTTTGGCGAAAAACGGGAGAAACCGCTTGGAAAGCATCATCGTACATCGCTTTCCACCCCCATCAGGGTGAGGGACCTTGAATGCCTCATAGCATTTCCCTGGGGGGCGCAAGTCTTCGATATAGGTCATAAACTCGTCGTCAGAAAGCTTTGCTTCGATGTAGCTCTTTCCTTTGAAGGTTTCTACGTTTTCGGCGCCAACAAAGAAACACCATCCGCTCAGATCAGTCCATCTCACCGGGTAGCCTTCCCAATTAAGTCTGAGAAGAAGGGGGGTGATTCGAGACCGCAGAGTGATGTTCAATTCCTTTCCCTTGTGTAAATCACGGTACCACTGTGGGTAACCAGTCAAGAACGCCTGGCGTTTTACGGGGGAGCCGTCCTTTTTAAGTCGGGGCAGCTTAATCGTCCAGTCAAGCTGGCATAACCAAGGGTCATTTTCCCAGTCCGGGACCGCCTGGTTGGGATCAGTTACGTATGCCACTAATTCATGGGCTCTTTCCTCAAGCGCTGCCAGCAGCTGCTTTCTGTTTTCCTCATAAATCGCCTCGGCAGTGGAGATATAGTCGTCCCATTGACGAGTGGTGGGCAAGATCAATTGGCCTATGTTCCGAAGCGCTGCAAACAGCACCGGATGGGGGATTTTCCGACAGAATTCCGGCCACAATTTCCGAGCTACTTGGAATGTGGCAGAAACGTCACTAGCACAATAATTCATGGCTTCTTGAAAATTCTCCACCACCGGCCCAAGCGACTCGTTGGAAAAGAGCTGTCTAGCATCTTTTGATAGCTTTTCCCCAATATGAAACTCAAAAACGTTGGCTAGGGAATTGGTCAGACCTTTATCCAACCATGGGTCGTCAACAAGATCAGAATCTATTTCCGCAGATATCTGCTTATTGGCATACTCGCCAAGGGAATCGGGTTCAAACTCATCCTCGTCTTCAAGCATTTGTTTCAGTTTTTGATGCTTGACCCATTTGGGTCTCTGTCTCAGACAGATTCCCAGAACAGCAATGTGAAGCGACATGGCATCAAGATAGAACGCTTTCAGCTGGTGAAGATTATATTCATCCAAACACCGGGCCCTATCATACAGCACATTGTAGCCTACTAGGAGTTTTTGGTTTTTAATCGAGTTGAATGGCAACAAGTGGCAAAAGTCCCGTTCTGTGGGCAGCTCCATCCCAATCACAGGCAGAACCCAGCCGTACCAGGCCTTGGACAGGGCACATGTTGCCAACACTGGATAATTCAGCATTTTATACATCACTTCCACGTCAAACACAAGCGCATCTTCCATTGGGTACTCGACCAGTTCCGGGGTGTGGCCTGGGGCGTACCGGGTCCACCCGGGGGCCATTTCCCATTCCTTTGGTACCAGAGGAATGGTATTGGAAAAGAGATTTTCTGCCATTTGATAATATTGATGGCTTTGGTTGACACCCAAATTCCAAAAGTGCTCATCAAGGGTCTTGCCCACGAGATGAGGTACATTCGCAATATCAATGGGCGAGGTGATAGTTGTCTTTTTCCCAAGTAACTGGTGATGCTTCAAATGAGATTTGGAGATGTTCAATAGAAGATTTGAAGTTTTCTGACGTTTTTTGGCCGCAGCCGAAAGCGGTTTATTGACGGGATTTTGAGGGAAAACCGCCAGCTGGAGTTGATTGGATAGGTATTGAATACCCACCGGGTTTATTCTGGGGGCTTCTGAGGAGAACCTCCGGAGGGGTGTCCATATTCGTCGCATGGTGGGTTGGTGGTGAAGATCAAAACAGACCAAAATAGGGTCACGTGAGAGCGACAGGGGGTGGAATGGAGGTGTGTGTATAAAGCAGAAAAAGCTGGGTAAGGGATGAAAAGATGGATAAATCGATTGGCTAAGTGGTGATTTTTTGGGTCCTAGGTTATGGAGGAGTTCATTTTCCCCAATTATTGTTGAACCATGCAATTTGTTTCCATGATTATTGCCAAAGTCACGTGATGTAAACAGTTAACATGAAACAAAAGCAGCATGGGATGTGATGTAATGATGTTTGATGGTGGTATCAACATTGTTTGCTGCATTGATTAAGAAATTTACCACGAGATAAGGAAAGGCGGGGAAACTTGGTAGGTTCTATTGAAACGAAAACAATCAGCAATACAAGAAAACGCCATGGCCAGGACAAGGCTTAGTTGGATGCCAGCAATTGATAAGAAAGGGCGTAGGTGCCGTGTGTTTATTCTATTCCAAATTCAAACAATCAAAGAACAGTATGAATCGGAATGTGGTTAAATTGATTTTTGGATCAATTCAGTTCAATGTGTTTCCTATACATGAGACTTTTGTTCTCATCCCCATGTACCTTCTCTTCTCTTCTCTTCTCTTCTCTTCTCATCCCATTACATCTCTTCTCATCTCATCTCATCTCTTCCTTCCTCCCACCTCTTCCCTCCTCCCACCTCTTCCCTCATTTTCCCAATGATGCATCCTCCCAATCGAGGATAAACAAAAACAACAATTGGCCACAAGAAGAAAAACTTTTCCTGCTAATTCACCCCAATCCAAGTAAATCAAAAAAAACCTCTACACCCTGTCAAACGACCCAAAACCTAATTTGCGCTTCTTACTCATAAATATCTACTATCTTTTCCCGTATCATGGTGGTGCGGCGTGACTAGCAACTACTCAGTGCCCACCGCTATTGGTCATTTTTTACATGATCCACTGCCACATCTCAATATAAACCAAATACCGTCATCAACAGCCTTCGTTCCCTTCACCCTTCTAACTACCATCCTCTTCTCTTCCCTTCCTACTTCCCTTTTACCCAACGCCTCACGCTGTCTGTAGTGTAGGGTTTTAGCGTCGCCGTCACCGTCACTCATACAGGAGCGCGAATTATAAACAATTCATAACAACTGCCACCATGTCTGTCGACTACAAGAGCCACAAGAAACAAGACCTAGTCAAAGCTTTGACCCTGGTCAATGTCAAGGTTTTGAATAAGGACAAGAAGGCTGAATTGGTGGAAAAGTGTGAAGCTTATGTCAACGAATACGGCGAAGTTGGTGCTCTTAAGCTCCACAAGTATCTTGTCGAAGACGGGGAGATTGTGGCTGAAGAAGATGATGTTGCTACTCTTGCTGAATCGGAAGAGGACGTCGAAGAAGTCGAAGAAGACGAAGAAGAAGATGATGATGATGAAGACGATGATGATGATGATGATGAAGAAGAAGAAGATGATGAAGACGAAGACGACAAAGACTACAACGCGCCTCCTCCTTTGGACCTCCGGACGTTGTTTGGCGACTCTGCCATTGAAAAATGGGAGCAATTCAAGGACAAGGTGTACGGCTTTACCGATGATGTTGGTATTTCCGTGGCCAACCACAGCGACAAGTTGCGGGATGAATTGTCGCTGACGGTGGCACTTAACTACCTTGAATTGGTGGTGGAAGCGTTGGTGTACTTGTCGGTGTTTGTTCCCTGGGTGCCCCTCAGAGAGAACACTCTTGCGTTGCCGTTCGAAAACAACCTCCACCCCGTGTTGGCCAAGTGGAACTTGCCCACTCCCCAGGTGTCGGCTTTGTTCTCCTGCTCGTCGATCGGGGCATTGGCGGTGTGGTTGGTGACCCTGGTGGTGTTGCCGTTGATCACCTCGTACTACGTTAACTTTACCACGAGAATCTTGACTTTTGACGGGTTGGACTTGGTGGGAAGAGTCCATGACTACGACCCTTTTGTGTTTGCCTTGACCAAGGTGTTGGTGTACTACTTCATTGCCAACAATGGCAAGCAATACTTGTTTGCTAATGATGGCCACATCTACGCCGCACTCAATAAGGTGGTCATTGCCGTTGGTAACTATGGCAAGTTGTCCACCGCGTTGTCGCTGTTCCCGTTGGTGGTGGGGGTGGCCAATGTTGCCGTTGCCTTGTACTCACAATTTGAACATTGAGTAGCCTATGTGAGATATACCCTATTTACGTTGTTTTATGTGTAATATTACTTGATTAATTAAAAGCGTAGAATGGCCATTGTGGTGGCGTTGATGCCGTGGCTGTTGTTTATTTGCGTGCGACGCGTCCGCGCGCGTAATTGATCCCCCACGTGTAACGGGGACGCGTGGCCTATCTATAGCTTGATTTAATTAATTAATATTTCCTTATTGGAATGATTAACACGTCAAAAAAAACGGAGTTATATAGCCGTCATCGGAAATTACCGGATTTATGTATTCATCTATGGATGACGAATTTATGGGCTATTCTATTTCCACTACCCTGGCATATCTCATTATTACGTCCCCTGCTATATTTACATCTTTTCCCCTCTATTCCTTCTTCTCCAATTCGTCAACCCGCTCAATCAAATCCCGAATAAACGCCAGCGCCAACTCCACAGTGGTGGCCTTGGACGGAATACTCACTTGTTCATGATAACTCTTGGGAATCAATTTGCCCAAATCGTACACCGCTTGATTCATCCGGTTCCGCCGTCCTTGTTCGGCCAACTTGTGCAGAGCCTTCTTCGTTGGTGGTTTCTCCCCCCGTTTGGTAGGAACTGGTGCCAACCGAGGCAGTGTTTCAACCAGCGACGCCAGTGATGGTGGAGGAATCGACTGGTTCTGGTGGCTACGGAGACTATGAGGGTCGGGGCCAGATTTGTCTCGTTCCTGCTCTGCTAGAATGCCCATGGTAAATCCCATAAGTGGAGTGGACTCCCCCCCGGAAGACTGGGCACTGGCGGTTGTCTTAGGTCGGGGATAGTTTTCTGGCTGGCGGAATTCGCTATTACGGGACCGGATACTAGGCAGCAGTTTCACAGGCGCCATCACAGGGGTGCCATGAGGAGTGGTACGACGCTTAGTCTGGTACTGAGGCTCACCATCACCTTGAAACGCCAGTGACAGCGATCTACGGCGATCGTCGCCATTGGCAGCAGAAAGTGCAGGCAGTGATAATGGCTCAAACAGCGCCGGTATCAGAGCCTGTTGGTATTTATCCATAGGCGTCACCGCCGGCAGCACTAATGGGGTAAACACCGCGTCGGGGCGGACTCCCATTTGATGGTACTGTGTCTTTTGCTTATGATATAAGTGCTCCTCATTATACAGTCGATCATTCTGACTGGGTAAGATCGGCAGAGCAAACAGGCCTTCATCCAAGTCGCCTTCCGGAACCCTGCCCCCCTTTTTTGCCATAAGCGACGGGGTGTTCTCGGGTATCAGCGACGGCGGATAGGCAGTGTGTTGCTTGGGGTGATGGGGCGCCAGCCCATCTAGCTCGGAGCTAAGCAAAAAAAAATCATCTTCCGTAGGCGGCTGTTGATGAGGAGCCAACTCTTCTTCATAAAAGTTCAAAAATTGGGGGTCCTGGCCAAGATATCCGGGTGTACCCATCCCTTGACCCCCCGTACTTCCGGGAGTATCTTGGTGGGGGGTCGACCCTTGCTGAGGATGAGGGTTATGCTCGGCTCCTGGGGAATCAAACGTCCCGGGAGAATATTTTTGGTTATTCCACACCTGCTCCATTCCCACTAAGGCAATGGCAAATCAGATGAGTCCCGAAACTAACAATTAGAATCAAAAATTGTCTGGCAAATGTTATTGTTCATGCTTATCGCTGTAGGTAGTGCGACAGTAATTGCCTGCGTATAAGCCGTAGCCACGTGGGGATCCATGACAGCATATGATGTGCTAATGGAAACGAGTCACCACTAGAGGAGAGAAAATTCACCAGAGTCATTATTGGGAAGGACATCTATGCTACACCCATTCCGGCATCTCTAGAAGGACTGCAACTACTGGGATACTACTATTTAATAGTTAATGCTTAATGGCAGCCGCATCTGCTAATTTTATCACTATATAGCCGGGGGATTCGGAGACTAAAATGATTAGAGAAAATTTTTGCATCACAAACTTAAATGGAACTATATGAAACCTATTGTTTGGCATTTTACGATGGGGTAGAATCGTGATTTCGTATGTGTGAAAGAATAGAGATAGGTGTCTAGATCATGACGTTTTTATGTTATGTAAGCAGACATCACATCATTATATACAGAACCCACCCGAACCGCCAACCGGTGATACCACCGGTGATGCTAACTGACAATATATCTCAACTCGTTGGCCAATGATGGGGTTTCCAAGCCTTGCGGTCCTCTGACATTGACGTCTTCTTTGGCATCGTACTGGGCAATCAATGCGTTAACCTTTTCATACTGGGAATATTCGCTAATCACTTTGTTCAAAAATTGGTCGGGCAAGTCACTATTGGTCAAACTTTTAATGTAAGCAGCAAGAAGAATATCTGCTTCTGAGTTGTCGAAGGTGGTGAACCCATCGAGAGTAGTCTTTACCAAGTTGGCACAGCCAATGGCATTCTTTTGCTCTCGAAGCTCCAGTTTCGCTTTGTTCTTCTTTACCAATTGCGATGCGTGTAATTTGGACACCGGAACTTGTTCGTTATCGTCTCCATCTCCGTCACCATCACCGTTGACGTATTCAGTCACGTCAAATGAAAAGAGTCCGCCTTTGTTGACATTCAACCCTGCCGTTTGCACCTGGTGTTGTGCCAGAGAATAAAAACGCAACGGTTGGTTATACATCATAGGAAACGGAAAGTATTTGGGAAACTGCCTTCTAGTATAGCCTTCGTAATTCTTGCTATCGATATAGTAAAGGTAGTTGATAGCTGCCGACAAGTTATGGTCGAGGGAATTGATTTTGGCCACGGTATCAATAGAAGAAGGGGGACAGTTGTTGATGTAGTTGCAAATATTGCGGTATCCCTCGTATTTTCCAGAAGGGGTCACTAGAACAGGAAGGGAGCCGATTTCCAGAAGGTTGGTGTTGTTTGCCGTGACAACTTGAATGGAATTGTGTGAGGAACACACCCATACGGCAGCCTGGCACTCTGGAAACATGGCACTTACTTGGTAGGGAGCAGCTGTGCCCCATATGTAGAGAGTGGACATGGTGTGGATGATGAGTGGTTATTATGGTAGCGCGGAAGTCGAAGTCAGCAAAGTGGTAGAGATTGGACAATAAATGTTGGTAGGAGACGGTTTTTATTGTGTTCACCTGAGAAAGGCTTTAGGGTTAGGGCTTCCTTTCATGGTTACGGTGTATATTGGCCAGGATGAGAATGATCTTTTTTAGTAGAATGGAACTACAATTAGAAGGATGGTAGATGGTGGCATTAAGAAGTTGTCGTATAAGCAACCTATGCATTTGCTATTTATTATATAACGCCCTCTGTCATGGCTATGACTGGTTCTATATCCACATACAAGAGTACTTCAATATCATGTCATGTCCCATACAGCCAGAAATTTGATTATTGTATCTATCCAACGCAATCAATTATTTGCTAAATTTTATAACCATTTTTACATCAACCTATCTGCTCAACCCATAAAAACATCATCTATTATCATCATTCATAATCATTATACTTTATTCTTTGCCTGTGGACGTTTACGACAGAATCTCCTTCAAATACCGTTGCTTTTCCTTTTCCCGTTCAATCAAACTCCCTTTCAATGGTCCATCAATCATCTCCTTGGTCACCCCACCACTAATCAATGTTTTCCAGTCTTTAAGCTTTTCAAACCCATTCTGAGCAAGCTGGTAATCAGTATACTTTCTCACAATACCTTCTCTCAGAGTAGATACAAACGGACCGTGTTGAACAACAGGTTGGTCCAATTTCTTACCCCCAACAAGAATAAATTCGCCGTCTTCTTTGGCTTCACCTTCAATAATATTCCCATCCGTGTTGAAAAACGCATTTTCAAATTCTTTTACCTTCTTTCCACCAACATAAAGGCCATCTCCATTGATACAGTACAAGAAGTAGTTAAAATCAGGTTGAACCTCTTGACGGAAACTACCCCCTTCCTTAAGAAGAAAATGGTAAAATTCCACGGGAGTATAAGCCAAATCTTTTTGTGATTCAACACCATACAGCTTTCCTGAGATCACTTTCACCTGGAGCTTACCTTCTTGTTCAGTCACAGTGGGAATTTCCCATTCTTTCAAATCACGATATCTTGGTTCACACTCCTTTAATTCGGCAGGCAAGTCCACCCAAATCTGCATTATTTCAACAAATTCACCACTTTCAGAGTCAATTGGCATCTCTGAATGAACAATGCCCCTACCAGCAGTCATAAATTGGAGATCGCCAGCGTAAATGATCCCTTTATTGCCCAACAAATCCTCATGTGCAGCTGCTCCATGCAAACAGTAAGTGATAGTTTCCTGTCCAGCATGAGGGTGTTCAGGAAACCCATTCTTAGCCCCTGTCAGTCTGAAATGATCAAACATTAGAAACGGATTAAACCGCTTACCATTACCAATCAGACGGCGGACGCGTACGCCATCCCCTTCGCTTTGTTCTCTTCCTTGGACGATTTTTTCAATTGATCTGGTTGCCATTTTATAAATAATGCTTTTTTGATTTGAAGTTTGAGGACGTTTATATATAGTTTAATTATGTAAAATTTACAAATATCATATGCAGGATATTACACAATTGAAGGTCAACGAATGAAGGGAGGTGAGGAATGAAGAAGGGAGATGATATTGCGGGGGGTTAGAAGATATTATGAAAAATGAGGTATAAATAAGTTGGTATATCTTCATCAATTACTGGTTTTATATTGATATGCGGTTGTTTCCTGTATGTAACCCGTATCTATTAATACTTTTTTTAGGAACTGGTTACATATTGATTGTCGCAATAGAGCGAATTGCATATGGATGGCAAGTATCAATATTCCATTTTGCCCTGTAGATTTTTCATCTCCCGTACACTTGTTAGTAGTAGCGGACGAATACATCCGCGGTTTCCCCCCGGTTATTCCACTGTTACAAATCCCACTATCCGATCCACTTCTTTTGAGCGTATTTCTCAGTCTGCTTGCTCGGATTACTATGACGAATTCGCGAATATCTGCGTATTGTCTATACCGTGCAACCGCAAAGTAATCTCAGATAATTATACCTTCTTTTAGTGTCTTTTAATATCAAAGAATATCAATTCCGATAGCAATTAAATAATAAGTTTTCCAAGTCTTCATCATTACCTCTATCCTCTCATCTCTTCCTCGCCCCTTCCTCATCTCTTCCTCTTCTCTTTCTCATCTCTTCCTCGTCCCTTCCTCATCTCTTCCTCTTCTCTTTCCCATCTCTTCCTCATCTCTTCCCTCTTCTCTGTTGTCATCCTCACTATCATACTTATCCATTCCTAGTCTACGCGACGCGTCATCCCGTGGGTCTATGAATATCCTAACAAAACTACGACCCCCTTTCATGACCCGCATATCTGGAGCTGTTGAAACTGATCCTAACGTGATTCAGCTGGTGTTGGCTTGTGATTGGGATTCCTCTTTCACCCTGCTGCTGTCGCTGTACGAATTCAGCGATGATGATGAGGTGATTATCCAACAGATAGCCCAGCAATCAGCTCCAGCATCCAAGCGGCGGTGTCTACCTGCGCAAATGTCTTCGCCCACTAAAAACCCCCAATTCAAGTCGCCAATAAAGAGAGAGCCAATCGCGCTGCCGCCAAAGCTTAAATTGGCCCAGTTGGAGCCAATGACCAATAAACCATTCAAAAGTCCGGTGAAAAAACACCAGCCGCTGCTGAATAGTCAGGACCCTCCTTTAGACTACCCCATCACTTCTAGCCTGCCGTTGCGAGAAATACTAAAAGCGGTCATGGATCCAGATGTACCAATATCCCCCCCAGAGGAACCATTGCCGCCCCCGCCAAACCCTCTGTTTCCCATGCTGACTGAGCCCCTTTTAAAGGTGGTTCCCCTGCTGACACTATACACAAACATGTTTCCTAAACAAAAGCGGATGCTGCTGCTGGTATCGCCTACAAAAACGTCCCCTATGAAAGCCCCCCTTCGTGCATTTACCACTCTGCCCCAGAAAAGAGGGCTAAGCACAAGGGCCAATGCTCATATCTTTCTATCCACTCAAAAACCAACCCATGGTGTGGCAGTTGACGAAGAGATGGAAATCGAACCAATCAAAGTGAAGAAACCAATGATGCTTTCAGCAGAGCAGGAGTTTGTCCTAGGAGAGGTACTTGCAGGCAAGTCCCTTTTCTACACTGGGCTGGCGGGGACGGGTAAATCGGTGCTTCTACGGGAGATTATCAAAGAATTACGTGCCCGCCACGGCACAGGCGTAGCAGTAACAGCACTGACGGGTCTTGCGGCGTGTAATATTGGCGGCATGACCCTCCATTCATTTGCCGGGGTGGGGCTAGCCCAGGAGGATGTTCTGACGTTGCTCAAGCGACTTCGCCGAAACCGCAAAGCCCGAGACCGATGGGTGAAAACTAAAGTGATTGTCATTGATGAGATTCTGATGGTCCATGGTGAGTTTTTCTCCAAGCTCAATGAAATGGCCAAACGGGTTCGGAAAAACCAGCGGCCATTTGGAGGAATCCAGGTGGTGCTCTGTGGGGACTTTTTCCAGCTTCCACCGGTGCTGAAGCTACGCGATGATCCCGGACTCTTTGCCTTTGATAGCCAGGGGTGGAAGGAGGTGGTGAATGATACCTACACTCTCACCGAGGTGTTTCGCCAGCTGGGAGACCAGCAGTTTATTGACATTCTTAATGAACTCCGGATGGGCCAGGTTCTGCCGGAAAGTGTCGAAGAACTCAAACGGCTAGCTCGTCCTCTTCCCAAGGTGCTAGGAATCGTGCCTGCTGAGCTCCATCCCAAGCGTAATGAGGTAGACCGCGCCAATAGTCTGAGACTCGCTCTGATTAGTGCTGATACACAGACTTATACCTGTGTAGATGGAGGCTCGCTCAAACCCGAAGATAGAGCCAAGGTGTTGGCGCATATGTTAGCCCCACCACGGCTTACCCTCAAGAAGGGAGCCCAGGTGATGTGTATCAAGAATATTGACGAGACTCTCGTTAACGGCACCTTGGGCACCGTGATCGACTTTGTTGACCGGGAAACCTATCTTAAACAGAATGACGAGGGCGGCGACGATGAGAGTGACTATGTTGATCTGACGGTACTATCATCCACCCCCATTATTCCTGAGGAATCGTCTTCCCCCAAGATTGGCGAGCAGATGGCGATTATGGCTGAAGAGTATGACCAGGCGGCGCTGGGCCTGGGACAGGTGCTTCCATTGGTTCAATTCCGAATGAATGATAACCAATTCCGCTACCATCTCATGGAACCGGAGAAATGGCTGATGGAGGATGAACACGGTGCCGTACTAGCACTGAGACTGCAAGTGCCATTGATATTGGCATGGCTGCTTCTGATCCATAAAAGTCAGGGACAAACATTGCCGTACGTGCGGGTGAATTTGGCACTGTGTTTTGAGACTGGCCAAGCATACGTGGCACTTTCTAGAGCCACCTCGAGAGCTGGGCTTCAGGTGGTGGGGTTTAATCCTGACCTGGTGAGGTGTCATCCGAAGGTGTTGGAGTTTTATCTGAATTTGAAGAGGGCGCAACAGTTTGGAGAAGGAGAAGCAGTAAAGGAAAAGAAGCAGAGGGTGTTTTCTTTGGGGTTGGGAGGCGGTGCTATGAAGACGGTTTAGGAATATAATATAGACTAATCTTGGTATGATTGACAGATGATCACTTCGACTTTACCCATCTCATTTAACCAATCACTTCTCATCTCACGACCCCATCTCATCTCAACAACCCCATCTCATCTCACCTCCTCTACCCCGCTCCATATATTGATCAATGCCGCTCCTCTCAGGGCTTCACCCTCAGTTTCACTACCCCTCACCAATCTCAGCTATACACTGAAATTTCAACAATACAATCACCCCAAATGAAATAAACTTGTAAATCTGTTTCCTTTCTGCCCTCTGTTCATTTTCCCTTCTTATTCCTCCGTTCACCTCTACTGTTTTCTGCTCCTTCTCCTCTACCATTTCTCTACTTCTCTCTACTCTGCATACAGTACCCCTCAACGGACCCCTCTCCCGGCGGTCCGGGTCATATATATAATGTCAGCCTCATTCTCTTCGTATAAACGTCCATATCCAAAACCTCATCATGACCTTCACCAAATTACCAATCACCATATGTTAATTGGACCACCGCTACCAACTGGTAGCTAACGCCGTGTGGGGAACTTTACCAATATCGGGCTTATACCTACGAACCGACATGGGATTGGAAATTTCCTGCATCAAATTGGCCTCCTGCTAAAAACAGTCACCACCACTACCCCACAATAGTCTATCCCCTCCAAATACTCCCTGAAATAATATCTTCCTCTTCTTCCCTGCCTTCCCCATGATTCATCCAACCGCCATGTACCCCATACTGATAATGCGATGATGCGATATGCAATCCTCCAATGAAATCTTCAGCCTATTGTGATTATGTGACATGCCATCTCCAATAAAATCCCGGAAACATACAGTTCCCATGCGTGATTATGCCGCGGCAAGTTATTCATAGAATGGTGATTCCGGCCCGGTTCAGGCCAATTGCCAAAACAAACGAAATTAACCGGCCGTGGAAGAATGGCAAATTGTTTCTTTCGGGAATCAGGTTGTCAATTCCGGAAAAATCATTCCCTCTCGATGATAAACCCCCGATTTTTCCCCACTTGAAAGATGGTGGGGTCGATGCGGAATTAAGAACACAACTCCTGCGGGATGCTGCCCGAAATATAAAAGATATTGGAGCTGAGATAAGAAACTTGGCAACGACCAGATCGTTTGTTGTTTTATATTTGTATGGTTGTTTTTGTTTGCTTTAAACGTGGTCTTCTGGTTGCCATGGTTCCAATAACAACTTTTTACATGATTTTGACAAATTTCACCCCCACTGATTGTGGGGTTGCATTAGACGTACAAAACTATATATTCTCCCCCCCCCTGCCAGATTTGAAGTATGTCTCAATCGGTTAATTACGCCGACTCGATTCCTTCTTCGAGTAGTGTCAAGGAAAAGCATGGCTTGCACGAAGAGGCCCCTGAGATTTCATTGGCTTCGTGTGCCAATTATGTCGCCACACGGTTTCCCACTCTCTTCGACCTTCCGGTGTTGAAGCAGGACAAGAAATGGTACCAGGTGCTCAACCCTGTTCCTGGTCTTCGGCTGATGAACCGGTCTCATTGGAATTTCTACCTCTTGGGGTGGTTGGCCTGGGTGGTGGACTCGATGGATTTCTTCTGTGTGTCTGCCTCGGCTACCGACATTGCCAAGACGCTTAACGTTAGTACCAAGGATATCACTTGGGGGATCACGTTGGTGCTTATGCTTAGATCGGTGGGGGCGGTGATTTTTGGAATGATTGCCGACACATATGGCCGGAAGAAGCCCTACATTGCCATTTGTCTCTTGTTCATGGTTGTGGAACTTGGTACCGGGTTTATTACCACCTATAAGCAGTTTCTTGGGGTGCGGGCGGTATTTGGTATTCTAATGGGAGCCATGTACCCTATTGCCCTGGTTACTGCTTTGGAAAACCAGCCTCCTTTGGCCAAATCGGTGGCGCTGGGGTTGTTCCTTCCTGGTTACAATGTTGGTTACATTTTGGCCACTGTGTTCTTCCGTGCTTTTGAATTCACCCCCTTCAAGGGCCGTTACGGTGAAGGGTGGAGAAACTTGTTCTTCTTCCTGGCTGGGGTTCCGTTGATTTTGGTGGTGTGGCGGTCGTTTATCGGTGAGCTGCCTGCGTTTATCAAGTTGCAAAAGGCCAAGCAAAAGGCTGAAGTTCAAAGAAAGAAGGACATTGAAGAAGGCAAGATCAAGAAGCTGCTGGCGATTATGGACCGGTTGCACATTGACCATACCCTTGTCACATCTCTCAAGACGGAATGGTTGACGATCATCATGTTGATTATTGTATTGTCTTTGTTTAACTTTATCTCCCACTCGACCCAAGATCTTTACACGACGTTCCTTGTTGAGCAACGGAAGGTTGAACCCAACATGCGGACTGTGACATTGGTGGTGGTGAACTTGGGGGCGGTGTTTGGGGGGATGTTTTTCGGGCAATTATCCGAAGTCCTTGGTAGACGGTTGACGATCATGATTTGTTTAGTGTGGGCTGGTGCCTTTTTGTACCCTGCGTTCATGTTGTCCAACTTGGGGGGGATAATCCCTCTGGGGTTCTTTTTGCAATTCGGGGTCATGGGCGCTTGGGGGGTTGCCCCAATTTACATTATGGAAGTATGTGGCCATGCTCACCGGGCGCTTATTACTGGTACCTGTTACCAATTGGGTAACCTTGCTCTGTCGGCGTCGCTGACGATTGAAGCCACGTTGGGGTTGCAATTTCCCTTGGAACACGGATTTGACTATGGGAAGGTGATGTGTATCTTCTGTGGGGCCATTTTCGGGGCAATGATTTTGGTGATTTTCTTTGCCTATGAACGGTTTGACCAACAATTGACTATTGATGATGACGACTTGAGTACCATTCATCATTATGATGGTGAACAGGAAGTAGAAAGCATCGAGTCAGATGAAAAGGCAGCCCCGGCGGTTGAACAACATGAGTTTAAGATTTAATGATAATGAATGTAAAAATGACCGAATAACGAGCGAAGGAAGTTATGAGAAATATTTAAAAATCTTTAATAAAAATGAGTAAGACTTGAATCGCGTAGGGGAGGTGACGGGTCGTGAGGAAGAATGGGATAGTGTTGGGACCAAAATATTGATATTGTATACAGGGCAACCAATATAAAAAAGTCCACAGTTCGATTCCTAAGAAGGGAAAATGACAAGTAGGTGTATCCAGGTAATTAATCTTAGCGGCAAAATAAACCAAAGTTCAATTAACTATGATTCCTTAATAATATTGGTTAAAAGTATTGAAATAAGAAATACTCCAACAACAAAGAATATTATGTTTCTTTGGTTTAAAGCGATATCTTTACCAAGGGTGAGATTTCTATGATCTAATCGAATAACAGTGTTTTAATATTCATCCCTACAATTACCTCGTTGGGGTTGCACACTTAATACGTAAAGACACACAATGCAAAAACTACTTCATATTTAAAAATATTGGCCATAGTCCCATTTTAATAATACTCAAACAAGACAAAAAAATCGATATCTAATAGATCGGAAATTAGGATTTCACTTTTGTTCATTTCACCCTTATACGCAAAAATTTCGAAATTTAATTAATCTCAATGTAACGTTACATTTGAACATGAATGACAGACTCTTATCAGGATTATTACCGAAGGATAACATCTATTTTGTCTTCAGGTTCACTAATGTCGTTTTATCCCCATACTTTTTCTCTTTATATGTCATAGACACACCCAACAATGCCATCTCATTAATTCTGGTGCCATTACTTGTACAACTCACCCGCCTTTGTTTTAATAAGCAACTACCTGTTTGTTCATTTGTCATTTCATGCTATACGTATTTTTATGCTAATAGCCCCACCCCTCATTCATGCAGAATCTTCGCCAGCTCAGCAATGGTGTCCAAATTGCCCCCCAGCAAATTATGATGATAAGTATACTTCGGATCCAAGGTAAATGGAAGTGGTGGTAAATCATGACTCCGCCACAGCCCGGTATTATCATCTCCCTCATCCTCTTCTGTCACCAGAGCAAATGAATTTTGCAGCCGTAACGAGGTGGCCCTGGAAATCAGCCGCAGCCGCAGACCATTGCCGTTGGCTTTCTTATAGAACGTAACTGTTTTTGTAGTCGTTTCAATCTTGTTCAGCTGGACCCGGGTATCCACAAACACTTTGAGGGGCTTGTTCTTGTACAGATTCAGCCGAAAGAAACTCAGCATCGGCAGCAGAACCTGCGACGACCGTTCATGCTCATCAAAATCAAAGTCTGCAGGCAACTGGTTGATTTCATCCAACAAGTCTTCCCCCAAGTCTTCCAGAACGGTATTTCCCTTGACAACTGGCGTTTGCGGCAGCGACACTGGCAGTGGCAGATCAGCGCCAACCAGGGGAGTATAGTAGGGCGAGTAAAAGTCATGATCGTCATACCACAGATACCGCTTATGGGGATCCAGAGTGAGCGTCAGCAGTGCCAGCACCGTATTGTTGGTATTGTTGCGTTCAAGCTGTTTCGGCTGGGACGCCTGGTAATGCTTTTCCAGTTTCCGTTTCCGGAGCTGGACTTCATTGGCCGCGGCCTCCTCCGGCGGGAGACTGAAATCAAGCAGCGCCAACGTGCTCATCATGTTCAGAATCAGGTCTCGTTTCAGAGCCACCAGTGTTTGCAGAGGCGAACGCAGATGATGGATCTTGTCATCATCATCGTCAAGCCGCTGGCCAATGGCGTCGAGAGTCAGCATCATTGCGATGATCAGCAGCCGGTGGTCGACACTAGCCTGGGTCTCGACTTGGGAAAGCCACGATTTCATTTCCAAGATCAGTTTACGTTTCTTGGCTGTGGACACCTCGGGACGGTCAATGGTCAGTTCCAACGATCCCAAAAGCGCCATCATCTGAGAAACACTACTGCGCCGTTCTTCGCCACGGTCCTCAACCCGATCTTCTCTCATTTCCCCTGCCTCGTGGTCGGGGACGGTACGGTTTCGAGGGTACCTTTCCATGGAAATCTCAAGAATTGTCAGTTGGACCAGCGGGTTTCTTCTAGGATCATTATCCTGCGACAGATGGCGCTGGTGATGGGCAAACGATTCAAACTCTTGCACCTTTTCCACCACATTTATGTCATTCAGAATCAGATCGTGGAAACTCTTGAATGGGGCTGGCAGCTTGCGAAGGGGCAGATCTTCGTCATCGCCGTGGTTTGCTGCCATAAGAAACAGCTGGTGATGGGATGATGACTCCCATGGAGACGCATCCGGCGCCAGGCCCCTTCGACGAACTAAGCTCCCGCCACGAAGGGACCCTGCCACGGAAGGGGGGAAGAATGGAGATGAAGGGCCGTCCACCTTGTGGGTGCGCAGAGGAGTCAAACTAGGCCCTTCACCAAGCACAACCCGACCCCCATGGTGATGCTCGGCACTGACGTCGGTGGTGGGCAGCTTGCTCATATCAAGGTAGTTCTCTAGGATGTCGTCTCCGTACAACAGTTCTTCTCCATCGCCATGCCGTTGAGGAGATCTCTGTGGCAGGGATAATTCTGGCAGCGATACACTGCGCTTTTGCGGCAAAATCCGTGGCGGAGGCTCCAAGGACGGGTAGGTGTCATTGGTGGTTGCTGTTGGTGGTGGGGTCATCCCCAAGGGACCAACAAAAGGGTTTTTTCCCGGAAGGTCAGGAACGGAAACCACATCGTCCACCAGCGACAAGTCCATTCTCAGCGCCACCGGAATTTTAAGCCGGTGATGGATATCGTCGGCTACAAATTTCTCCTCGTCTTTCAGTTTATACAGCCGGTCCACCAGGGATTCGGCCCCGTCGCCCACGAGAGGGGGTTTGTCAAACTCTGCGTACTCGCTGACGTCGTAGTCATCGCTTTGATCATCAAGAACATCGTTATAAGGAACATCGTACTCGTCCTCGTCATAGTCGTCATAGTTATTGTCATAGTCCTCTTCGTCGTCGTCGTCATCCACCAGCTTGTTCTCCACGCCACGGTCATCGACATCCTCGCCGCCGTCATGCTCGCCTACTTCTATCACATCATCCTCAAGCGCATCGTTATAGCCCACCTCTTCTTCGTCATCATCATCGAAGCCAAGAGCATCATTATAACCCACCTCATCTTCACCGTCATCAATGCCAAGCGCATCGTTATAGCCAACCTCTTCTTCACCACCATCGTCGTACCCCCCGTTATTTTCATAATCATAATCGCTGAAATCATCCACCTCATACCCCAAGTCATTCTCATTAAACGTGTTCGTGACTACAACCGGTGGAGTGGGCATGTCCTTTGCCGGATTATGGGTTTTATAATACTTTACCGAGGTGTTTCTCCCGCCAATATTATCCTTGATAAACGAAAACTGGGACGAGTCCAGGTCTTCATCATATTCATCGTCAGAAAGATCCATTTCCTCCGAAAAAGGGTCCTGGCTCGGGGTTTCCACAAACCCTTGGATGGGAGACATCAGCTCGGGCGGTTCCACGGCAATGGTCACCTTTTTGGCTACCGACATCGACCGTTCCAGACGGCTATCAATGCTGGTGCGGATGTTATCACTGGTTCTTGTGCTCCGGGCGTTGCTCCGGACGCTGCGGTTATCGGGAGTGGTACTGTGACAGCTTTCGCTGGCATCTGTCCGGGCCAGATGAGGGAATTTGGCCACCAGCAGCGCCACCGAGTGTTTGCTAGGAGTGGGAGATCCCCCCGAGCGGAAGTTCAGTTCTACAAGATCAATGGTGGGGGGGACTGTTCGTCCTTCGGGGGACGACTTCGGCGTGGGCTGGGGGATGGGCGGTAAAGGTTTCGAGGAGTCAAACTGAATGGGCGGCTTCAATCGCCGCTTCTTCTTCTTTTTCTTTTTCTTCTTATCTTCATCAATGGGGGGAAGATCGGGAAGCGGAGCCAGGGGCGGTTCCGGGGCATCTCGCGGACTCTCAAACGGCAGCGTTGTTGAGCGTGGGGGGCCAATTGGCCCGGAAATGGTATACTTCTTCTTATTCTTACCAGGAGTAGTGGCAAGCCCCAGCGCCGGCGCCTTGGCTTTTATCACTTCAAAACCCTTGTTTCGGGTTGCTCGCGGCAGCCGTGAAAACTCCTTGGTGATCTGGTCGTCATCAAAACTAGGAGAGTAGGTTAGCGGCAGCCGTTTATCAGAAATATGTCCCGCCAGGCGACTGCTATCATTCAGTACCACCCTCAGAAACGACAGTGGCCGCAGTCGGCCTTTGTAATTTTCGTCCGAATATCGCCGGGGTTCAGGCTTGCGACCGTCGGGAGGGGTGCGCTGGCCAAAGAGGTTGCGGATCGGGGTGAGAAGCTTCTTGGGCAGCTGTTTCTGCTGCTGAGGATACTGGGGCTGCTGGGAATAATTGGGGGTGAATTGAGGAGGCTGGGGTAATACTGGCGACGTGAGGGGAGTATTACTGCCGTTTCCCAGCAGCATAGGGTCGAGGGGGGTATCGGTGGTATCATCAAACGACCCCCCCAGGGTAGTCCTCCGATGCCTCATAAACGACCTCATACGGAGGGTAGGCTGGGTGCGCGTGGGTAGATCAAAGGATGACGCGTGCTGGTGCTAGAGTTTGAGGTGGTGGGTTGTGTGCCGGAGCAATGCCGCTATGTTTCAAATCACCAGGGACAGTAAAGATGGAATGTGATGAGAATGCAAAGAGGAATGCATCTAGGGGGGTTCGAAAGAGATGGCGACGGACATGCCAACAATAGCATCGAAATAACCATGCAGATACTGGCATCCGCTTCACCTCGCCCGCAGTGGGGAAAGGCTGAAAACGGTACCTTTTTTCGCTGCGGCACAATGACGTCACGGGAAGGAGGAAGATAACCGATGGGGCCACAAAACGGCTAGAGGCGTCTACGAGTGTTATTGTGAGGAAGGGATCGGCCACGGTGAACAATGTACCCTGGAAGTACAGGCGGGTGTCTCTAGCGTTTCTCATTGAGCTCTATTTATACAATTACACTTTTATCATCGTTGATGTCCCCTCAACGACATTTACAAGCAAACATCGTCTTCTCCTGATTTCATTTCTCGAGGTAGTCGTCCTGCCACTACCACAGACTGCCACCAAAGCCCCCCGACTCCGCCTCGTTCTCTTGGGGCCCGCCATAAGTGGTGAACCCGCCGTGATCGCCAGCTTCATTCGCCTCGACCGAATCCTTATTTAGCTCGACACTGATACCGGCAAGCTTCATCTGCATCACCTCAATCGCCTTCAAAAACACCTCGTCTGCAGGCAAAACCCCCACGGTTTCCACGTCGAGGTAATAGTTCTGCGGAACCGCGGTGTGGTCAAACGGCATACCGGGGTCGGGGGCTTCTTCCCACTCGCAGTTTTCCAGCTTGGGCCATTCGTTGTCGGCGTCAACTTCGTACCAGTAATCGGTGTGCTTCAACTTGTTCCAGGGGTCGTATTCAAAGCCAATCGCCGCACAAGGCGACCACTTGGCGTGTTCCTTGGCAATCCCCTTTTTAGCAATACACGTGAGTCGCAACTCCTGGTGCTTTCTCAATTTGCAAATGATGGGACCCTTTTTGTGGACATCCCGATAAACGGGGTCCCCCAACTTGATCCCGTTGGAGAACTTGTTCAAATCCAGCGCATACACATTCATGGTCAGGTCCAGGTCGCATTTGGCCGACAACTCAAGCTTGACCGAGCACTTGGCACAGTAGTTGTCGCAAGTGCAATCCCGGGAGTATGAGAGTTCCAGGATGCCATCGGAGTTGAGGGGGATAAGCCCAAGCCGGTGCAGGAGAAACTCATCCGCCAAAACCGATGTGTTGACATCGATTTCCACAAGGTCGATGGCGAGAGTGGGCACCTCGGCGAGCATGGTCCGACGGAGAGAGTTGGCCATGGAAAGATCAACGTCCCGAAGAATGAGATTCACATGGTCCTTATCCGATTCCCGGATGGTGACGGTGGGGCCGTCACTTTTATCAATGTTCATGGTGTGCGACGACGAAGTGGTGAGCGACGAAAGAGGATGAGTGCGAGGAGAGAAAAAAAGTGGCGGGGAAAGAGAGGGCAGGAGGGAAGGTTAGATAGTAGGTTTAGCGATGTAGAGAGTTGGTGGTAGTGCTGAAGGTGGTGAAAAATTGTGGGTGGAAGAATGTCGGTGGCAAAGCGACTACTGGTGGCAATTTGTACTCGGTGAAAAGTTACGCGTAGATCGTAGGGATGGTGGAATATACTAGAAGGAACATAGAATGAAACAGCGAAAGTTGTAGATGATGTAAAATGATTTTAAGAAAACAACGGGTGTAAGTGATGATGGTGGAACAAATTACGTTAGACGTCAAACAGCTTTCGCACAATTTACATCACCGTATTCACCTTCTTTAATGTAAATAAAGGATTTTGCGGTGTGAAATTTTATCCTTGGTAGACTATATCATGAAAACCTCACTATGAAATGGGTTTTCATTGGGATTTACAACTATTAAAACGAGGCGACAATTTTTTTTCGATAGTGAGTTAAATTTTAATTGGTCTTTCAATTCCCATCCAATATTTATTGTAATCAGGTCATCATCTCATTTTACCAAGTCATAAACAGATACCAATTAAATAACCATTTTATTATCCAGTATTAATTGAATAAAAACCTCACATTTCTATTCTATTGACTAACCATTTCATTATCTAAAGTTGAATAACCATTCCTACATCGATTTTTATTGAATAACCATGTTTTTAGTATTCATCGAGTAACAATCCCCACATCCTATATCGATCGAATAATGAGGCCATCATCTCGTCATTAGCCTGATTGAATAACCATTCCACATCCCATATCAATTGAATAACCATTCCACATCCAATATCAATTATAACCACCTTATAAATCAAATTTCTTCAATTACCATGTTATTGTACTCGAACAATCACGTCATCAAATCACAATCAACTTGCTACTGCAAAAAGCCTATCCCAATCTAGTTTACACCCTTTCAGCCAAATTACGCATCACTGTGTTCGACGTTTAAACAGCAGTCGGAAGTGACAGTAAGTTGATCGTAGGTTTGTTAACCTCAAGCGAGGTGTACTCAAAACCACTATTGGTATTTGCTCGGAATTAAATTCCGGAAGTGTAACTAGCTAGTGGACAACCGTAGTGAATCCAAGAAAGAGAGTATGTGACTGTTATAAACAACAATAGTGAAAACTACTGCAGCGAACTGGAATCAAGAGAAATTCACAGAGAAAATCACGCCAGTGAAAGTGAAAACAAGACAAATCACGGCAACGTAACTGAGCATTGATAAATTTACAGCAGCAAAATCAAGTATTGGACCAAACCCATGCCAATTGCATCCATCATCCCAGCTAAGCCACTATTCCGAAATAGAAGGCTGAACGTGGCTTAGGTCATGTGATGAGCCCAGCAACCCCACCATCTCCATGTATAATCATGTATGAATTTTTTAAATAGCAATTGCTGATCAATTAATCGTTCAACCCTAACCTTCTAAGTTTCCGGATTGTGCTCACTTGCAGTACCGGGATAGTAAACCGGCGTTACCATTTACCAACTCTACCCATCATCCAACAACGCCTTTGCCAAGAAGCCCCGTTATTTTCAATGTAAGCTCTTGTTTTAACCCCAGTTTTAATTTTAGCCTCTCAAAAGAAATAATAGCCCCACAATGACTAAGCAATGACCAAGACTTTGCTTAGCAATTGCAGATGAAGACCATTAGCTTGTAGTTATTTCGTAAAAACGTAAATATAAATATAAACATTATAAACCAAATTGCTTTTCAAATAACACCCTTAAAAAAAACACTCCACGATTAACACCCCACGATTAACGCGCCAAAAATATTTTGCGTAGAAAACACGTAGTCAGGGGCTTGACCCTTGTTCACCTATAAAATATCATGCAACCAAATGTGCAAGCACGTCCACGGGGAAGAGTCCGAGACAGCCAAGCCGACCCATAACAGCTGATTCTAAAATAATATAATTGCATCTCCAAAGCCCCTACAATTCAAACCCCATAGGCAGCTATTATCAATATTTATTCCTTCTAGTGGAAAGCCATTTTTAGACCTGATAACTGTAGAATCATCACTCGTCATTCATCCACACATCCCCCAAGAATTTATAAAATTTCTTTTGCTTCTCATCGGGATGTACAACCAACCCATACACCGTGTCATCCTGTCCACCGACCTGCGAGTAGGCACACCACGTGTAGTGATTGCAGTATGATGCAGGCCACCACCAAGGAGAATCGGGCTCGCCTTCTTTATTTTTCCGCTTCAAGTTGTCAGTGGGCATAAGCGGCGGCACCACGGCGGCGTCAATCTCAAGAGCATGGGTATAGTAGGACTTGAAACTGTCAAAGGTCTCAAACCATTCTTTGTATTTGCCCCGTTCGTAGTCATTTTTCATCCCGGCATCCTTGATAATGTGTGTCTTGCCACATGTCTGGAACCCCAGGTTAAACCACACAATCTCGTCGTCATCACTCAGAACGTGGGCAGGATGGGCCAGGCAGCACTCCTGGGCTACCCGCCAGTTTTTCGGGTCGGCGTGGTCTTTTTTATCGTCCTTCAACGAGTACTGTTTGGGAGTAATCTTCCCCACCGCCGCAGCACCGTACTTGTTGAAAGAGTAGCCCTCATCTCCACTAGCACTGAAGCCTGACCACATCAACTCCTTATCGCCAAATGAGCGGGACTTGGTGATGTGGTACATGTTGAGAACGGCTTGCATCAACACCAGGTTAAAGTGGCGGTTACGATCGATGGTAACCACCCCGGATTCCTGAAAGTGGGAGATGCCATGAAAATAGTCGTTGCCCATGGTGTGGTTGGTGATGATGGGTATATTAAACATAACCTCGTCCAACACCGAGGGCGAGATCCGGTCCAAAAACTCGCCATCGGTCAACTTCCGTGATGGCGACTGCCGGTCCCGCCAAAAGTAAGCCCCCGTCTGCTTATAACTGGGCATATTGAACAAGTAATCGGGGCTCTTGAGGAGAACGGTGTCGGCGTCCAAAAGTGTAAATTCGGCAAACGAGTTGAAAATGGTCGCCAAAAACTTGTTGCCAAACCCACCAAACTTGGGCCGGTACTCCTTGGAAATGGCCGGTTGCACGTTCACAAAATGGATCACCTGAGGCCGCAACCCCACCATTTCCCCCCGCTCGTTGCGGTGGGCGTTGAAATCCTTGGGAAGCAAGTCCACATCAAGCTCCAGCGCCGACTGAGGAAGGGTAAACAACTTGCCTCTGGCCGCCTCCACCAACTTTTTTCTCAGTTGGGCGCTGAAACTATCAAAATACACAACCTGGATGGGATAAACGTTATCGTGAGCCCGAAGTAAATGCAACAACTTACACGCGTCGTCCACGTGTTTATCGTGGATCAGCAACACGAGGCCCTTGCCTAGCATCGAGTTCTTAAACTTGTTCAAAAACAGGGGCTCGCCCGAAGTGGACAAATACGACTTGGGGAGGGCCACCGCCCCTCTGGAATCCGCGTGTTGCTTCAGCGAGGGAGTAAACACCGGAGCATACGCCTTACCCTTTAGAAGCTTCTTATAATCGGGGGGAGAAAACGTCTGCACCCCCCGGTGGTCCTCGTAAACGGGAAACTCGCCCAGAATCCACGGATACACCTTTTTGGCGATTCTCAGAACCCGGTCAAACAGCTGGATGGCCACCTTGCCGTCAATAGGGGAAAACTTGTCCCTATTCTTTGACATGACCAGATGCTGTTCTTCTACATGGGCCGCCGAACGTTGGCGCTCGATTGCATCATCACTGGTAATAAAACACTTGTTGAAGATCCTCACATGCGAGGCAATGTCATGCATGCGCTGTTCATGGCGATCAACTTTAGCCATCGTTTTTTGGAAAGATTCCTTGGCAAACCGTTCATAGTCATCGCGGTATTGGTCGCCTTCAATGTCCAACTGGTTGTGCTCAATGTTGAGCTTTTTGACTTTGATAAATTCCTCCTTGAGCTTACTGTGCTTGCGGAAATCGTCGTAGTCTTTTTGGTCGCGCCACTCCCCACTGAGGTCCTCATGGGGATCATTCATCCAATTGATGTTGCGGCTGAACAACGACGAAAAGTAGAGATCGCACCGCTGGGCCACCAGGAGCGAGCCAAGCACCGCGGCCACCAGGTGGTCGGCAAAGATGTTTTCGTAAATGGTGGAAAACGTCAGCTTGGCCTTTTTCTCATTTCTCACTTCTTTCAACCCAAAGAGTTTGGCAACGATGGGATCGCTATTATAGTCCTCCTTGGTCATCACGAGCAGATCCACGTTGTCGGGCATGTCCTCCTTGGGTTTACTATTACCTTCATATTCGGAGTCGTAGATGGAAAAGTCATAACTGTCCTTGTCGTTCCAGTAGTAGTAGTACACGCCAAAGTTGGCTGTGACCAAAAGAACTAGCACCGCCGCCAACACCCCTTTTCGTCTGAAGATCATCTAGTTGGTTATAGGAAGATAATTTTTGACCTCCTGCGAAGCTGTCAAGAGGCGCAGGGTGTTTATATATCGGCTAAAAATATATAATGAATACGGGATTATGACGCCATTGGGCAACGGGGAGAATTGAAAGGGGTAATATTAATACGAACCCAGGGGGGAGGGAGATGTGATTTCGTAAGCTTTGGGGGTGATACCCGTTTCTTTTTTGGGGAGGACCATCAGTGGCTTTGACCATGGCTTAGACGTCCCCAGGATTGTTTTCCTGTAAATCTCAAACTGCGAATGTGCCACACAAAAATTGAGATAGCTAATCAATCCGCATTGTAGGGTGTGCCACAAGTGCGTGCCACAAGAGGGCGACAACGGTGCGACAAGGGTGCGACTATTGTGTTGGACTGATAGCAATGGTTTTGTGTGACAAAATTTACACAAGGGAAGACTACGTCAGCTGGCATATCACATATCATATCATATCTATTAACGTCCAATAAATAACGATGACCAGCATCAAAATACACAAGACACGCTTGCTATACCGACTAAGCCGAGAAGCGAAAGGGGCTTCTCTAATTAAGGGGGCGATTGGAATAACTATTTCTGGGGCCAGTACCAATAATCCCCAGCATGTTGGCAACACTGTGAGCAACGATTGCCTTAATTAATGAGCTTATTTGTATACTTCAAGTACATGTAGCCCCCAATATCAAACAAAAACATTGCCATAAGCGGAAGCACCATCATCACCACCCCCGTCAACAGAAACACCGTCACCACCGTTTCCAAGTTGGAAACAACTCTAAACAAGTCGATGGAAAGCATGACACCCATGTCTTGGGAAGGGGTGGACTTAAGTAGTCTGTGGATGAGGCGTCTCTAAACCAGGTGCAGGATGGGGCGATTCTTCCTGCATACAAACAAACTCATCACTATTTAAGCACCAGAGGTGAGGGTTTTTTTTCTCTACTGGTTATCAGTCGTAAGATGATGTCAATTCTTATCTACATTATCCGAACTTCCGTGTAGACAACATATCAATACTGATTACGCAAACCAGTCATCTTCTTGTAGTCAACTCCTCGGAAAACTTCGGCTCTTGGTTTGAAGCCATGGCCGATCGATGAGGGAGAGGGGTGCCCCGCCTGAAATTCACTTGTGAAATAATTAGCCTAGTAGAAGATCTTGGCAGAACAGAATGAGTGTGGGGTCACTGCCATCGAACCATTGGTATGGGCAGGTACAATGCCATCACAAGGTGGCTGGCTGGCTCCTTGGCTCGGGTTTCCTTTTCTTGCTATTGCTGGAAATAAACTTTTATTCCTGTTATCAGACAGATAATTTCATTTCGCCAGATAACATGCATTCCCTGTACAATAGCAGTTCCTTTTCTCCGCTGACAGCGAGCGCCCATCGCTCGTACTGCGAATATACAATGTCTGCTGGTGGTTTACAGAGCAGGGCCCTTCAGGTTGTCTATATATGCTTCGCCTGGTCGGTAATCTATATCGATGATAACAAAGTTTAATAATGATGCTGACGACATTTAGTGTAAGTGATCCCCATGGGGTGCATCGAATTACGAATATAAGCATTAGAAATTAAAAAAAAATTAAATAAAATAATCACGAAGTCTTGGACCGACAAAGGCAGGGTCAGATGACAATACAGCAATGAGGCTTATTTAGTGAGATATATCTGTCTGCGCAGGCGACACACGTGTATGTCCATTTCACAATAACAATAGACTGTGCCCTTTTTTTTAGTTCTTTTTTTTTTTTTTTTTTTTTTTGGTAGACTAGTCGGGAGGAACTGCCGCGAATAAAGGTGACCAATTCCGTCACAGCCACCACAGTGGTAGTTATCAGTGTGATAAGTGATACCTACCACAGTGATACCTACCACAGTGATACAGATAACAAAGTTTGAATTGACACCTATCCCAGTGAGAGCAATCAATAAACCTTAACGTAGCATTATCTAGGCAATATCGTAAACGATTCTAGGGGGCAGAAGGATTTTGTCAGGTGAATTCTTCTGAATCTTAAAGATTATGGGATGGGATATTTTTAGGGAATACCCTTGGTTACATTAAAATTAAGGTTGGGGATGGGATAAGCATTGGGACCACGAGATTTAGATTTCCCAAATGGCCAGTTTACAATGTCGATGGTGTGAATTAAAAGAGGGATGTAAATAGGAGGGGAAGAGTAGTAAAAATAAAGTAGATCACACGACACTACTTTCTTTATCTCGCAAATTCATCCCCTAGTATAAGAAGTCAGGGCGTGGGTGGACTCGTAAGGTATGGGAATGTTTTGAGCACCGGTCCCGCTTACCTAAGGAACGCGTCATTCAAGACATGTAAGGAGAGACATTTTATGAGAGAATTTAAGAAAGAGAAATTATTAGAGACAACTTATGAGGGACAAACAAAGAACAATTTTAGAGGCAATAAGACAATTCGAGACAATTCAAGACAATTCGAGACTTGAAATGATGTAGGAATAGTGAGAAAATTCATTACAAGATCATGTAAAGAGAATTCTAGAGTAACGACTTGGACAAGGAAATTGTAAAGACAATTTAGAGAATTTTCATGTTAAACTTGCCCCACTTTTCATAACACTCTCACCTCAACTTTTCAAATTTCCAATTGGAAAAAACAAACATTTTCAATTTCAAAACCAACTACTCCAACCCTCAATTTCAGTGGTCATCTCAATCTATTCTACAAAAAATCGAACTGAAACTTTTCCTTGCTGAATTTCACCACATTCCCAATTTGAGCCATTTCGATATCGCCAATCTGCCCCTACCGTGGAGTCATCTCAGCTGCATGAATATCCCGGAGTTAATTACTCTTCGGAATTACAAGCACCTCCTATCAAATGTAGGGTGTACACAACACTCATTCCAACAATCTATTCACAAAGGTACTTATTATTACCGAGCTATGCATAGCTCGGTAATAATAGAGCCATCATGTAAGACGGGGAATCACCATGGTACAAGCTTACTATAAACCTAAATTTAATATTAACCACACTTCTATTTTTGGCCGGGCCCATCATTGGATGGAAAAGCACATGCCTCCAATGGATGAAAAATCACCCCCCCGTAGTTTCATGGTGGTGACGACATGGCTAAAATTTTCACCCGGTACAAATCCATATTGGTACTATTTAATCTCATCTCGCCCATGACTATCTCTTCTACACGTGTCCGTTTTGCAGTAGAATTATGGCAATAATACACGGTACGTTCACGCCAGTGAATGTTGCTGGTTCCAGGTCCCAATGACAAATGAAACGGCCACCCTACCACCCCCTCATCGGTAAAGACTGCCCTAAACCCCTACCAGCTGTGAGCCTCACTGCCAGCGCTTATTAAAGTCGAAACCACCTTGTTGACCTCGACCCCTCCCTGCATAAAAAATAGTTCCAAATCAGGTACAATTTTTCCCTAATCAAGGAGACAGAAATGTAAAAACGTCAAGTGAAACATCACTAACTCCACCACCAACAAACTAAAGCAACCGCAACCATCTACAGTCTCGATTTCCTAATCGGCACAATCGTTCTCTACATACGCCATGTAGGAAGGGCACATGCGCGACTACCAGCGTGGCGCCAGCATATATTCATGTCCCAAGTAGTGGGCCTGCACCCTACATAAATACGGCAAATCGCTACCCACATCCTTTACCCGCTAATCGTTTCCTCTACCGTTTGGTTTTTTTTTCCGTTGCTTTTCCTGCGCTACCATCTTCACCGCTAGTTGCGAGTTTGTTGTTCGTTCGCTCACTTCTACCCAACCTAACAAGAAAGGGGGATCACGAAATGTACTCAATCTACAATCGAGATTCCGGCGCAGACAGCTACGCGTCTTCATATCCCACCCCTCCCTATATCAATACGCAACAGCCCCCCCAGCTTGCGCTGGTGGACCCCCACGGCAACCACCATGTGCTGAGAACAGTTATCTTGAAACACATTGTCGGCGAGGTGCTGTTGCTGCAGTTGTTGGACCATATTGACTATGGGCCCATAGAGTACTGCAAGATGTACAAAAAACAATCAGACCCCCAGCTTTTGGCCCGCAATCCATCCCTACCCCCCCAAATGCAGCAATGCCTGATTGCATTTGTCAACGGCGACGCTTGTCGCCGTTTCCACACAAAATACGCAAAGCTGATCACAAACTTGCGCAAACTTAAGCTGCAGTTGGCCAACTCCGAGCGGTTGCAAATCGTGATTGCCGACACCCACGGGGAAAAGCTGCATCCGGATTTCATCAAGTTAAAGACCCTCAATTACATTCTCCAGCAAGGTGCCACTCGCTGTGTGGATCTCGAGTTTACCCTTGACGACATTCCTCTTGATTTGGTGTTCACTCAGGAGGAGGAAGCTACCGCGCTGGCGGAGGAGTGTGCCCACAAGTTTATTTACGACCAGTGCGCTAAATGGGGCGAGATTGATAAGTTTGATGTGCAAATGGCCGAAGACATGACTCATGGTCATTGCCAGGTGCAATTTACTCTGATTGACCTGGCGATCAAAACAGTAGAGTTTTATACAAAGCGGATACAAAACGACCGCCAGCGCACCGAGGACGGCATCCAGCGCAAGCTGAAGTTTCGTTACGATATCAAGTTTATTCTGGTGGGGTTTGGCAAGGACCGGTGCGACCGAAACGGGGGTGCTGATGACGTTCCCCCGCCTCTGACCCCGCCACCGGCGCTGCCACTCCCTTTGGAACACGAGCACATGGACGACGAGCGCGAACAGAGGGAAGACGAACACGAACAAGCGGCTCAGGGCGACGCGACCCCTGGCACTCGTGACGATGGTGCGGGGTTGGAGGAGCCGGTGCTTCCTCTCGACAAGGAGGTGATTTCTCCGCCGTCGCTGACGGAGAGAATGTCGCCCATCATCGCCATGCCATCGTCCGGTCGCCCTTCTCTGCTGCCGCTGCTGTTCTTGGGCATGGGCGCCAGTCTGTCGGTGACACTGGGGCTGCGAATGTACCACTACCAGCCAGACATGCTTCCTACGCCGCCCGAACGACTGTTCCCTCTTTACATGGACCAGTACCCATCGTACGAACACATGCCGCCGATGCCGTACCCCCACCACGCCCCTCATGGCCACCCCCATCTTCCGCATGGCGCGCCAGACCACCATGGCCTGGCTGCAGCTGCTGTCGCAGCTGCACAGACAGCAGCAAACGCCGCCAATGCGGCTGCAGCTGCGGCTGCCGCCGCCGCGTCCCAGTACTCCGGCAGCCTCACCACGGACCCCTACAACGTCGAGAATCGTCTGATTTATTTGGGCAATTTGCATCCCAACACCACCGTGGAGGAGATTGCCAACAATGTACGCGCGGGGGGGCTTGTGGAACTGATCCGGTTCCACCCGGAAAAAAAAATGTGTTTCATCACCTTTGTTGATGCCAAAGTGGCGTGGCAGTTTTACGTCAACCACCAGGTGCACCACCAGTTGATCATCCACGGGTTTGACGTGACGGTCGGGTGGGCGAAAAACCACCTGGGTCCGTTACTCCGGGAGGTGGCGGCGGCGGTCCAAGCCGGGGCCCTGAGAAATGTGTATATTGGCATACGGATGGGCAAGGAAAAACACCCCCTGGTCAAGGTGCCGCCTGAAGAAATATTGCGGCGTGACTTTAGCAAGATTGGCGAGGTGGAGCAGATTAACTTTTTCCACAACAAGGATTGTGGGTTTGTCAATTTCTTGAATCTCTCGGACGCGGTCCGGGCAGTGCTGATTTTTGAGTTACCGGAAGAAGAGTGCCGGGCCCATTTGGACAAGATCTTCAAGACCCAGGCGCTGCAAATATACGACCGTTACCACCGGCTTAAGATTTCCTTTGCTAAGGACCGGTGTGGCAATCCCCCCAAGTTTTCCTTTAAAAAGAAGATTGGTGGGTTACCCGGGCTGACCTATCAGCAGTACCAGGATCAACTCCATACCCAGGTGGAACAACGGAAGCGGCAGGAAGCGATGCGGGCGATGATGGCACTCCTGGAACGGCAGGGCCGTCGCCAGAACCGATACAAGAAGCTGCACAAGCCGGTGAAGAATGACGACGATGAGGAGGAAGGCGAAGTAGAGGAGGAGGAAGTGGTGGCTACTCCACTCAAGTCTGATGGCGAAGAACACCACCAACCGGACCAAACCAAGCCAAAAGGGGAAAAAACAAAGGAGGAGCAACAAAACGAAGACGACGACGACGACGACGACGACGACGAAGTCGAAGAAGAGACCCAATTGACATTGGAGGCTTCAAATGGCCGGGTGACCCTGGAGGTGTCCGACGATGTTCCCTTTGAAGACTCTGACGATGACTTGCTGATAATAATTGACCTGGACGAAAACCTGGCCAACACCACCCCCGTGGAGGCGCCTCGCAAGAAACAGGGCCGCAACAAGAAGAACTATCGCAACCGCAATAAGTTTGATTACCAGCTGCGCAATTCGTCGCTGGGGCTGTTGTCGTATTACCGAACATCCCCCTACCCTGCCCACTCACCGGGTTTGTACTATCAG
This sequence comes from Diutina scorzettiae, assembly GCA_030563345.1. Lineage (NCBI taxonomy): Eukaryota > Fungi > Ascomycota > Pichiomycetes > Serinales > Debaryomycetaceae > Diutina > Diutina scorzettiae. The sequence continues at coordinate 67,109 of JAKUCB010000013.1, forward strand.
CAACAGCGGCCGCAACAGCGGCCCATGGGCTACTACTCCAATCCCGTGCTGCCGTATATGATGCCTTCGCCAATGCGGATGGGTTACCCCAGTCCCATGGCGGCGCCAGTGTATCCTCAGCCGCCGCCACCACCACCACCGCCGCCACAACGTTACAAGTCGTATGGCAAGTACGAAGTGCCATATGGAGTGCCCATGCTTGAGCCAGAAGGGGACTACTTTAGCAATGGGTATGCCTATGGTAAAGGCTACGGCGCCAGTCCCTACTATGGACACCAGCACCCGCCGAGAAGGGAAGTGGGACGGTTTCGTAGAGGTTAATGCTTAGAAAACAATCGGTAATTGTATAGGGAATGAACATCCAGTTCTACAAACCATGACTACGAATGTCAAAGAAAATACTCAGGTGTTTCATTACATGGTATTCATAATACGTTATCATTGGCGCTGCGGCTGTTGTTGCAGAGATGGCGGCTGGTTGATTCCGGGAGGGCCCTGGCGGCCATTTGGCATTTGCGGCGGCATTTGCGGCGGCATTCCCATGTATTGTGGCGGGGGGAAAGGGCCCCCTGGAGGCATCCCCATTCCCGGCGGCGGGGGAATTCCGTTAGGAATCATCCCCGGAGGAAACCCCGGAGGAGGGGGGAAAGGCATGCCTTGGGGAGGCATGTGCCCCCCGCCAAACTGTTGTTTCATCCAAGGAGGGATGGCCATGGTGGTTTGTTGTCTTGGGAACGCTTGGCCCTGGAATTGTTGGGGTTGGCCAGGTTGTTGTCCGGGTTGAGGTTGACCTGGGTGTTGTTGGGGTTGGCCAGGAACTTGAATTTGAGTTTGTTGACCTTGAGGTTGACCCTGGGGTGGCTGACCCCCCTGAGGAACTAGACCAGGCTTTTCATCACTCTTATTAAGCAACGACATGAAAAACGAATCGTTAGATTTTTGCGCTTGAGGTAACCCAGGAGGAGGCGCAGGACCCCCAGGCCCCATCATCATTGGCATCATCATCCCCGGGGGTGGACCCTGAGTCACCCGGGGTTGAGTTGGAGCAGGGGCGGCTGTGGCATTAGAAAGCCCGGGGGGACCCCCATGAGGAGTAGCGGGACCACCAGGGGGACCACCAGGGGGACCGCCCGGGAGGCCACCAGGTAAGGAAATCCCAGGAGGAGGCATTATCGTCAGCGACGAAGCAGACAGTGTTCTCGAAAACTGAGGCGGAGGCGCCGCCAGTGCTGGCGCCGGCGCCAGTCCAAAGAACCGGGAATGGCCCGCGGGCTGGGTTTCGGGAGAAGGAGCCGGTGGCGACTCAGGGGCGGCACCGCCACCGGTGGCACCAGTGCTAGCGCCAGTGGCAACAGGCGTCGGCTGGCCAAAAAACAGGGAAAACCGCAGACCGCGGCCATCCCCCGAGCCACTGGGCTGGGTCTTCGGCTCCTTGGGCTTTACAAACGAGAAAAACGAGTCAACTTCGTTTTTCGTCTCCTCGGGCTCCTCCTCCAATTCCACGCCTGTTTTCCTGAGCTCCTCCTTGTGCATCATCCGTTTCCAGTTTTCAAAATCCTCCACCGTCAGCCCCATATTGAACGGAGCCAGCTCATCCTTTTCCAACGCCATGTCCCATTCCGGGTCAATTTCTTCGGGGTTTTCACCAAGCAATTGGGAGATCTTATCGGAAGACATGTCATCCAATCCCCCCTTGTGATGCAGCCGGCGGTCGTGGCGTTCGCCCCGCTCCCATTGACCACCACCTCCCCCTTCTCTTGGTTGAGGATCACGCTTATTATATTTTCGTTTGAATTCCTTGCCCGGCTTGCCCCAGAATTGCTTCTCTGGCAATTGGGGCCCCATGTCGGGGATGACGGCGGTGTGACGGAGCTCCATTAACAACTCAATGGAGTAGCTGACTTTTTCCACCGTCGACGACGCCGGCGACGCCAGCGCCGCCATGAACATTTGCTGGAGCCCAGGCGGAAGTTGAGTGTTTAATGACACCTCTGGTTCTGGTATGGTGTCCTGTAGTTTTCGGGTTGACCCCATGGTAATGATCGAGGGATCGTCGAGGAGATCCATCAGTGTCATTGCGGTGAAAAAATGAGCCAAGAACGAGTGCCATGCGAGCGAGCTAGAGACGAGCGAATGAGCGGTGAGGAAGAAGAGGGAGGGGGGATGGATTAGGAGGGCTAGGTAGATAATTTATATATATATATATAAATATAGTGGGAATGTATTAGTCTAAAAATTGTCCTGGTGTGTATTGTGTATTGCTAGCTAGCTACTATGGTGGCTCTAATTAGTGCGATTATTGGTGGGACAGGAAGCAACCACGGGGACCAACAAACGCGTGCTCTGTGATTGTTTGTGAGATTCCGTATTGCATGGGAATGTAGCGTTAGCGTAGACCACTAAATACCAAAGTTTAGATCTGGTTTGGATTTATTGGAGGTCGGTATGTTATTGTTTCACTCCAAAGCCAGAGTTATAAGCGATCTGTCGACACCACGACTCATTGACTAAAAGAAGGGAAAGAAACCACACAAACAAAAGCCCCAATATTCTGTCTCTGTACTTTACTCTTTCCCCCCCAATTTTTTCTATTTTTTCTATACTTTTCTACTTTTCTCTATCCATTTCTCTATCTACTTCTCTACACTATTCTCTACTCCATTTTGTCCACCTTTTTTCTTATCCACTTACTGTGCGACTACAAACCTACCTCATCCCATGGAATTATATCTGCCAGAAGGTCTCCGCGTAGACGGACGGCGATGGAATGAGCTTCGAAGATTCGAATGCCAAATAAATACACACCCGAATTCTTCCGATGGCTCCAGTTACGTCGAACACGGCAATACCAAGGTGGTGTGTCTTGTGGAAGGGCCCATGGAACCAAAACTGATGCAACAGCTGAATGATTGCACCATCGAAGTGGCGGTCAATGTGACAAACTTTCTGACGTTTGAACGAAAAAAGAGGGGCCGCAATGACCGCCGGGTCCAGGAGTTGGCCACCACTCTTGAACGGACGTTTGATCAGAGCATCATGACCCACTTGTACCCGCGAACGTTGATCAAGATTAGTCTCACGGTGTTAGCCCAAGATGGCGGGGTGTTGCTGGCGTTGGTGAATGCGATGACGTTGGCATTGATTGATGCGGGTATAGCCATGTACGACTATGTGGCGCTGGTGCTGACGGGATTACTTGATACGGCCACGATTTTGGATTTGAATAGTCTTGAGGAACAGGCCATGAGTACCCTTACTGTGGGAACGATTGGTAAGCTGGAAAAGTTGGCTTTGATGATGTTGGAGGATAAAATGCCGGTGGATCGGTTGGAGCCAGTCTTGGCGGTGTCGATTGCTGGAGCCCATCAAGTGAGAGAGTTGATGGATGCTGAGGTGAGAAGACATGGGAATGGGAGCATTAAGAAGAGAGAGTAGGTGGTATATATAATAGACATGAATAATGATGTGGATTAGTGGGTAGTGGGTAATTAAGGATTGGGTAATAGGTAATTAAGTATTGGGTAATTGAGTAATCTGCTTATTTTGAAAGGAGGATATCACTATGATTGCAGTGTCGGTGGAGTAAAGTGAGTAGCGGGGAGTGTTGAAACTAAAGAAACAAAAAAAACCACATCATGGGGTTAAGAAACCGTGCGTGGCTGGCTATGGTACTCGGTTAGTGATAGAAGTGATGGGGGAAACATCACAGCAGCCAAAGAGAATAGCCAATATATCAGGTCCACTTCCTCAAGGGTAATTGCTTCATAAATCAAAGATCTCTTTGCAATATTTGCTAATGTACTTCAATGAATTCCCCATTCCTATAAGAACTTCATTAATTGCGCTGTTCCGGTATTTCAAGCGTACAACAAAAACCTTTCTAGTAATAGATTTACTCAATCACCAAGTCCACTTTTCATTTCTTGCAGATTTCCAAAACATATCCAATACATCTATATCATCCTTACAAACCATAAAAACACCTATAAAAATATTAACCAATTCCTTAAAACCCACCTAAACTCACCTAAAACCCACGACAATCACGATTAAGACAACACGGCCTTCTACACACCTCACATGACCCACACTGTTGATCGCACCGCCCACACACAACAGTGGTCCTCACATGTCTCGCCATAGAGCAATTACAGTGCTTGCACGTAGTCATGGTAAAATTATAATTACCGGGGGAATCGCCTTTTATAAAAAAAACGTGGTGATTACGTTTCATGTACCATCACCTGATAATTCCATCACCCTCATTTGAAAATTCCACCTGGCATGGTATAAAACCATCGCATCTACAGAAACGCCGCCAATACCTTTATTCTATCTATTACTCAACTTTACCCTTCTTATCGTTGACAGTATACACCCCCAACAAATAAGCGATCCGGGTTACCACCAAATCAATCGCCATCTCTATCAGATCGCGCGCAAGATCAACCTTGGACCCCGAAATCTCATGCCAGTTCACCGCCAACTCCTTCACCTCCATTCCTTGTCTCTCGGCAAGAATAAGAACCTCAACATCAAAAATCCACCGCTCAGTATGCATATGGGGAAAGATGTTGGTGGCAGCAGCATAATTAAACATCTTAAACCCACACTGGGTATCTTTAACGTCGCGAATGCCAAAAATGTAAACAAGAGTATGCAAGCCATACATCAAAAAGTTGCGGATAAACAGTCGTTTCACCACGGCGTCAGTATTAACCATGTGTGCCCGGGAGCCAATGGCAACAGCCGGGGTGCCTTGTTTCAGATCGAGATAGCTAATGAGGTTTTTCGCGTCACTAAACTTGGTGGCGCCGTCAGCATCAGCAAAAAGAATATTCTTCCCCCGAGAATGAAGCACCCCATGAGTGACAGCACCGCCCTTGCCTCTATTTTTCAGAAGAACCACCACTCTCATCTGGTGGGGCTTCATCCCAAGCTCGTGGGCTTTTTCTAGAGCAAAATCACCAGTGCCGTCTTTCAGACCATCATCGACAATGACAATTTCATAGGAACCAGTGTTGGTCTTGAGCCAGGGCACACATTCATCCAACATTACCCCCAACCGGTCAATCTCGTTATAACAAGGAATCACCACCAGAAGATCCACAGCGTCTTCCGGCGGGGCCCCTCCGACACTGGCGCGCGGAGGGAGGCTGTGGGAGGCGGTGGTGCCGTCATTGGTACGGTAAAACCCTTCCTCAGCAAACGGCGCCCTTGGAGCATGGGAAAACAAGTATACCCCCCCATACACCAATGCCACAACCACCACTAGCGCCAAAATGATATAATACATGTGCGCGGCGAATTGGTCGGTCGATAATCGTCAATGCGAACGACGATTTTATGAAATCTCTAGACGCGACATCACCTGTGCCCACTGTGCATTTGCTTTTACGAAAAGATTGTTATTGTTATGAATTAAATAGGTCATGGATTGTCAATGTCGTCAGCACCGCGCCGGGTATAATCAATCAACACCTTCTTGTGTAACACCCCATAATACTTGCCCTCTCTTTGTAACACCAACACCCGGTTCCCAATGCGGTCGAAAATCAAGTTGGCAAGACTCATTTCCAGATCGTGGTTTAAAAAGATCGGATTGTGTTCGACATAGGGAATAACGTTTGTGATGGCATCAAGGTCATCGCGGAGTTTGCTGTGGCGGCTATCCACATGTGCGGCGCCATAACTAAAGTAGTCGGCATTGGGCTCTTCAACCAACAGCTCGATGATCTCCTCATTGTTCTTTAGTTGCCGGGCAACAATTGCCCGGTTTTTATGGTAAAACTTGTCATCGTCCACCAACTGGCAGTGGATCTCTTCGGTGATGTGGTGTTCTGCGGTGAACGACAGGATTCGATCCAAGCAGTACTCGAGTTCGGAAAAGTGGATAAGACCCACACATAATCCCCCCCGAACTAACGGCAAGCAACCGTCAAGGAGGTGGTGGTCGGCCAAAAGCGCGAGTTTCAGTTCTAGAAACAGCACCAGCACCACCGGCAGCTCAGAAACGTCAATATACAACTTGTCGTCGGTGTTTGTGGCCAACAGAGTGATCACCAGAAGTCTTCTAAATCCGTGGTTGTGGTCATGGCCCACCACTTCCAAACTATGGTCAACAGTGTCTCTATCTGTAATCACCTCGCCCACAGTAACAAACGGGTCCACAGCATCATTCTCCAGCGTCATAAACGGATAGTCGTTGGCAATCAAGAGCCTCTCGTACAACAGGTGGGTTTCAATCAACCCCCCCGCCCAATTGGCCACCGAAATGGCAATAGAAATAGGTAAAACATAGGTATAAGATGACGTCAACTCAAACAAAATCGTCACCAACGTAATGTTCATCCGGGTGACCCCCGCCATAAACGCCCCCGCCAGAATCATGGCGTATATCCCCATGTCAACGCATTCTGGCTTGTCTGGCAGACACACATAGCGCATGATTGCCGATGCTGACGCCAGCGTCAGCAGCGTGGCTAAAAGGTTGTACCTAAGATTGGCCCACTGAATGGCCATGCTAAAAATTCTACCAAAAAGCGCTCCCGCCACCATCAGCGGCACGTAGATGCCACAGGGGAGCTTGAGGCCAAAGGTGATGAACGTCAAGAAGATTTTGATGACAAACGCTGCTCCAAGCAGCGCCAACTCTCCTTTAAGCTCGCTTTCGGTGGCAGGACAAAGCGACCGGTCCCGCTCGCCAGAACAAGGAGTGGCGAGGTCAAGCACCAACTCCAGCAGCGCTTGTTTTGTGTAGATGTTCCAGTAGGTGATAATCCCAGTAACCAGGGCCACACAGATAACCTCAAATGCAGGATGGTTTTTGATCATTTTAAGCTGACGAAACTTTGTGGGCCACCAAAACACAAACTTGATGAACGCGGCGCCAAAAAGTCCACCGGCAACGCCAATAATGACAAAAAATAAAAGCTCGGGTGCTCGCCAGTCTGAATCGTATTTCAACTCAAACAACACCGTCTGGCCGGTGCCGTAGGGGTTTAGAAACTTGAGAAAAAGTGTGGAAATAATGGCGCAGAAAAACACAAGAAACAACTGGTGGGAAGGAAGGTAGTGGTTAATCTCCTCGAGAATAAAGAGGACCCCGCCAAGCGGACTCCCAAATGCAAGCGCCACCCCCGCCAGTGCCGCCGCCGAAAGAATTTGTTTCCGGTGCAAGTCGTTACGGTTAATATAAGGAAACAATCGCATGGAAATGTTCCCCACACAGGTAGCCAAGTGGACGTAGGGCCCTTCTTTACCAAGGGACATCCCCAGGGCAATGGCAAGCACCAAGCCCATGGTTTTCGTCAACAACGTGTAGGCGCCCAAAAACCGACGGATAACAAACCCCGAAAGAATTGTTTTCACCTCGGGAACCCCCAGTCCACACAGCGTGTACATGACTCTGGGAGGCGGAGTTTTGTCGTCGTCATCGTAGGGGTTATACTGGGGGTCGCAATCACCATTTTCAGGAGCCAACGTCGACCCGCCCACAATTCTGGTGGTGAGAGTGATTTCACACGCCAACCATGCTAGTCCAATCAGAAGCACCACGTAGATGATATAATCGATGCGGACACCGGTGGGGATCCACGGCAGCGCCTTTACTACCTCCTGCCACAGAACCCACTGGTCACACCCCACCTGCTCCTGTAGATTGCAGCAAGTGACTTGACTGGCAAACCAATTGGAGCGACAGTAGCCATATTTGACGCCAACCAAGAGGATCTCAAATTTGTCGATGAAATAGGCAATTAGCGAAAATACCAACAGAATCATGACAATAAGCACCCATTTGCCACAGGTATAGTAGGTCTTGAGCCACCATGGCATTGGTACACTCACCCGGCCATCATCGCCGTATAAACGGGACTCCTTTAACCCGTAATTGAAGCGATTGGTCACGGTATACGCTTTAGCCCAATCGATGGTAGTGAAATCATTATAGTAACTGCGGAAATCGGTTCCTGCCATTGAAAAGAACAGCCCTTCCATATCCAGGCGGATCAGCAGCGTCAGCCCGTCCAAATGATATCCCCCTGGCGTTACGCGGAGCTGAGATGGCAGTCGAAACATCTGCCGCCATGTCCGCGACAGCGGTGTTACCACTGGCACTAGTTTTGGTGTCAGAGGCACCGTAGCCGCGTGTTTGAGTGGGGTTTCGATACCCATGATGTGAGGTGGTTGGGTCACAAAATAATGTGGGGAGAAAGATGAGAATACCAAGAAACAAAACACGGCGATTTTTTATCTGACGTCTACGGTTGCAATTGGAGACGGTAAAATAAATAGAGTTGGTTGGCGGGTGGAGAGGTGGGGCGTAGAGAGTGTCCAGGATTTATTAGACGGTGTTATCGGGGGGGACTGGGAGTGTGCAGGATTGGGAGATAACGGCGGTAACGGCCATCAAAGAGACAGGGGCAGTGGTGATTGGAGAAGAAATAGAATGGTTGTGTAGACGATTTATTTATGACGTCACCACGATTGATGGTGACGATGATCGTTGTCAAACGATACCCCGATTGAATGAACGATGATGGATGACGACGTAGCTGTGGCACGGTTGGCTAGAAAATTACCGGTGGTATCAAAAATGTTAACCACCGCCCCGCGATATTTGCTATATTGTGATATTTTCTTTACCTATGCAGTGCGTTTCTTCGCTGGCGTTGTTTCATCGAAACCACTGCTTGTTTCAGGGCAGTGGCCAGCCGATAAACGAAATAGATACGACGAAAGGGCGGCGACAAAGTGGGCATTGAACACAACGGATACGAAGCGCAATTATTGCGGAAAGTTGCGAATACGGCAGCTGTTTGGAATGCTTGCAGAAGGAGATGGCAGGTGAAATTTCCATTGTGGGATGGAATGTTGGCATTGTCGCTGTATGATTGGATCATAACTAATGAGATATTGTAGTTTAGCTATGAACAATAGTTTGATTTGGTTTTAAAATGGCAAATTAAAAGATGACGAGATTTGAAAAATGGGGAGAGAGACCGATAAAACAAGAAATCAATAAGAGAATTGATAGGAAAGAGAATCAAGAGAGTTGATGGCAAAGAGAATCAAGAGATTCGAAATGAGTGACAATTTAATAAAATCTTGATTTGGGTAAGATATTGGATACGAAAAGTCGAGTGTGAACGTCGTTTTCCACTCTTCAACTAGACACCACAACGAATTGCAACCACATTTTTTTTTTTCTACCTGCTACTACCATATCCACCATTCGAATCGTCCCCTTTGTTCATACGCTATATCAGTGGTGTATTGCCCACACGCTATTGGTGCAAAAATCAGGCACCAAAACAACCACCACATCACCGTTCTCCATTCTCCGGCAGCATACCCCTTTCCCCTATCCCTTCATCAATCTAATCCAGGGTAGTCGTCTTTTCGACACCATTCTCACCCATCACTCTCGCACTCAACTGCTACCACATGTACCAACAGCTCCCGTTTGACGACCTCACCGTCAACGCCAATAACAAAAAACGAGTGGCATACTTTTACGACCCTGATGTGGGCAACTATTTCTACGGGACCGGCCACTGTATGAAACCCCATCGCATACGGATGACCCACTCTCTCCTCATGAATTATGAGCTCTACAAAAGGATGGAAATCTACCGAGCCAAACCTGCCACCCGGTTGGAAATGACCCAGTTTCACAGTGACGAGTACATCGACTTTATTGAACGGGTTACTCCCGATAATCTACACATGTTTGAACGAGAACAGCTTATCTTCAATGTGGGGGATGATTGCCCGGTGTTCGATGGGCTTGGCGAATTCTGTAAGATTCTGTGTGGCGGGTCATTAGAAGCAGCCGCCCGGATGAATAACGGCACCGCCGACGTGACAATTAACTATGCTGGCGGCTTGCACCATGCCAAGAAGCTGGAGGCGCTGGGGTTCTGTTACACCAACGACATTGTGCTTGGGATCATCGAATTGTTACGGGTGCATCCCAGAGTGCTCTATATCGATACCGATGTCCACCACGGCGATGGCGTTGAAGAGGCGTTCTATACCAACGACCGGGTGATGACATGTTCGTTCCACAAGTTTGGCGAGTTTTTCCCGGGGACGGGTAATCTATCCGATATCGGCATTTCCAAGGGCAAGTACCACGCGGTGAATATCCCCCTTCGCGACGGCATTGACGACGCTCTGTATAAACTGATTTTCGAGCCCATCATCAACGCCATCATGGAATGGTTCCAGCCGCTGGCCATTGTGCTCCAGTGCGGGGGCGATTCGCTTTCTGGCGACCGTCTTGGTCCGTTCAATCTCTCCATGAGAGGTCATGCCAACAATGTCAATTTTGTGCGAAAGTTTGGCGTGCCAGTAATGGTGGTGGGTGGCGGGGGCTATACCATTCGTAATGTAGCGCGAACGTGGGCGTTTGAAACCGGTCTCTTGAACGACGTTGTTCTTCCCAAGGAGTTGCCTTATAATAGTTATTATGAGTACTATGCTCCCACCTACGAATTGGACGTGAGACTGGCGAACATGACCAATGCCAATTCCCCCGAGTATCTCGACATGGTGCTTACCAACGTGATTGCCAATTTGGACCATACCAAACACGCGCCGTCGGTACAGATCCACGAAGTTCCCAGGGACCCCGAAGACTATGGCGATGTAGACGAGGACGAGGACGAGGCCATGGACACCAAGGGGGGCTCTCAGTTTGCTAGAGATAAGGTGGTGCAACAAAATGGCGAATTTTACGACGATGAAGATAAAGATCAGGGCTCAAAACAGATTGATGTTTCGGGAGGCCAACAACAACCACCACGAGACGCCGAGGTCGCGGAGGTGGCAGGGGACGCCGCAAACGCCATGGAAGTGGGGATTACCGCCGAAGAACAAATGGAAATCGACGAGCTTAATAACCAAGCTTAATAACCAAGCTTAGTCACGAAGGGTACTATCCAACGCTAAAATTTGCTAGTCCCAAGTCATCAACGCCAATCCTCGCCAATCATGCCGCATCAGGTGATGGCCCCTCGGACACCGATATCCGAGGGGGCGTCGCGAACTACCACCCCTTTCCCCCGTCTAGATGTCTCGTTCCCCTGTCACCATTTTGCCATGAGATCCCGCATAACCACAAATGTCAAATGCAGCCATCCCGAGAACGGCGAGGCAACGTTGAAATATACATGTTGATAATAAAAAACGCCGTTATGCCAGCCGCAAATCATAACCAGTAAAACACCCCGTTATTGTTCTTATGCACCTGGGTTTAATCAGGCAGCGGGGGACGTCGTCCAAGCAAATAGCAATAGAGATAACCGAGGCGACTCGCAGCACCGGGCTAACAGAATAATCCTATTTGGGTCGGCCCGGCGATAGTTCCGAGTTTGTACCCCCCATCAGGGATTTATTATCAATAAGCAAACGTGGAGTTGATGTCGGGGACAAGACAATGATGCATGTAGACGAGCGGTGATTCGCTTAAACTACAGAGATGATAGCTAACGCCGAAGTTCGGACAGCATTAGGGGGTCGGTTGCCCCCTATATTCCCAGGGCAAATCTACTACAATCGCTGCATATGGTCCACATGCCATTTCCCATTGGATACGAAGAAATCGAGACTTTTCCTTCATGAACATTGGGAACGAGAAAAAACCCATGCGGCAAATGTCATGCAGGACACATTACTGGCACCGCCAGGATGTGAAATTATTCCCGTGTGAGGGGCATTAGCACCGCCAACGGTCGCTTGGCAAGCGATTAGCCGCCACGCAAACTGGCCGTTGCCATTGGCCGTTTTTCACCGCCGCGCTGTCATTCGGCTACGTTTTCCCTTTGTAAGGTTTCATAAGCAGGGGGAGAGACGCCTGTAGATGCCCTGAAAAGGTGTGTCACCACCAGATGCAGGTCAATTAAAATGTATATAGGCAAGGCACAAGCCAACCTCGCGAGCTGGCATGAGTGGATTTCTAGTAGTGAATTATGCTGCGGAAAGTCAGATGAAGAAGAAGAAGGTGAGCCTGCGGCAGAAGCGGGGGGGTGACCGCCAGCTGGTGCTGCTGGGGCTGACCCACCTGACCATCGCCACCGCCGCCACCAGTGAAGGCGGGGGAAATCGCAAGGTGTTTGATATGACCACCCAGAAATACGTTGATCCCGACCTGCTATTGTCGCCGTACCAAAAGGCAATGCGCCAGTTCAATAAACACCAGGCGGCGTCCAACTTGGCGCCACAATGGAAACAATTGGCCTCGAAGATGAACCAACAATACCACCCGATCTTTTGTGACCGCTCCATCCACAGTTTACGTTATAGCTACTACCACGAGTTTTCCAGCGACTATGCTACCATCTACAACAGTGTGTCCCGGGACAACGAACCGTACATGGGTCGGATCCGCAGCCAGCGCCAGACGTCCACCGTGGTGGGGCTACCACTGCTTCTGGCCACCATGGATGACGAACTCGACGCCCTGGCGGTGGTCAATGCCAACGCTGCTAACGTGTATAACACTCTTGCCTCGCCGTCGTTCTGGACCAATGTCTACCATGATATTCGCCTTGAGCCCTCGTTTGGCGACCACTTTGAGCACTTGCCGCCCATGGCTCAAACGATGAATTTCTTTAACATGGTGATTGACTACGTGCTCGTCAACCTCGTGTGTTTGCGAGGAGACTGCCTGAAGTTGACCAAAGTCGACGACGTCCAGGTGATTCTGGGGCTACGGTGGTGGCATTTGCGAGACCACCACTACCAGTACCTCGCCAAGGCCACCGAGCACTACTACTACCTGTTCAACCTGAGTCCTAACAGTGTTGACCGTGCCGACGTGCTCCGGGTGGTGGTGTCCACTATCATCGACAACATGACCCTCAATCTTCTGACCGACCTCAATGTCGACGGTTGCCAAAAGGTGATGGCCACCTGGAAACACTTTCTCCAGTTTATCGCCATAGACATGTTTGCCAACCGCGAGTACATTGCCGTGGGCGGCACCAGTAGGAACAACCTGGTGATCCAGGACGGCGTGAGCACCTTTTCTGCGCTGAGTCAGCAGCTGACCCAGTTGAGCCTACGGTCCCTCCCACTGGAGCACAATCTGGATGAGGCATCGGCCCCTTCACCGACACAAAAGAAAAAGAGCAGGCTCTTCAAGTTTCTTAGGTAAATATTCCCTCCGCTGTAATAGATTTCAGCTATATATAACTGTGTAAACAAAACATGCACTCTCCCTCCCGATGTAACCTGTGACGCAATATGACGGCGATGCCATTGCCCGAGCGTCACTAGGGTGACTCTAATACTAATGAGCTTTTAGTTAGAGGAAACCTTACTCCGTAGGGGGTAGGCAAAGGGGCCCGGAAATGGCAATAGGGGGTGCTAGCAACCTTATTCGTACCCCCCTACCGTTCGGCATTAATGGCTGGCCATTTCTCAGTTGCTGATTGTGTCGGTGCAGGGCATCACCAAATTACATGCAGGGACTTCGATACAGGACGGCTGGCAAATGTTTATATAGAACAAAGTTCCATCGCATCTTTATTCTACAACAGGGAAAACATGATGGTCCACTTTGTTAAAGACCCGGTGCTACTCAGCGAACACCTGTATTATGACAACGGGGACTACCGGCCTATTCTTAACTTTGATCTAGCCCTGGGACGACAGGACGAATATGACCAAACCTCAGGCATGGCCCATGTGGTATTGGCGGGCATTTTTGTTGGCGTTGCCATCACCGGGGCCAGCCGGGTATATCGGTTTTTTCAGAAGAAGAAGCCTTCCATTCTGATGGTTTAGCATCACTATCTACCAGCGGCGAGTGCTGGTTTCACTCCTTTGCATTGCCATAAACTATGGCGCACCAGTTAATGGCTGGTTTAATTTGGGTTCGGTATATAACAGGATAATAGACGACGACGATTTCGTCGACGAAAGAACAATAACAGTAGAAAGGGTAGTTTCGATGGTGGGGAAGCGTAAGGAGGGGCAATATTTACTGACTAAGCCCTTTGGTGCCTTACAAGCCGAACCCCGCCAACCGCCCCGTAAGGGGTAGAAGGGGCTTCGAGATGGCGCCTAAACTCGGTTAGTGGTGGTGCCAAGCCTTGTCACTTGCTCGAACCAAGGGGCTCCGGCTTATGTCAGCCACCCTTCTCCCTTCCCTATCTCTATTAATAGGCACAAGTTATCTACAACATCTAATTGTAATGGTGATCTCGAAAATCTCACCCTACTACGTCGCACTGCCAAAAATAGGGGAGCAATATAAACACCACTTACATAATTCCTGCAGCAAATACGATCCCACCTACATTGCATCAGGTGATGGCACGCCTTTTCTAGAATACTTGTTTATTTCTCGTGTAACGACTTTGCAAATTCAACCTCCCAAATGTTCCAGTCATACCACACAATAGGTGGCCACATGGTAAAGAAATGCCATAGCGCATGGGCATCGATCATTTGCCACAATGGCGGAAAGTCCCGGAGTTCAAACGCAAGTCCCAGAATCATAACTAGATTGAGGTAGATCGGCAACAATGGCACCCACAGGGAGGCTATTCCTAATCTGCTGGTGATTTTGGTTTCAAACGGCATCAATTTGCCCGAATTGGCTTGTGCTGGGTTGTCAAGGTAACTACGTTTCACGGCAATGGCATGAGCTACCCACATTAATAACGCAGAAAGACCAAAAACAAGGTTGACCTTGGTATTATAGCCGTAATCCCAATGATGGTACATTTTTGTACAGTGGCCGATATAGGTAGCCACTAACCCCGCCCACCATAGCCGGGCACCAATGGTATGGTTGTATAAACGGAGAAACCGATAGCCAATGGCATTAAAGTTGAGCAAGACAATAGCAAATGCGCCGAAATAGTCCATGGTTTCCGTCACTGGTACGTCACGAATATGGAATGTCGTCAGCAACAACCACCCCACCATCAGGCCAACAATCAACCAGAGATACTGAGTGAGAATAAGGGCATACTTGGAATCAATGTGGCTCTTGCGGTTTTTAAACACCTGTCTCAACACTGGACGGAGCGCTCTCCAATTGACGTAGAAATTACCAAAACTAAACACCGCCAGGTAAAACTCTTGCATGCCCAACAACCGGGTAAATGGCCATTTGCCGTAGAACTTTACCATCGGCTCCCCTTGGCTCTGCCTATAGTGGCTGATCACCTGTTGGCATTTGTAATTACAATCAGCGGCACACAGCCACCACCCCAGAAAAATCGAGTTCTGCGAGTACAGAACAAGGAAAAACGTCCGGTCAAAAGTGTAGGGAAGACTTTTGGTTATGGTTTCTTCATTGCGCTTGGTTTTACCTCCTTCCATATGTTCTTGGATGCGTTCATCGTGGATAGTCTTAAGGATATCGGCGGAATCACAATTCATCATCAGTTGGCAGGATTCGACACATTGTTTGAATTCTGGAAGGTTATCTCCAATCAGCGCAAGCACTTGTATAACGAGTGGTATTAGAAGGTATGGCTTCATGTCTCTGGTGCGCGCCGATCAACGGGTAATGAAAAATGGTATTGAGAGTATTGGTGATGGTTGTTATAGGAAACTAGTTATTGGTTAGCGTAACAATGATTTAAGTAAGACTGAGAATGGTTATGGGTGTGTAGGTGGTTTTTTCATTGACCGTTGGTATTGGGGATTGCTTTTGTGGTTGTGTCTGCGGCTGTGATTTCTGTCGTTTTGGATATATTTTGATTTAACATGATACATGAGGAAAGGGTTATGGTTTACGGGAATTTCTATTAGTATATGGAGTATAAATTTACCCCACGGTCATTGATGGTAAAAGCGCTAGTACCCAATTGGAAGACTACAAGCCAAGATTAAAACTTAGCAACTGTTGAGGAGGAGATAATTCCTAGCTTATAATCAGGATGCTCTAGATTTATTTTCTTTCAATTGTATCAAACTCAATTATTGATTCATGCCAAATTCACATCGACTGTTAATGGTGTTTCCAATATCTTTTCTACACATCTTGTCATTTCTAAATAAAAGCAAGTATATTAAAGAAAAATACCCGATATCTTTATTTCAAAGTAATGGTGACTTTATTTACTAATCCGGATAACCCGGCCCTTAAAGATTCTTATTATGGTCTGATATGGGAAAATATTTCAAGATGTCTCTTGACGAGAGGAGATACACCATTGAACGACTTTTGATTTTATTCCCCTGATGTTTGTTGGCTTTTTGGTTAATTTTCGATACTTTTCAGTAATTAAATTTGTTTCTTCGTGTTAGGAGAAGCTCAAAGGGATGGAAAAAAGTGAAATATGATTGTTAAAAGCTCACTTCAGATTCTCATACGGGTACTCTGGAGCCTGGGGTTTACTCCTAGCACACTTCAACAGTATTATTTTTTGCGGACGCTTCATTTCTCTATTTCTTGATTATATCAATAAAAGCACCTTAGCAGTTGTTTCCATCTAGCCATGCCCTTTATACCACAACCATCAGCCGGATCACCCCAAGCTTTAATGATTCGTATCCCCGTCCGCAAACCTCCATACATTAAAGATGGTAAGTACTAGATTGTTTGGCTCGCGCATGTTCAACAAAACTATTCTATTCCGTACTAAATTAAAATGTCCATAGGGCTAGTAAGTCGCTCTCAACCACGAAAGCCATGAATATTTTCTCTCTGTAATGAATATTTTTTAGTATGTTTTAAGACATACACACGTTTGAAAATACACCATCACAAACAGTATTACTCTTGCCATCTTGTTATGCGTCCGATGTGCTTGTTAGCTTTCATTTATTAGCATGATGCCCCACAACCGAGTACTCCCCCCGACAGACAATTTTTATTGCGTTTACCATGCAAATGTTTTTCGAAACCGCCAGCTATCACCCAAAAATAAGTTACGTAATTTGAACCTCTTCTGTTCCATTTACTAGAATAGTGATAAAAATGATTCCCAAAACACCCACCTAGTTTCAGCCACTACGCCCTTTCCGGCATGTCCAAGATTGTCGACATTAATAAAGCCTGGGCTTACCTTACGGTCGGGGATTTCTGATGTCGTGTCAACTTGCCATACCAGAAGTGGACAAGATCCCGTGGTTGCTGTCTGTAAAATATACCGTAAACCCATCCAAATTAATCGGTTACGGATTTACAATAAGTTTAAATTTACCCAATCAGTGTATTCCAACGAGTTCCATTTTCTAGTTTGTTGCCCACGACGTGGACATATGTCGACAATTGATTATATACATTCCGGATCGATAAGTGCTTGAATACCACCCAGTCCATGTTACACATTTAAGCAAGCTCAGGTGACACACGTGGTTTTCTCCTCCGTGCAGAGGAAGAGTAATCGCGAAATTCCCGAAAAGGAAATTCCTCCGAAGAGAATTAAGAAATAAAATAACTCAAGCAGCAATACATAAGATGATGTAATAAACCCGTGAGACAAAACGAAACGACATTTTCTTCATTTGAATGCATTTCCATGGAAGGTAACATTAGCCAATTTGATAATATTGATTTGATATGACGAGTAGCATGTCTTGTTGGCCAGGGCATGAAAAGTCGAGCTATTTCGTTCCATACCAATAAACTCCATAAAAGATACATTCACTACACCCGGTTTTGAATTGATACCACTTATACTGTATTTTGAAATCATGTTACAATGCCACATTGCGCACTCCTCACTACCCTTTCTCGCCTCACTATATAGCACAACGATTGTGCGACCATGAGTGATAGCGAGTACTCGGATGTTTCCCTTGACGAAGAAGACGAAGAAGTGATTTGGAGAGCGTTCTTCGGCGACGAGGATACGTACGAAGCCAACGACGTGTCCGATACCTCCGTCACCTCGGCGTCCCCCGACGAATTCGCATCCCTCTCCCAAAGCGAGCTCGAAGCCATCGATCCCGTTCTTGCCGCCCGCTACCAACACCTCAGCAAAAACGAGCCCGACCGGCAATTGACGGAAGCAGACAAAAAACAGCTTTTGCTGCAAAACCTCAGTGCCGAACAAATGGCGCGGTTCGAGGCCTACCGAGAAATGAAGTTGAACCGGCCGGGAGTCAAAAAGATTTGTAACGGTGTGCTCGGGCACCTGATTCCTAATAACATTGCCGTGATTCTACTGGCGGTTCTGAAGTCGTTTCTAGGAGAAATCATCACTCGGTCAATGGACATCCAACGCCGAGAGGCAAAGGGGCGGCTAGTGCAACAAGTCCAAGAAAAAAAACACACCAAGGCCGCCGCTCTAAAACGAATCTCCGAAGGCGAAGACGGGGTGGAGGTGGAAGAACACCCGCTTGAGTTTGACGACTCGCCCGCCACCCTCCAGCCTTACCATATCCGGGAGGCGTGGCGGCTATACCAGCTCGAACTGAGTCTGGCGATTGCGCCGCAATGGCGCTACCAGGGCGACGGGGATGGAAAAATGTTTCGGGGTTAGACATTCTGCTATAATATTGTGCCTGGTAATGTCGCCATGGTATCGACGACAATGTCCCGATCGCTCGGTCCCGGTACCGCTGGATGCTGTATCTCTGCATACACTCGCCACCACCCGGATGTCGGCGGCGATTGCTGCCTCGGTAGAACAACACTAGCAAGTTGCCGCCGTAGAACGCGCTGGGCGTACCCACTGCCCCATGCGGATTTTAGCTCGAATAACACGCCACTCTGCATATTTCTTTTAGCCCGTAACTTGCGGGGCTTCTTTCTTCAGAATCACTTCGCCGCCTCTAGATGTCGTAATGACGACATTTAACGGATGGGGCAGGGTCGTGCTTATAGAATCGCACTGACAGTAGTCTCACCATCGTGTTAATAATATAACTGCCCACGAAGACCCCCACCCCCAAAAAAAAAAAGAATGACTCCTCCACGAGAGGGTGTAGGGCCTGTTTCCAAGGACGAAGCCCCGGGAAAGGACGCTTCCGACAGTCAAAGGAAGCGCCGGCGCCGGGGAGCACTTTCGTGTGACAACTGTCGAGTGAAAAAGACAAAGTGTGACCGCCAGCTACCGTGTGGCCGGTGTGTGCGTTTGATGATGCCCCATTTGTGTGTGTATTCCAGCGCCACCTGTGTCAACAATACCGCGGTCAACTACACCCCCCCGGCCCATATTTCCCTGATGAGTCTGGTCCATCTGGTTAATCCGATCTCGGATAAATATATGGTGATGATCCCACCCCTCAACCATGCTCCGCCACCCCAGGCCCCGCCGCCGCCTCCTCCGAATCCTCCTCCTCCTGCAAATATCTATCCCACAACCCTGTTGCCGCCCCTAGTTGCCAACAGAACCCCATCTGCATCAGCATTGTCATCATCAGCATCGGCGCCGTTTTTCTTTTCCCTGTACAACTCGGTGGCCGATGAACACAAGGATCTATATCTTGGCGTCAATCCGGTGGACGATCCCAATTCTCCGGTAGCGTTCTATCCTGCCACCGTGGACGCCGATCCCAAAATGGCCCAGAAATATACCCATTCCACCTTCCTGATTCTTTGTAGAGACGACTATGGCTTGGAGCTAATGTTTGAACGAATTACTCGTAATAAGATCGACATTGAGGACGCCTCGCTCAAGACCCTCTTGGGCTATAAGCACAGCAGTGTGGTGAGCCGGATCGAGAGACAGACAAGCTCCCGCTACGGTGACGCCAATATAACCGCCGAGTTTGCTCTGCAACAAGAAGCCAGAACTGTGCTTAGCCGCACCTTGATCAAGTTTGGGTTTGTATTCTGTCGGTCGTATCCGCGAGATGGTCTGTTGGAAGACAGGATAGTGGCATGCTTGGCGCAAATGATGCCGATGACCGACTATCTCGACCTATTCATCGATTCGGGCGCGTTCGGCTATATGCCCATCATTGACGAGGAAGAGACCAGAGCCGCCATCAATCGGATATTCAGCGGCCGTCCTTCCACTGAGGGCGTGCTATCGCTCTCCAGCGACGAGGATTACGACTGGCTCGGGTTGTTTTTTGTCATTGCCATTCTGGCCACCACCCATCTTCTTTCTATAGACTACGAGGGGAATATTCCGGAAAACTACGGTGGCATTAAATCCAAAGTGGTGGAAATGGGGATTCCTGTAGAAACGGTGTTTGTCATCCAATCGCTATCAAAGTACAACATGATGAGACAGTATTCCTTTGTGGCCATCCAGTTTAGTCTCTTGTGGCAGATTGTGGACCAGTCTGCCTCGTTACAACGGATCATCAAAGGCACCACCCAAGTCCTGGTGGGGGTGCTTATACAGATGGCCATTGCCCTCGGACTCCAAATCGACCCCGATACTTACGGTAGCACTCTAACTCCTCGCCAGAAGGTGCTCCGACGGGTGGTGTGGTATCAACTTCTCTGGTTGGACACATTTGACCTGATGGCCACCGGGATGCCGTTGTTCATCATTAAAGACAGCTATAGTACCAAGCCGCCGTCGATAACCGAAGACGGCAATCTCCTCCGGCCCGAACTCTCTACCTACGAGAAGGCGGTTATCGAACGCTACATCAAGTTCATGCCCCTCATTATCGATCTCCGGGAGTTGTGTTTAGAAACCGCCAAGATCCGGCCTCAGGCAAAGCTCGGCAAAGTGCTCGAATTGGCTGGCGACGTTGAGGTGCTGTTGGCGCGGCTTTTTGGTCGCTACTCGAACTTTGTCGGCCACGACTACACCGTTCCGCCTACGATGAAGTCGCCGGAGCTGGGGATGCTGCTTATGCTTACCACGACATACCTGTTCTACATCCGCACCAAGTTGTACCTCACCAGGGTGTACTTCCGCATGTATACCCATTTCCAGAAACGAGGCAACGTCGATCTAGAGTTTTTCTACCTCCGCAAGCTTCTAGCGTTGTTGCTTGTAGACTTGTGTGAGTTTGCCCACCATTCCAAGCATGTGGCCATGCTACCGGGGGAGCGGCTGGGGATGTTTCCCCTGGAGGTGAACCCGTTTCTCCACCAGTACTTTTTCCAGGTGCTGTTGGTTCTTCTTCTGATGTACATCCGGCTTGATATGACCCCCACCCCTGACCCCAAGCTCCGGTTGGCGGTGGAGTTCAACAAGAGCCACTCCCGTCTCATTACGCTTATTTTGTATTATTGTCTTCGGGAGATCAGTAACTTTCAGTTTGTGCTGTACTACCAAAAGAAGAATCTTCTTTATTTGATCATTCTGGTGGAGATGGTCTCGTTTGAGCATCGCACTGCTCCGGCTCTGGAAGTCGTGGGCTACAGGTTCTCTCCCAGTCAGCATCAAGAACTTGGAAACATCTTCAAGTACTGGTTGGATAATTGTAAATTTAGCCTTGATTCCCATGTGGAGTACGTCAACTCTCTTGAGTATTTGAGGCTGTTGGATGCCCAGCAACAGCCGTCAGTGCTCAGCATCACTTCCAGAGGCCAGGCGTTAATTTGTGAAGAATTGTTGATGGAGAATTTTTGGCGCCAGCTCAAGCTAGCATTTACATTTACTACTCTATCGCCTTATCCCACTTGGGTAGAAGTAGAAGGACCGATTGTTCTTCCTCAGAAGGAGGAAGAGGATTTTTGGGGGTTCTTTTAGCATGAAATTGATGAATAAAAGCATTTAAAGTAGTGTGAAGGCAATTATTGAATGGCCACCAATGGCGACTAACATCTCTGTAGAGGAAGTTCAGGGATAGTAATGGACGAGTAATAAAGATGGTAGTCGGTTTTGAAGACTTTCAATGAATAGCCACGACCTAGAGTGATTTGACATGTCGGAAAAAGATTTTTAGGGATAGCTACTGATGAATATAAGCATTCAAGATCAAGACTGGTTAGAATATAAGTACCAACCAATAACAGGCGACCTACATCATTTCTAACCTTGATTGAAGAGGCATTTTGAGGATTCTCTTAGCATGGATAACTACACAAAACCATTTCAAATAACAACTGAAGACATCTACATCCCATAAAACAGTCAAAAAGAAGTAACCATCCAAAACTCACCATGGCAAAAATCCCATTTAAAATCGAAAACGAGAAACCCCCGACACCCTATTTCTTTGATATTGCTTTACATCAATAGCAATTGGCAATCCACATTTCCGCTTGCATTGCGTCATGCAAATTGGACACTGCGTTAATGCTTAATCGAACAAGTGGGCCCTTGTTTGAACAATGAAATGGTGTAGAATGGGGAGGGCTTAACTTGATCGGAAAAGGGGGCGAGGAATTTTCCTTTTAGTATTAGACCATCTACCTCCATCCAATGTGTAGACATTTATCTTGCTTCGAATCATACGAAAGATCTCTTTCAATTGCCGACATGCGTCTACGCAGTCACATTGCTAGCGATACAAACTTGTGGCTTGGCTTTGCTTGTTCTGAATATGGTTTTATCGGTTTAACTTTCCCGGGCCCTGATCTATTGGTTGAAACGACTCTTGCTGTGGTTCCATCCATAAACCAGAATGGAAACATGAGCGGCTGTCGAGTGACATCATTTTTTAGACAAAATCAGATAATTGTGATGTGGTGATGGTGATGCATTGTTAATCGATTTGGGGTGTAAACACGAGTAACTAGGTAGCGTATTGCCACCTGATGTTTCGTTTGTTCCATAATTTGTTGGTTATCTCCCATCCATTTGTTCCATTAGTAACCTATCCACTACCTCGTGTGGTTTTGTACGCGCAAAATATGTATGTCGTCGACTGCAGAAGTTAATAATACCGTAGCTTAATCCTAGTTTGGCATTGCGAACAACCAACGGAAAAAAAAAAAAAATTCCAGAGTACAAAGACGGCATTTTTCACCGGGACTTTCCTGAGATGAGACAAAAAAAAGGTCCGGGATACGATATGTAATAGTTGTAATACCTTTTCTAATACATTTATTCAAACTAAAACCCGTTACCAAACCCCTGGCCAGTGGGTTGGTACGACATTTGGCCGCCGGTGATCATCAACGGCGCGTTGATAATCGGTTCATCCTCTTGCTTCTTGGCCTTTTCTTTACGATGCGTCAAGTCCGCGCGCAATTCCTGCAAAAGCGCTTGGTTTTCCTTTGCCACCGAAATCTCGTACGGCTTGGTAAAGTCCGCCAACGAGTGCAACCACGACACTTCTTGGACGTAGTCGTAGTCCACCAACCCGTAGGCGGTGTACAACAACGCCACAAAGCACTCGTGGTTACCAGTTTCTACGAAATAGTCCAAGGTGTCGTGAGCCACCTTGGCCAGCTGGGAAATGCCCACCGTGCGAATCAAGTCGCCCCACAACTTGTCGTTCTTGAGAATGGCAATCGCCTTGGTAAACTTCTTTTCCTTGGTGTACAACACCGCCGAAATCTGGCGGAAAAACACCAGCTGGTGGCGTTCCAACCGTTCTGCCAAGTCCAACTTGTTGAAGCGGTTGTTGGCTTCATTTTCAATCAGCGACCGCAACAGCTTGTAGTCCTCTTCTTCAATCAACAAGTCGTGGTACGCCGAGTTGACCACGGAGTTGTTCTTGTCCAATACCGAGATGAGGAACGTCTTGATCAACGGCAAGTTGTCCAGCTTGACAAACATCCGCACCACCCGGGGCAAGTCCAACTTGGGGGTCAACACCGTCATCAAGTCGGTAAGGAGCGACGGGTTTTCCGCCATGTAAAAGTTGATCGCCTTGTAGTACAACTCGAGGTTGGGGCACTTGACAATGATCTCCTTGAACAGCAGGTGGTCGAACGCCACCTCCAGGTGTTCCATCATTGCCAAAGCCGCGTTATCCCATTCCTCGTAGTGGCAGTGCAAAAAGATGAGTTCCGGGTAGAGGTGGGCCGCCTCGCACGCGACAATCACCTTGGGGATGTTGATGCGCAGCCAGAACAACTTGAGGTGCTCCATGACCTTTTCGGGGGCGTACTTGGAGTACAACACCAGCAACTCGGTGAACATGCCCATGTGGGCGCGTTCCAACAGCAACCCGTTTTCAAACAACCCAATCACCTCGTTGAAGTAGCCGTGGTACTCGTAGTTTCTCACCAACTCCGGCATTTCCTCGGCGTCGATGATCAAGTTGAGACCACAGATTTGCGCCAACCGGAACTCCTTGTGCACAATACACGCGTCGTGCACCTGTTTCCACACCCGGATGTTGGACGCCTTGCGTGCGCAGTCGACCGCACCCTGGTAGTCACCCAAGTGCACCAAGGTGGTGGCCAACTTGGAGTACTTGGACACCGACGAGTACAACGTCTTGGCGGCGGCGTAGTTGCCCAGTTCAAACAACTTGTCACCAATGTCCTCGGCGTCGGCCACGTTGGGCCCCGCCACAAACAGCTCGATCTCCAGCTGTTTACCCAAGTGCGCATACGCGTAAATGAGAGCGCCGTCAATTTCGGGTTCACGGAGAGTCTCGCGCGCCATGTCCAAGAACGAAATGAGCTCTTCCAACTTGCCGGCGTGTTCGGAAATCTCAATCACCTGCTTGTAGTTGGCGGGGTTCTTCAGCTTGACATACGACGAAATCGCCTCCGGAATCCGCAACCCGTTCAATTGCGCGTTCCCCAATTGGAACCACAATTCCGACGAGTCGTGTTTTTCCGCGTACTGTTCCCCGCGGTCCAACGACATCACGTCTTCCACCAACACCTTCATGGCGTCGCCCCTCATTTGGTGGCGGTCGTACACCTCAAACGCCTCCTCGTACAACTCGTTGTCGATACACAACGGCGCAATCTCCTCGGGGTCGTACTTTTCCAACCGCTCAATGTAATTCATCACCCGCAGCGGCGCCGCCTTGATAGCAGTCAAAATCATCAACCCCTGCAACGACACGTTATCGTTAAACGGCGAAGGCTCGAGAATAATCTTTTCCAACAACTCAATCAAGTCGGTCAGAAGGTCATTTTCCATAAACTGCCGCACCACCACCGACACCGGCTCGGGATCGCTCAACTCGGGAATGCCGGTGGAGATCACCTGATCCACCAACGCGCGCCGATGGCCGTGCTCGTCATCCACCAACACCCGGTTCCACAAATCGGCATCCAGCTTGTGCAACAAGTACCGTGCCTGGTACTTGTACATTTTGTTTTCGTTGGTGATGGCAATCAACTCGTCGTCATTGCCCCCCTTGGAATACGCGATATACGCGAGGTAGGGGTCGCGTTTTTCGCAGTACTTGCCCACCACAAGCGTGTCGTAAACATCGTTTTCTTGCAAAAACTTTTCCGGCAGGTTGTTGGAGTCGATATAGATCTTAGCAAGCGCATTGTACACCTCGCGATCGTTGGAGCCGCCTTCCAACGTCTTTTGCAAAAACGGCAACAACACCTTGAGACGGTTACGCTTTTCCACTTCCGCCACCAACTCGGCGATGGGAACGCGTCCGAGCACCAGCATCAACAACCCCTGGATGATCAGCTCGTCGCAGTCCACGTCCAACAACCCCGCAACCACCTGGGGGGTGTTGCCGGGATTCACCAGCTGCACGTACACCTCGATAAACTTAAAGTACTGGTTCTTATAGAGATACAAGATCAAGTCGTGGACAAAGTTGAACCGGTCACACACAATGATCAACGGCAACTGGTCCTCAAGCTTGAATTCCTTCAAAAAGTTCTTGACCTTTTCCCCGTTGTATACATTGTTGTCGCGCACCACCCGTTCGATTTCCTTGGCCTGGTTCATCTTGGCCGCGGTCTCGATATACTTGAAGACAACGTCGGCGTCCTGGGTCAAGTTGACAATCAGCCCCAAGTAGTAGTACTCGCCCTCGGTACACTTGAACTCCTCAAACAACTTGATCAACGCCAACGGACCAATCAAGTCCGAGTACTTGGTGGCAACCTGGATCACCACTTGCAAGTTCTGGGCCATGTTTTGCAGCAACAACTCGCGCAAACACTCCACCAGCTGGTTGACATTCAACTGGCCAAAGTACAGCACCAACCATTGGGTGTCAATGACGTTGGTGTGAACAATCACCCGCTTAATGTCCTTCAACTCGTCGTAGTGCTCGAGCGCGCGCTGGAACAACCCCAGCTTTTCCGCCAACTTGCCGATGGTGGGTTTGTCGTAGTGGTGGAACATGTCGTTGCCCAAGATGGCGTCTGCCACCTGGGGCGCGTGCAACAAGTTGATTTCCAACACCCGCGTCTGGAGGTGGCCCTGGCTGGGCTCGTCGCCCTTGAGCGCGTCCAAGAGGAACGCCGTCCCTTGTTGCACGTAGTTCTGGGAGAAGAACAAGTCGGCAATGGTCTCGACGTTGACCAGGCCCAGGTCAGCCGCCAACAACGACACAGCAAACTCCAGCGCCCGGTCCGGCAGCACCCGGATAAGGTTCTGCACCAAGTTGGTGTAGTCGGGGTTGTAGCCCACCTTTTCGCAGTAGGGCAAGATCTTGTCAAACTGGCCCAACTCGGCAAGACACCCCACCACCTTGATGTGGCACTCGGCGCGAATGTACACCGCCAACGCCAACCCTGGGTCCTGGTACAGCTTGACAATGTCGGCCAACTCCTCCGACGACGTCAACTTGTCCTCCTTGAGCCACTTTTCAAAAAGCGGCTTGCGGTCCTGTTGCAAAACCGGCTTGGCCAACTCAATCAGCTCGTACTTGTTGAGGGTGCCGCGGTCCAATAACGTGGAAAAGTACTGCAAGATGGGGGAGATTTGCCCCGGGGCGGCGGTGATATTTTTCAACTTGTTGATGGTGTCCATCGTCCGTAACTGTTCCGACAGCGCCGCCACCTTGGCGGCATTGGCGTAGTCGCCCTGGTTGAGGTAGGTCTGGAACTGTTGGCTGAACAAGTTTTCCGCACCCGGGAACCCGCCTCTCAGCGACAACGTGAGCGCCAACGGCACGTTGGCCAAGTTGTCGAGGACGTAGGGCACGATGCGGTCGCGCGAAACCTCCACCGCCAACACCTGGCCCAGCTTGTTGATGGTCAAGATGCCGGTGCCGTTGTTGTAGGCAGTAGCAGTAAACACGGGGTCGGCGGTGATCCGGTTGACAAACAAGTTTGTCCCCAGCTCCATGTCGTACATGTGGATGAACCCGTATTTAGTAAGCACGTATACAATGCCGTACTGGTCCAGCGCCTGTAACGAGATGGGAAAGTCGTTGGTGGCGTCCTGGGGGAAGAAAATGTCCACCAGCTTCTTCTGGAACGGGGGGTTGCCGTCGACGTGGTCAATCTCGATAATGTGCAAGTTACCCTGGCCCTGGGAGTTCTTGTTACCGACACAGAACACCTTGGTGGGGGTGGCCGCCCCCGTCAACTTGACCTGGGCAAACTTGGCAACGTGGCCCTCAATGGCCTGCGACACGCCTCTCAGCTTGGAAAACAACTGGATATGGCCAGCAATCCGTCCATCTTCTTGGGCAATCCCGTTGACGGCAAACCAGTTCATGTCCGGCTCGGCGACAATGTTAATGATCTGACAGTTGGCCAACAGTTGGTGGCGGTCGGCCAAGCGGGTGGGGCCGTTGTTGGTGCCGTCGAAAATGTCCCAAAAGTACAACAGGGTGCCTGTGACCAAGCCTAGGTGGCGGTCATCCAACCACTTCCAGTACACCACCGGCTCCGACATAGTGTGGGCCTTGAGCCGCTCCTTGGTGCCCAAATTGAAAATCTGGATGGTAGTGCCATTGGCACGCAAGGCAATCACAAACTGCTTGGGGTGCATGATGGCATTGTCTGCGGTCATGTTTTTGCGGGTGACTTCGTTGGTGTTGAGGTTGACGATTGCCACGGTGTTGGCGCCGTCTTGGGATTCCCGGACGCAGACGTATTGGTCCAGTTCGAGGGTCGTCAGCTTGAAGTCGAGGGATTGTGGGGAAATCCCTAGTGACGTCAAGTTGACGATCTCCGTGAACTCAATGGGAATATCATGAGACATGGTTAATGATTTGGTGGCAGAAAGAAAAAGTGAGTGCGGGCGACGGCGGCGGCGAGCGAGCGAGTGAGCGAGTGAGTGGGCGAGTGAGCGAGTGAGCGAGAGAGGGGAATGGGGGATAATTGGGAAGGATTGCAAGAAGAGAGACAAAAGGGGTTGGGTTGATTGTTTAACAGGAGTGGGATTGAGTGGTTAGGTGTTGGTATATATTTATCTGTATCTTTGATTCTATTAGCTTTTACCGGATATGTTGGAGTGCAATGTTGTTAGTGGCGCGAGTAGCAACGCCGGCGCGAATTGTGAAAATGCCGAGTGAACGCTGATTAACTTGTGGTGAGTAGAGGAAAAATGAGGCGATGGATGAACAGATGAAATTTCATAAGTTGGGGGGAGGTATAGGATATAATTGAGTATGGGGTATAATGGTATAATGGTATCACGTTTGGCCGGTGCAGATAATAGCGTGGCTACGTTATGCGGGGAACAAAATTTAGCAATAGCATTGCCTAATAATGCCAAGTAAACTGGGTAGTACTCATATATAAATATTCCACTAAATTCCATTAAATTCACTTTTCCGTTTTTCTATTTCTTTTACTATAGTGTACTTTTCACCCTAAGAGTTACTGGTATTTCCGCGGTTCATTAATCCCTCAATCCTCCACTCCTCCCTCACTCCTCCACTTCCCTACTCCCATATCTATTCTGATCCAAATAACTTCTTATCTAAAAATAATCAAAAGTCCTGATGGTGTCAATCATTCTCGTGTCTCTACTCCCTCACTCTCCACGACGAAATAGGAAGCGACTGTAAATACACCAACTTTCTCTTGACCCACACTAAAATCACCACCCCCAATAATATACAAATCACATTGGTATAATAATACCCATCCCGTACAACCACTTGCATTCCCCCTCCCTCACTACACTTGTGGCGCAACTCTTCCAGAACCAAATCATAAACCTCGCCTGTGATTGGTTTACAATACAGAACGGTCAACTTGTCAATCATCCACAACACGATAATCTTGGGCCAGGTGCCACCATAATTCAGAAGCGTGTTAAGCGTGGTCATATACGTCCCCCCAATGGTAGGATCGGCAATCTTGGTATGGAACGCACACAACGACACAAACTGAATGGTGGACATGAACGACAGCAACAAGTGCTGAAGTATAATCATGATAAAGTAGCCAGTAGATACCTTTCCCGAAGTGGGGAAAAAGTAAACCACCAATTGCGCCACCACCGCCGCCACCAACCGGCCAATAAACCCAAAGAGCCACGGACGAAGCGGACTCTTCCCTTGAGACCATCTGGCAGCATAGTAGCCAAAAATAATCTCAAAGGGAAAGTCAATAAGCACCGTGATCGACAAGTCCTCTTTGGAAAGCCCCTTTTCAAGGAGTTTCAAGTTGGTAGCACTCTCGTTGGCTTGAAACCCGAGTTTGGCCAATAGCAAAATAATGACAAACGTTTGTACGTTGGGAAGACACAAAACTTTGTACATGGTGGCGTATACCTGAACCAACCCCTGCCATTTCGCCCTCCACCCCGTCACCTTCTGGTTGTACACCAGTTCTCTCTTGACCTTTTCATCTTCCAACCGCGCCTGGTTGGCCTGGCGCAAATGAGCAGGGTCTTCGGGAACAAAGTAGAGCAATCCAGTCACCGCCAAATAGGCAATTCCCCAAAACCGAAGGTATTGGCCTAGCGAAAACAACCCCGAGTCGGTGGGGATGTTGCGGAGGTATTTGTTGGCAAAGTCTGGTGACGAAAGCGCCAAAAACACGGTGAATGACATGAAATAGCCAGTGTTGATGCCAATGGTTTGGGCGGTGGACGCATAACTCAACAGATCCGGCGAGAGACAAGTAAGCGCCCACCCGTCAACAGCAATGTCCTGAGTAGCACAAAAAAACACGAGCAAAAAGAAAGTGGCGGTGATTTCCGAAAGATGGGCGCCCGGGTCCGTCAATAGGAAATCTACCCGAGATCCAAGCACCATGAGCATCACCCCCAGCACCGCCTGTACCGGGATGATCCACAGCTTTCTCCGGCCAATGTTTTTGGCGTAAATAGAATCAACAATCGGCGACCATAATAACTTTAACGAATAAGGATACGCCGCCAACGAAAATACACCAACGTGGGAGTACAGGAGCTTCAGTTTTAGAATAAACGGCACCAGGCCAAACGCAAGCCCCACTGGGATCCCCTGGAGAAGGTAGAGCACAACAAGCACCATGAATGCCGGTCGATCAATCGCCCGTAATTGGGCCACTTCTGTTGGTTTGGCCTGGAGCCTGGACGCCTCGACGTCCTGCGTCGCAAAAGGAAGAGATCCGTCGGTGTCTATGGGATTGGCATTTAGGGGGTTTCCCATAGACACTGTTGCCTGACGTTTATGGACGTTGTTTGAGCTCATGTGCGAGACAAGTCAAAGGTGGTGAGAAAAAGGAATGAGAGAGGTGGTGGGGTTTGGCGGAAGTTGTTGGTGGTGTTGATTTACGGGAGGTTATGTTGCGGGAGGAAGTTGGAGGGATTGTGTGATTACTGGTGTCTGTTGACGTGTCTTTAATGTGCGCGACGCGAATGTTTAGTAACTAGTATGTGAGTTGTCGCTATTAACTGTGCAATAGAGAAAATCTCAGCAGCGAGTTTAGTGAGAATCGTGAGAAGTGACGAGAAATCACAGAGAATAGTGAGAGAGTATGGAGGAGTGACAAGAGTGAGAGTGAGAATGGAAGTGAAATAGGTGAAAACAGTGAAAACAGTGAAAAGTGACGAAATAACAGTGAAAACAGCCAATACACTGGAAACTGAAACAGCACAGCACAAACTATGAGAACAATAAGATTAATCCCATTAGTTCGCCTAAACCTACTTCAATTTCACCTCCAAATAATCTACTCCCCAATCATCAAATCATGACACCCACTCGTTAAGTATCCATTGGTTGCCAGTTTTTCGTCTCCACTGACGCGTCACACTTATTTACCCGAAAATGCCCAAAATCATTCCTACATTTTCCCCCCCACTAAACAAATTTACCTCTCCCTTTTCTTTTTTCATGCTTTTCACATTTTTCACCTTGGTTGTTATCATCGCACACTACCTTCAATCTAAGCCCACCGTGGAAAGTTTGTTTTTGCACACTATTTAAATAGTTTATCTGAATAAGTACAATGGTCTAGCGCTTATTCCCGCCTCCCACCTACCCCTCCATTCGCTGCCCCATAATTCCACATTTATTGCCTAAAACATAACCTCTTTCTCTTTTTTGTCCCTCCCTTTCCCTCTCTCTTACGCTCTCACTCCAATCGTACTCGCGCAACGAACAACTCACACTCACCATGTCCACGCTTTCAAGACGCAGAGGCGCCAAGACGGGGGAACCACAGCTGCCACTGACACCTCGGGCAGCTCTGATTGATGGCGGAGAAACCCACAAGATTGGCTATGACGACCAGGACATTCGGGATCCCAGTGAATTGCACCAACCCCTTTTGACGCTCATGGAAGAGGTGTTGCTTATGGGACTCAAAGACAAGGAAGGGTACCTTAGTTTTTGGAACGATAACATCTCGTATGCGCTCCGGGGATGTATTCTTTTGGAATTGACGTTTAGACAAAAGATCACTTTGGTGAATGATCCCGCCAGACGTCGGTTTGAATTGAGCGATCGGTTGGTGGAAGTGATTGATTCCACGCCCACAGGTGAGGTGTTGTTGGACGAGGCGCTTAAACTTATGAAAGGAGACCCGCAAAACTTGTCGGTGACGTCGTGGATCGATCTTTTGTCGGGGGAAACCTGGAACCTCATGAAAATTAACTACCAGTTGAAGCAGGTGCGCGAACGGTTGGCCAAGGGGTTGGTGGACAAGGGCATTTTGCGAACGGAACGGAAAAACTTTATCTTGTTTGACATGGCCACTCATCCCGTGGCAGACAAGCTGGCCAAGGAACAGATTAAAAACCGGGTGTTGGCGCTATTGACCCAGCGCACGGTGGAGTTGGACCTGGTGTGCAATTCGCAATTTCCTAAGGAAACCTCGTTCAAGTACTTGCGGCTGTTGGCGTTGGTCACCGGCTCATACGCCGCCAATGTGTTGGAAAACGTGTTGATGCACTTGAACTATGATAAACGAGATCAGGCGTTTGCCCGGGCCGATGAGATTTTGGCCGACTATAGCGAGGCTCCGTTTAATAACCGTCACCCTAGCCCGTTGCAATTGGGGCAAAACTTGGCTGATGAGGTGGATAAGGAGTGTAAGGAGGCGGGGGTGCTGGAGCTTCAATTGGAATTGATTGCGGCGGTCTTTTCTGTGTTTGCACGCATGGATTCGATTTTGTAGGTGTAGCGCACACGGATTTAATAAACGGACATATAATGAGAGGTGAATCATCTAGCGATAAGGGTAATTGGTATATTTAAGAATTTGGAATCAACCGATACTATTGCTTTTCTTTCATCGCTGACTGGTGTTGGGTGTGCGGTATGAGAAATACGCAGGGTATGAAATTAGGCGTAAACGGTGATATAATCCGGTATGATAAATGCACTGATATGTAAGTTAACCAGGGATGTCAACTAAATGGGTAAGAGAATTACGCGGTTGATAATTTCGATGTTTTAGTCTGCTGCTTTAGTTTCGCTGCTGTGAATCCAATGTTAGTTTCTGAAATGAGGCGTAGATGGCCAGTATGGCCAATACACATACGGCTAAGGGTGGGCAAAGATTAGTCAAATAATGGGAATTAAAAGATTCTTTCCAATTTAATATCCACTTCGAAACTGACAATTGCCAGTGCAGTAATTTCCACGGTTATTGCCAGCAATGGGGCCTATATCATCTCTGTCATACATTGTTCACTGATCTACATGCCAGCTAAGTACTTTGACTTGGAATAACCAATGATATTCTCCACCCTTTCCACTCCCACCTCTTTTGCAAACGTTTCCACCAACGACTCATCGCCCTTTTTATCCCCAGCAGAATCCCACCACATGCCGCCACCAAGTCCATTACTCATGACATACCTGGCCTTGATCTTGGTACAATCAACGTTGTCGTACGAAATAAATACCCCCCGGTCAAAACACAGCGCCAGCACCTTTCTTGGATCCATTTCTTGACTACCCAAAGGCAACTTATTATAATCCACCGTATCTTGATCAACAGGAGGGTTGGGGCCTCTTTCTTTACTAAACGGTTGGCCGATTCCAGCTCCATTGGCACCAAAAAACGCCCGTCCATATAGAGGCATCCCCATCACCAACTTTTCACGGGCCACCCCACTGCTAGCATATCTCTTGACGATATCATCCACATTTAGAGGATTATCCCCATTGTCACCAAATAAATTAGAATGAAACCCGGTTTTTTGCAGCCATCCCCCAGCAAAATCATACAACATTAAATTCCAAAAGGTGAGGTACTGATCGACAGCTTTAATATCAAAGGCATCAATCTTATCGTGACCAGCAGGCGCAGCAATAGACAAACTAAGACGGGTATCAATAGCTTTGAGTTTTTTGTGAATGCCACGTAGCAATTCCACAAACTGGGGCATTTCGTGTCGTTGGGGATATTCCCAGTCCACATCAATGCC
This sequence comes from Diutina scorzettiae, assembly GCA_030563345.1. Taxonomy (NCBI): domain Eukaryota; kingdom Fungi; phylum Ascomycota; class Pichiomycetes; order Serinales; family Debaryomycetaceae; genus Diutina; species Diutina scorzettiae. Next base: position 100,600 of record JAKUCB010000013.1, read on the forward strand.
ATCAAAACCATACTCCTCCACAAACTCCCCACACAGATCAATAAACGCAGCCATTTTGCCCTTATTGGCCACCATGGCCTGGAACTGGCCCTCGGTTCCCCATCCACCAATCAGAAGAACAACCTTAAGGTGACGGTGCTTTTGCTTGAGAGCATACAACTGTTGCAAGCTCCCCACCACCTGTTTCGACCCATCTCTCGGGTCGGTCATTGGTAACTGTAAATCACACCATTCATCAGTAAACTTGAGTTTCCCACTGTCGGCATTGATATGGCAGAAAGCGTAAAAGATATGGGACACCAGCTGGACGGGGATATCAATGGCAAAGTGTTTTCTGGCATAAACCAGCCAGTTGGAAAAGTAGACAATGTTTTTCATCACCCGGTGATTCGCAAGTGGTTGTTGGGCAGGTGGTTGTGGTTGAGGCGAAGAATGTTTTCGGTGAAAAAGGCCCATGGTTGGATGTGGACAAGTTGCGGTATTTGTAAGTGAAATTGCAGTTGCCAAAACGGTTAGTAGGTAAGGGAAAAGCATGAGAGGGAGAGAAAACGGCTAGACAAGGAAGATAAGTTCAAATGGCTAGGTAAGAGTTAAGTATGAGAATAGGTGAATAAAAGTGGCAACGACTAAGAATAGGAAAGAAACGGTAAACCTTAGAAAAAAATCCACTAAAATACAACTTAAGTTAGGAATAAAAAGGAAATTGCAATCATGCCCAAATCACAACCGCTTTACAAGCAAATTTTTATAAGATATTATTCTATTATCTATTATCCTAAGAATACGTAATTAAAAATTAAAATGGGGAATGGGAAATAAAATGATGTCATGAGGATTTTCTGGGGAATCAGAGTAGAGAATAGCAAATGGCCACAAGGGTATATAGTAACCACCCACCACTCAATGGGGAATCAAAATTGGATGCATCAACACCGGCAAAACAAATGGGGGAATTTGATCGGCATCAATACATTCAAATGCAAACACTCGAAGACGAGGCCACTTAAGACGACTTTTCGTGTTGAGTGGACACTCTCTTCATCGACATCAAAAAGTCTTCAAAGTGTCTAGAGTCCTTTTCAGGCTTGGTCGACTTACCGTTGCAGAAGTTGTCGAAACCTTCGGAGGTGGACATCAAGTAGTAAGCACCACCCATGACACAGAACACACCGAAGGAGAAGATCCAAGTTCTGGTGACAGTGACAATGTCGGTCCAGTTTTGCGACCACCACCCGAACAAGGTGAAACAAGTAGCAATGATATCGACAATCAACACAGCACCAGACAATTGCCACGAGGGAATCGAGGACCAGAAAGGACCTTGAGCTCTGGTGATGAAAATCAACCAGTTTTCAGTCAACGAGATTTGCAAGAACAAAATACCGTCCAAAGCACCGAAGTTTTGGATGATACCACCCTTCGAGACGAACATGGTGGTCAAGGTGATCCAGGTACCGATGGCCAAGATAACCCCCAACACGATGGACATACCCCATAATCTGGGCAAGTTCCACTTGACGGGCTTGGGGTCGAAGGGAGCATTGTCGTAGGCAATGGCCAAGGTGGCCACATCAGCAAAGATAGCAATGAAAACAACCAAGTCAATGTTCAACGAGTGGTTCAAGATGGCAATCCAGAGACCCAAGAACAATTCCAAGTGCAAAGACAAAGCAATTCTGTAGACAACGTACGAGTACATTCTGTGGAAAATTTGTCTCGAGGTCTTCAAAGCATCAATAATGGCAGACAAACCAGGGGCAAGGAAAACAATGTCAGCAGCAGATCTAGCGGCATCGGTAGCACCTTCGACGGCAATACCAGTGTCGGCCTTCTTCAAAGAGGGAGCATCGTTCACACCGTCACCAGTCATGGCCACCAAGTAACCTCTCGATTGCAAGATTTCCACAGCGTTGTACTTGTGTTGGGGGAACACTTCAGCGAAACCGTCAGCGTTTTCAACAAAGTCAGCAATTTCCGAACCGGCCATGTCACCACCACCGGAAAGACCCAATCTGTCAGCGTCGTAGATCTTGTCACCAAGACCCAATTGTCTACAGGTTTCCTTAGCAATACCAACAGCGTCACCGGTCAACATCTTGACCTTAAGACCAAGGGCACGGGCTTCGTGAACAGTTTGAGCAGTGTCGTCTCTGGGAGGGTCCATACAAGGCATAATTCCGAGAATTTCCCAGTGACCTTCACCTCTCTTTCTGGCAACACCAAGCGACCGGAAACCTCTAGTGGCAAATTCTTCGACGGTAGTTTCGTAAGCATCGTGGATCTCAGGGGGGATAGGGTGGTCTTCTTCGACAGTCTTCAACACGAAAAGAGGGGCACCCTTGACACAGATAATTCTTTCACCTTCAGGCGATTGCACAATAGCAGTAACCTTCTTGGAAACGGGGTCGAAAGGTTGGAATTCAATAACCTTGTACTTAGACAACGCAGCCTTGGCTCTGGGGTAGTTAATCAACGACTTCAAGAAGGCCTTGTCAATAGCATCCAAACCCTTCTTCTTTCTCGAGGCAGCCAAACAAGCAGTCAACATCAAGTCATCGGGTTCGACACCTTCAACAGTGTAAGGTTCGTGCAAAGACAACTTGTTCTTAGTCAAAGTACCGGTCTTGTCCGAACACAAGATTTCGACACCAGCAAGCGATTCAATAGCCGACAACTTTTGAACGATAGCTTGCTTCTTGGCCAAGTAGGCGGCACCGACAGCCATGGTGGTAGTCACGACAGCGGGCAAACCAACGGGGACACCAATAATGGTGATAGCCAAGGTGTATCTCAAGATGGGGACAATTCTCACGGTTCTGTAGAAACAAGCAACCCAGACAACCAACAAGGTGATGATGACAAACACCAACAAAGTAGTACCAATACCGTTCAACACTTCAGTAAAGTGACCTTGACCAGCGGAGGCCTTGTTAACCAAGGCAGCAGCACGACCGACAAAGGTCGAGTCACCAGTAGCAGTAACAACCATGAAAGCTTGACCAGTCTTGACAGTGGAAGACGAGTAACAAGAGTCACCGTGTCTCTTGTCCACAGCCAAAGATTCACCAGTAATGGCAGATTGATCAATTTGCAACAAGCAGTCTTCAGTAATAATACGACCATCAGTGGGGATAACAGTACCGTCTTCCAATTGCAAGACATCACCAGGGACAATTTCGTTGGCAGGGATTTCGATAAGGGTACCGTTTCTGACAACAAAAGCAGAGTTGGCCAAAGTCTTCTTCAATTCGTCGACAATGGACCCGGCTTGGTATTCTTGGATGAAACCGACAAAGGCGTTCAACATAAGCAAACCGCAAATGACACCGAAATCGACCCAATCTTCCAAACCAGCAGCCAAAATGGCAGCCCCTTCCATAACGAATTGAATGGGACCGACAAAGAACATGACAAACTTGACAACCATGTTTTCTTGTTCTTCGGCCATCTGGTTCCACCCGAACTTCTTTCTTCTCTTTTGAACTTCATCGTCAGTCAAACCTCTTTGGGCGTCGGTTTGCAACAATTCTTCAGGCACTTCGATGAAGGACGCCTTGGGGCCATCATCTTCTTCTTCGCCTTCGTCGAGGGCAGCGCCAGGGTTGGATTGAAGCTCCATGACCAATTGGTCAATGTCTTCTTCCTCGTCCGAGAACTGTTCCTTTTCTTGAGGGGCAGACATTCTTTTACTGAGTGAACGATAAAAGAATCGGTAACGAAAAAAAAAAGATTTCTCTGGCGGCCGCCCTCCAATATATAGGTTTGCGCCAGTGCGGGAAAATCTCTCACCTGTGCGCCTGTATTTTGAAACTCCCCGAAAAGGGATGAGGGATAAATGCACTTCCGCATAGGAAGCATGAGTACGGAGGGGGGGTTACCGAGTAGGAAGGGGGGGTTAGATGGTGGAAATGGGGTAGAGATGGTGGTGGCAGTGGTATTTCGATGTATTTCGGTATTTTCCTATTTCGTTTTGTCCCGGACGGAGGGTTCCGATATGCTCTATTGTGCCGATCGCAAACATACCGAACCGTCCGACAAGACCGTTTCCGGACGAAAATTTTTTCAAGGTACGGCAACAGTAAAATATTGGCAGGTCAAAGGTGGAGAGAAAGAGACGTCATGGAGGTGACGATGTGGTGTGGAGTGATGGTGGTGGTGATGAGCGGACGGCCAATTGTTTGTTGCCGGTTTCATGCACCACCACTGTTTGTTTTTAGTTTACTTGCTGTAGCCGGGTGTTGGTAAACATGTCAGAGACGGGAGAGGATTGGCTAGGATTGTTAGGGTTGGGTGGAGTACATTGTAGTGGTACAGGTAGCGTGACACCGTAGTGGCGGCTAAGTGGAGGGCAGCAAACGGCTTAGTGTGAGTGTTTGGGTTTGGTCTTGGTATTGCTCACATGACATCATTTTTAAGTATACGAATAACCACAATAGAAAAGCAAACCCGCCGTTTGAGGAAGGTGCAATTGAATTTCGAACCGCCCTCACTACGGTGGGTCGGAATTATGGGGGATCGATAACCGTTGATTGGCCCCACTTCAAGGTGGTTAGCCACCGTTAATCCCTCATAAAGCGGGTATTACGCATTACATCATTTTTCTCAGCCAATGAGAACTAAGCAAAAATAGCCACTGTTTTCACTGGACCCGGTACAGTGCGGGCCGACAATAATGCCTCGGGGGCTAACAGCGGCAATAGATAGGAACAGAGATAACCGTAAACTCAGTATTTAGATAGTGCCGCCACTGCAATTACAAAAAGCCCTTTCCTTCAATGATTGTTTCACCGCAATTGTTCGTTTTCTTTGTTATCCCCTCTCCAACCACCCCGCTTCAAAACGCCATCTCCCACTCTTCTCATCACGATGAGGCTGCAACCCCGGGACATTTGCATAACGCATAAGCAGGGGAATTCCTCACCAATGACAACCCGAGAAACACTAAACGATGGCTAATATCGGCGAATACCGATTAGGCTAAATAGGTGCGTAATGGCGATCCAGTACGGCAGCCGGGTCGTGCACTCCCACAATAATTAGATTGCGTATCTATACAGAAACCTGGATTATCAGGATAGGCCAAAATGCATGTGGATGGGTTCCGTTACAAACGGCCACCCCGGTGGTCATCTGGCGGAACAACGCCATTGGTTCTACCGTTGGCTTGGTGTGTGCGACGACGGGGCCATGGCGTGGTTGATGGGCCACTAGTATATATGCTCACTCATTACACCACATCATATTTTCATGCTTGAACTCCCCCTAGGCGTAGCTACTTCGGTACCAATTGGTACCCCAGTGTTTAAGGATGAGTGTATGTTCACCTTTGACACGCCGGTGCTGTGTGTTGAGGGATTGGACGTGGATATCATTTCTTTCCGGGGGTACCTGAGAGGACATGTTAACTTTACCAGGGACAATTATGAAAGAACGGGCCATCGCTACTATCTTAACATTAAGAAGGTGGTCAAGCCGGTGGAGATCAAGCCGGTGACCAAGCTAGAGATTACCGACGTGGCCGAGGACGACGCCGTAGACACTTTTTACCGGGTGTATGACGTGGTCGATGAAACCTACTATTCCCTTGACCAATTGCTGGGGCTGTTTGTGCACTTGGTAGACTCCATCATTGCCGCCACCTCGCTGAACCGGGTTGCCGAGATTAACGCTTGGCAGCACGAGATCTCCGAGTGTCCTCACTCGGTGGCCTTGCAATCGGTTGCCAACAACGTCGACATCCATCAATGCAGCCAGTGCGACTTGACTACCAATTTATGGCTTTGTTTGACGTGCGGGAATCCCGGCTGTGGCCGGCTGCAGTTTGGACTGGACATTCCCGGAAACTCCCATGGGGTGGCTCATTTTGAAGAATCCCACCATCCGGTGGCGGTCAAGTTGGGGCTGTTGAGTGCCACTGGCCATTATGATGCCTACTGCTACGTATGTAACGAAGAGGTAAAGGTGCCCAACATTGCCGACCATCTTAAAATCTACAACATCAACGTGGCCGCGGCGCTGGCCACGGAGAAGCTGTTAACGGAGATGAACATTGACCAGAATTTGAAGTGGGATTTCAAGCTCGATGGCCAGCACGGTGAGTATCCTCCGGTGTTTGGTCAGGACCTCACGGGTATGGACAATTTGGGTAATCTGTGTTATCTCAATTCGGTGATTCAGCTGGTGTTTTCCACTGATCACTACCGCGAGTACTTTTCGGGGAAATCGTTTGACACGGCTGTGGACAACCCTGCCACCGACTTTTCACTGCAATTATTCAAGTTGTACGATGGGTTGTGGAGCGGTCGCTATTCTGTGAAAGGCGTCGATGGCCACCAGCCCGGGATCAAGCCCACCCAGTTTAAACTGTTGATTGGAGAGGGGCATCCCGAGTTCGAAACCCAGCGCCAGCAAGATGCACTCGAGTTTTTAATGTACTATCTTGACCAGTGTGACAAAAGGGTGGGGGTGGCATTGAACAAACCATTTAAGTTTTTGTGGGGGTCTAAGGTGGTGTGTACTGAGTGCCAGCACGGGCGCATTCTGGACGAGTTGATCGATACGTTGGTGGTGCCGTTAGCTAGTGGCAACCCCACCAATTTGATCGAATCGTTCGAACAATTGGCTAGTCCTGAACAAATAGAAGGCTACTCCTGTGATGTGTGTAACACTTCCACCACTGCTGTTGCTGCTAAGGGGTTTAGTCTGTTCCCCCAGTATCTTGCTGTGGCCGTGCAACGGATCCAAGTGGAAAACTGGGTGCCCGTCAAAGTCGACACTGCGGTGAATCTTCCTTATTCGTTGGATGTGACGAACTATAGTGCGCCGGTAATGGGTGGTGATGAAACGGCGTTGGCCCCGGTTGTTCCCGAACAAACAGACGTGTTCACGCCCAATCCGGAAGCGTTGGAGATGTTAATGGCCATGGGGTGTTCTGAAGTGCGGCTGGCAAAGGCGTTGTACCATACTGGCAATACCGATGTCCAAGCAGCGCTTAATTGGGTCATGGACCATGGTGAGGATGCTGACATTGACCAGCCCGTCGATTTTGCCAGTGCTAAGCCCACTACTGTAGACGAGGGAGCGATCGAAATGGTGGCTGCCATGGGTTTTGCCCCTTCTTTGGCCAAGAAGGCGTTGGTTTTAAACAACAGCGATGTTCTGGCAGCGGTAGAATGGCTCTTTGCCCATCCTGACGACGACGGCATCATCAACGACGGCAGTAAACTGTTGAAGGACGAACTTATCCTGGTGGCCGATGAGTTACGTACCTGTGATACCAGTGGCCAGTATAAGATCAAGGCCGTAGTTTGTCACAAGGGGACTTCTCCCCATACTGGTCACTACGTGGCATTTATCCGCAAGCAGGTGGAAGGCCACGAAGCCTGGGTGTTGTTTAATGATGAAAAGGTGGTTTTGGTCAATGACGACTTTGATGCTGTTGGCGACCCGGCGGATATTGTCAATAATGGCTACATCTACCTTTTTGAAAGAGTATGAATGAGTGATGAATAGTATGATTAGGTTTTTGGTAACAGAGCATGGAATAAAATGGAAGAGAGGTGTATGACAATAGTTATGAATCTGGAGAATAGATATTTTTTGAATAGATAACCTCTGAAACCAGATGACTAATCGCTATCGTAATATCCTGAAACTTCCTGGTTACGTCATTTTCAGGCGAGGACATTTCGGTCAAACTGTTAACCGATAACCTTCCGCCAGAAGTCGATAAAAATAACTAAGAGGATTTTTCTGTGCAGACAATATATCTCATCTGGCTGATGGTATTTCACGTGGGTTCGCCACAGGGATAAAATTTAAAGTTAAAATTACGAACAAATGCAAATTTTTATTCCAGAGTTTACTATTATTATTCGATCGACCGATGGTTCCAAGAACGTGGGCAACACCTTTGAAATGTGAGGATTTTCGGGCTCAATATCGAACTGCATAGTGAGAGATGGCTGGTAAATTAGGTACAGCTGGAATGAAACAATAGCTATTAGGTTGGAACGATTGTAGACACCGATGGCGCCGGAATAGGTTCTTGGGGATTTCCCGGGCGTCTTAGTTGGGAGCGTCCTAATTGGGGGCGCCCGTTTACATTATCCACCACGTGATTAAAAATGTGGTCACATGGTCCAGTTTTTCTGTATAAACATAATTACGGCTATCACCATTTTGGCATATACGATGGGGCCTGCCAAGTAATTTGCAAAGTGGCGCCATTTTATAGGACCTAGGATATATCATTGCTAAATGCTCATTTTATAATAGTTTTGGAAAATGCTAAAGTTTTCATTTTTTGGATTCTCACTGAAGCAGGTATGGATTAATTAATTATTCAAGGAAGCCTGGAAAACATAAAGACTTGAAATCTCACCAACTAACCCTAAAGCATTATGCTGGAAGCTTTTAAAAAGCTAACTACTAGCTATTGTAATTGTATCCAAAAGAGGTCCATCTATAATAGTAAGCTATCACCTCACCTTGCGGTATTATTGTAACCGATTTTACCTTTTTCATTCATGTTGTATCGGGTTGTATATACATTATGCCGCCAGCAGCATCATGTACCTTAAATTGTACATACTCATCCATAGCTTACAACTCTACTGTAAAGACACCAGTAACAACGGTTGAACGTCATAGTCTCACCAAATTCAACCATGCATTTCTACCTCAACTACCCCTTTTATTCATATTCTCTTCTTCTTGTTCTTCTTCTTCTTCCCCTCCTTTACCTTCTTACAAGCTCCCTACCTCACATTAGCATTACATCTCACATAATTCGTAGTTCTTCCGGCCTGCATCTACTGCAACTATGACTCAACCACTATGATAAAAACTGCGAAATTCACTACAAAAAGAAACCTAGAGATGTTCATTACTAACGAAAATGTTGGCGACAGAACCCGGTTGGAAGACTGGAGAATTAGAGGCTACGACCCTCTTACCCCCCCTGACTTGTTGCAGCATGAATTTCCTCTTTCCGAGCAACTGAAGGAAACGATTCTTCGGGGTCGGGAAGATGCCGTGTCCATTCTTAACGGTAAGGATGACCGGTTGTTGGTGGTTATTGGGCCGTGTCTGATCCATGACCCCAAGGCTGCTCGGGAATACGCCGAGCGGTTATACAAGGAAGCTGAAAAGCACAAGGGGGAATTGTTGATTGTGATGAGAGCTTACCTTGAAAAGCCTCGGACCACTGTTGGGTGGAAGGGGTTGATCAATGATCCCGAAATCGACGGGTCGTTCCAAATCAACAAGGGTCTTCGGATCGCTCGGGGTTTATTCTGCGAGTTGACTGAAAAGTTGCCTATTGCTGGGGAAATGTTGGACACCATCTCTCCCCAATTCTTATCTGACTTGTTCTCTGTTGGTGCCATTGGTGCCAGAACCACTGAATCGCAGTTGCACCGGGAATTGGCCTCGGGGTTGTCGTTCCCTGTTGGGTTCAAGAACGGTACTGACGGTACTCTTGGTGTTGCCATTGATGCGTTGAGATCGGCCTCTCACCCTCACCACTTCCTTTCCGTCACTAAGCCTGGTGTAGTGGCCATTGTTGGTACTGACGGTAACAAGGACTGTTTTGTCATTTTGAGAGGGGGTAAGACTGGCACCAACTTCGATGCCGACCTGGTCAAGGCCACTCAAGCTGAGCTTGTCAAGCAAAAGGTCTGTGCCGAAGATGGTCTGTCTGGGCCCAAGATCATGGTGGATTGTTCTCACGGTAACTCGAATAAGAATCACAAGAACCAGCCCAAGGTGGCGCTGGTGGTGGCCGAACAAATCGCAGGTGGTGACCGCACTATCTGTGGTTTGATGATTGAATCGAACTTGGGCGAAGGCAGACAAGATGTGCCTGCTGAGGGCAAGGACGCTTTGAAGTATGGGGTGTCGATTACTGACGCTTGTATTGGGTGGGAAGACACTGAAAACGTGTTGCAAGACCTTGCTACTGCTGTCAAGGCTAGAAGAGGTTAGTTGGATGTAAATAGAGAGATATGATTATGTAATTAGGAAGGAAACGTTTATGAAACAATGTTAACGGAGGTTTTAACTTTATGCAGCAATCAGTGCCAAGACATCTTTCAAATTGGCTTATTGTAGCAAACTATTACCCCGCTCTATGACACCTCTGATTAAACACTGGTCATGCCAGCCGTAGTCGATTGTTGCTAGTTTGCGATGACCTACTAATATTTATAGAGTGCACATAGTGAGGCACTGGTGGTAGGTCTTTTTGTTTCCAATATCATTTTTTATTGGATAATTATGCTACCATCAGCCAGTAGAGCCACCTACACGAATGACATCGGCCACTACCGTTTTTTTTTGTTCTTTTACAGTCTGGTCTATTTAAGCCTTTGTGTGCTCACTGTGCTCTTTCTGTGCTGTTTCCTTTCCGTTTAGGCTTTTTTCTGTCCCACCTTTCGTGTTCCACTGAAAACGACGGCACTGCACCGTCTACATACACAACAAACAAAAACAAACAAGTGATCCAAAAGCCCCCAACAATCCATTAGCAAATCACAATTAATAGTTGCATTATACAATATAGATCTTTGTTAAGCTGTTAGCGTCCACTAAAAACCCCCGCCTCTTCGCCTCTATCCGCCTCATTTATGGCCCGTCTATTTGTTTTCAAAACGCGCTTATTTGTTCTTTTGCAGATTGTACATCAACTTTTTCCAACCCCCATTTTGAACTTTAAGTTCGTCCATTCGTTATGAAGTTGTCGTTGTTTGCATTTACTTTGCTTTCACTTGCTTCGTCCAAGGTTGTGGTTCAATATGTCATTGAATATACCACCATTACATCCAGTTCAGGTACTGTGTCTACGTTGATCACTCCCGGAGATATTCCTTCAGTGGCTACTTTGGAAGATTCCGAGGTTTCATTCCCAGCGGCTCCTATTCGGAAAAACGTGGCTTCTCAGGTGGCATCTGCAGAAGCGTCGGCTACGTCGTCGTCGTCGTCTTCTGGTGGGGAATTTACCGGTGACGGAACGTATTACGAGCCAGAAATGGGCTCATGTGGATGGGTGAATAGTGAGGATGAATACGTGGTGGCCATTTCTAATACTCGTTATACCGAAATCATGAAAGCTCATGGACTTGAAAATCCTAATAAGAACCCGGTGTGTGGCAAGTATATCAAGGCGTGGAGTGCTGAAGATCCATCCCGGTCGACCACTGTAAAAGTGGTTGATCGGTGTATGGGATGTGAAGAGGATGATATTGATTTATCTCATGCCGGGTTCGATGATTTATATGATCGGGCTGTAGGACGGGCAAAGGTGAAATGGTCATTTGTTGATTTTGATGGATAAAATAGTGTATTTTGTTTTGTATATAATGAGTAATGGCCAATCTATATTAATGAAATAATTTACATAATTTGGGTATTTGTAAGCCAGGTGATTAAAGTACTTTAGAATCGTTGAACTAGCTACACTCATAGCTTCCTCTGAGACGTTAGAGGTGTAATCCTCAGATATGACATTTTCCTGCAATCGACATCTCCATAGTTTTGGCCGTGATACAGATTTCGTTATATCAAATGTACTTCATAACCCAGGAGGAAAATTTTCAACCCGTAATCCTCTCGATAGCTCAGCTGGTAGAGCATGAGACTGTAATGTATTAGTTATCTCAGGGTCCCGTGTTCGACTCACGGTCGGGAGAATTTTTTTGTTTTTAGATTTTTTACCTCAATCCCAAGTCTCATTCCAAAAAACCACGTAAAGTTTTCCATACCCGTTTATACCAATTGTTCAACTCATCTTACCTATATCTCCAGTCGTCTCAATCTGCCTCACTCTTTCTATCCACACTTTCTCACTGTCGCACAAATCGCTACACACCTTACCTTCGCTACCACTAACAACCATGGCCCTCAAGCTAAAACTAAGTGTGGGAGCATCCGCATCTTCACAATCACCTAGTGCAACTGCTTCCACTCCAAACCCAGAAAAATCCAGAAGCAGCACTCCCAAAATCAAAATAAAACCACCAAAAGCAGATGAAGAACCACCGGCCAAAAAAATCAAGCTTTCGTTGTCTTCCAAACCCGTAAAAAAACCTGTCGAGCTTAAACCCCCCCGCGCAGTCCCAAGGGTCCGGATAAAGCCCACAAGGGTCCCTGGGGAAGGGTACGATTCAGAAGCACCCGATGTGGAAGATGACCCGTTAATTGAACAAGGCATGGTGATTCGTTTTTTGGATGATACAAACCTTGACTTTGTTCATGCTGCATGCGAGCTGGGGGATTTCACTGGGCTTAATATCAAGTGGATTTCCAAAGACAAGGCAGTGGTCAATGTCAATGGGTCCTTATATTCGGCAAGGGTGGTAGATTTACCCACGATTACTGAGGTGTTCAAGACCACCGACCGGAAAAACATTTTCAAGACGTTAGACCTTTCCCAAATTCTCTTGGTGTTGAAAAAGGTTGATCCGGAAAATCTCCGCAAGGATAAGGATTTTGAGGTTCCTGCGGAAAAGTTGTACCACCATCCATTGTATAAGATGGCTTTGGCCAAGGAGTATAAGGAGCTGCGGCAGGTGTGGCGGGATGGGCTTCTTCCACCATTTGAAAATGTATTTCGTCGGTTCCGGCCAAGAAAACATAACCATCGGGTGATGGAACTGATTGATGCCCGGGTAAACGAGTTGATTAAGCGTGATGAGGATGCTGAAGAACTGGCTTTTGAGGTAGTTGACCCTAAAAGAGCGTCTCTGGGGGCGGTGGGGACCCCTGGTGGTGTTTCCAACACCGGTACTCCTCGAGCATGGACCAACGGTGGCCAACTGGGCAGTCCTCTGGCGGCCGGCACTCCTATGCCTGCGTTGGTGGACGAGCTTGATGAATTTGAAGGCGTCAATTTGGAAGAAGAACTTAATAAGGTGTTGGACGGAACTGCTGGCGATGACTTGTTTGGTAGTATTGCTGTTGAGCGTGAAGAAGACGACGACGAAGGGGAGGAGGATGATGATGAAATCATCGAAGAGGCTGAAGAGGAAGAAGAAAGTGACGATGACGATGACGATGAAGACGATGATAACCTGCACTTTAACATGTTGCACGAAGAAATTGCCGACTTGGAAAAGGCCGTCGACAACAGTAAGCGTCATTTGGATCTGGCGTCGTCAAGAATGATGAAGATGAAGTTCCAAACTCTGTACAATACCTTGAAGCAGCTGCTTGACCAAAAGAAGCGGGAATTGGCGAGATTGGTGGAAGACCAGCGGAGATTATCTGTTCCTCAGACTAAGGTGGAAGCAGTGACCAATATCAATGAGAATGATGATGACGATGAAGATGACTTGGATGACAATGAGTTGGATGATTTGTTTTAGGGCACAATGGATTAATGCATAGAGTAGATAGGTTAATGAATTACGGATTGCAAAGTGATTGTATTTAATTTTTGTGTTTCCTGGTTTGGCCATATTTGATAATTACACAAGTGATTATTGCCAAAACAGAAGATTCATTTGAAGAGTTGAAGAAAAGACGAGCTCAAACCATACAAAAGGTAGCAAAACAGGCAGTTTGCCGATTTATCTTTATTTAATCTCTAGGTTACAAGTCATTCCAGATGACTAGCGACAACCGCCAGGGTCACCAATGCTATAAGCCGATACCAGCCAGTTTCAAATGAGTCTAAATTGGCGGGCGTACTTTTGTCAAAACGTCATCCACAATTCGATTCGACCACCCAGTAGGAGAGTTTGGTTGTAGTTTCAGGAAATAACCTTCGATATACTCCCTGACCGCTTCATAATCACTACCATACCAATCTCCCACCATGGTGACAATGCGATATCGCTTTTCCATTTCGGTTATTTCTTTATTATCATTCCGCTGAGGGCTCACCTCCCAATCCACCCGCCAATATGCTACCCGCTTGTATGCCAATTTGACGACGCTGGGGTTGACAAAAGTCTGGAACCGTAGCGCACAGAGGGCCACTGCTAGTTCACGGATATCGTCAATGGTTGTAGTGGCCAAACGGACACTTTTTGGCGCCAAACTCGCCATGCGATGCTGGCGGGTGAATATGACTAGGGAATAGATATACCGTTTAATATCGGGGGAAACAAACACCAACGGCATCGATTCACGGATCCGCTGAACCTCTTCCCAGTTGACGCAAGCGGTGGCGGTGGGCAGTTTTTCATAAATACTAAACCAAAACTGTTCCTTTAAATAGGGATATAGCTTGGCCAGCGGGACTTGCTTGACATGTAGAACGGCAACAATTATCCCCAGACGCTTTACCAGTCTGATTTGATTATAAAGCTGGCGCTGGAGGTTGTCATTGGTATCTTGAAGATGGGTCCACACGGTGACGGTGGCATCACATGAAAATGGCTCTGTGGAGATATCCACGACGGCACAATCTAATGCACGGCAGATGGCGTTGACGGCGGAATCTGGATTATCGGTGGTGACGACAATATTACGTTTGGAGGCAATAGCAAGCGTAAGCCCCGTAACGAGGGTGGACATGAATATGAGTGAGCGAGGGAGAGGAATGGATATGGCTTGATGAAGATGGGAATGGAGAGAGTATTTGGGGAGAGGTTGATGAGGCCACCAAGGGAACAAACTACCATGTTCAGTGTACACCAATTAAGGTGATACTCATTACAAAAGTGACCAAGACTACAAACATTAGCAAGTGATAAAAGGCTAGAAAAGAAAAGTGTATAGAAGTAGTGAACAGTGTACACCACCCTGTCAGTGAATGACGGTATGATAACAACGGTGTATAGAAGTGATACACTGCGTACACAAGGTATCCAAAATTACCACGTTAGATAGGTCGGAAAAGAATAGAAAACGGTAATCTGCAAAACGGATACACTGTATAATTTGCTCTAGTTTTGCTATATTTCTCTAGTTGTAGCCAATGCAATTCCAAGTACAACTCCCTAGAATTGGCCAGAAAACGGTAATCTACTACTTAGACCCCGAACCCCACGCTGTGGAATGGTGGCATGGTCACACTGTACATTCCCATTACTGTGCCTTCTCGACGCTAATTACGAAATAGGAAAATCCAATCCCACCCCATTACTGCACCAATTACTGGACCCACATTAACACCTAAATAGTAACCATTTCCATCTTCACTCAAGTTTACACCGTGTCGTGATAGCTTACATAACATACGCCATTGCTATCATTATTTGTTGCCGTACCTTTTCTCTGTTGTTTATTGTTTTGTGCTTTTCTCCGTTGCTTATTGTTCTGGTGGACCATCGTGCCTAAACAATCGCTTGTCTCATCAACCTAAATTTAGTGCAACTTCTCTCCTGGAACAACCACCAACCGCCACGTTGGTCATAGCAACCGTGATCAACAGGCAAATCTCCAGATATCATCTCCATCACCTGCGTATCATTGGCGGCAGACACTTTAACCAGTTTCTGGTCTCTCATCGCGTCATAAGCCCCTGCGCACAATACCTGGCAAGACGCATATTACGCGTTCGTGTCCTATTGCAATTATCTTGAAAGGATCGACGAAATAACCGATCGACAGGTTTCACAAATCGTGCAATGGTTGACATGTTTTAAAACTTTTTATCGTTTGAGAATAGCCGACGGGTTCGTTCCCACGGAGACACTTTCGTGTAATGTCTCCCCCCCTCTTCTGTTTACCATGACAGTTTGCGTTATCCGACCGACATACCTAATAATAAACATAGACGACCGCATCAATAACACGATTGCATAGCTCGGTAACGTGGCCGTACTGCCACCCCGTAGTCCCCGCGTGTCTATTGTCTATAGTCTACAACCACCAATGAATGGTGTGCAATGACGCAGATGATGGCCCAATGTATGATACACCATCACAAGTGAATGTGTCACCCGGCAATGGGGCTAGCGTTTGAACCCACTAATTGCCGATAACTGTAACGGTAAAATGTCCACATTCCACGGCGGGCTCAAGATCTGTCCCCTGCATAATCATTTCCTCGAATAACGAGTAGACATAGCCAGACGACGCCAAGGTTTCTGCCCCAGCTGTCATGCTCATCACCTAGGGGGTGCTGGGAAGGATTTACCCCCTTTAACGTGGCAACCCAACGCGTCCGCCAACCTTATTGCTCCCCCTTGTGCACACCAGCCCACCGCTCACCGCGATTGGTTGCGTAGCCCTGGCCGAAGGGCCGCTCCTCACATAGACTTTAACAAAATAACGCGCTCGCCTTTTCATCTTTCTCCACCGCAGTGTCAGTTCATCATAACTAGCAATGTCACGGTTCCAGCTGATCCCAAAGTTCTACCAGACAGACGCCCTGCCCATAGTCCAGGACCTGGCGTTCCCCCCGTTTAAGATCGAACACCGCTACAAGGGTGTGTATGAAAGAGCAGGCTTCGACGTCAACTATGGCCAGGGCCCGAGAATACGAAATGGGTCTCGCAGTGGCTCCCAGCTGAGTTTGCCCCTTTCCATGAGAGAGTCTCAACAGAGTCTGCGGTTTGATTCCAGCAGTGATTCGCAACAGACGTCGCCGTTGTCGGATGTCTTTGATGGCAAAAACGTCAAGGGGTTGACAGTTGGTGTCGACAACTCCATGCCCAGAGACCCCCGCAAGATGGCTCCTTATATCAAATCTCCTTCCAGTCCGTTGTCGCCGACGGTGTCTCTTAGTCAGCGACCGCCGTTTGCGAGCAGTGGTGGGGGGGCGTATGACAACTACGATCACAGTGCATTTCCTAGCGCCTACCAGGAAACAAAGAGCAAATATAAGAATTTTTCTGATGCCAATGGCGGGTTTCACGAAGGGGCCGTGGACTCCAGCTACGCATACCTGGAGGGTCCTACGCGCGACCCCCCCGTACCCACGGGGAATGACGTTTCCGGTTCCCAACCGGTGTTTCCCCATGAGCGCTACCATCAACTCATGGAAGAGCCTCTGCCGTCTCCTTCCCCTGTAAAGTTGCGACAACCTTCCAATCCCTACTCCCCCGCCATGCAGCACCGTCCTCAAATGGACGCTCCCCCATCCCCACCCCAGGAAGAACCATCGTCTCCTCAATTTGTCCCCGTTACAGAAAAGATGCGCCAACGCCAATCGCAAGAAAAGTTGCTGCGTCAAAATACCCTTTCCAAAAAACGGTCCATCAAGAAAATCAACCAGATTGACCTGGCGCTCTCGGGGTTACGCTCGGATGTTGCGTCCCATCGCTCGCTGTCCCTGAGCCACCCTCGCCTGAGTATTGTCAGGGCACCAACGTCCCCGCTGCCGCCTCCGCCCTTGCCTACGATGAAACTGCCCCCACAACAAGACTACTCGCAGTTTCTTTCCACCAAGCCGTTGGAAAACCAATACCGCCAGTCCCAGGTGCTGATGGTATCGCTGATTCTTCTGAGGGGGCTGAACAACCTGTTTGAAGATGATGATATCGAAACCGAAGTTCTCCAACGCCAATTGGATGAATTGAAGGTGACGGGGGGGTTGAACTTGAATATTGAGCTGCCCAATACCAGAAGACGGACCCTCCTTAAGTTGGCTAGGGATAACGATATTGACGTAACCGCGTTGCTGTCACCAGAAGTATCGCCCACCAAGGAGAAACCATCGATTATGGTGGAACAATTTGAACAGGTGACTACGCGTCAACCGGTGCCACCTTCTGAGGGTAGAGGGCGCGTGGGTCTTGACGATGAGTTTGAGCCCCAACCCCACAATAGTATTGTCGTGCAAGAACCGATACAACAACAGCTCGTTTACGACGAAGAAGTCGAAATCCGCGACACAAACATTGATCACAGCGCGTTGGAAGAAAAGCCCCAAGTGGAACATCAAGAATTGGCGGGCAATGAAGAAAGCTACCACCACCCCCACCAAGATACCCAACAAATCGACCTCAACCTGGATACCAACGACAATATCGAACCCGCTTTGATTCCTCCCCCATTGGTCAGCATGAACTCGCAATCCCTGTTCAATGATGATCTCCCTGAACCCCCCACCTCTGCATCATCTTCGTCTTTCAACTTTGCTCCCGCGGTGCCAGAACCAATAACCCGGAAAAAGGTCGAAGTCATTTCGCCGCCTTCCCTGGAACCCCTGCTGGCAACCATGCCTACCTTTTCCATTGAGCCTCCCAATGCGTCGCCAGTATCCTCAACTAACCTTGAAAGATCCCTCAACGCTTCCATTTCCGAATTGAGCTCTCTGAACAAGTCGCTGATGGTAAGACTGCTGCTGACCACCGACTACGACGACTTGCTGCTGATGGCGCTGTACGAGCTGGTGCAACCGCTCTTTGTCAAACAGGAGGATGTTAAGTTTGTCCTGTCGCCTACCCTTGGCAACACGTTTGCCAACGACGACATTCTTGACACCCCCGATTCGCCGGTTCCTCCGTTGGTACCAAAAAAGCGGTCGGTGAAGATCAACGACCAATTGGGGCAATCCCCCGATCGACCTAATTTCCCATCCCCTGAACTCAAGCCAACAAAGCTGATTTTGAAAAAGACACCCGGGTTCGAATCCCAAGGGGTGCACCAAGTGGAGTACCCTGAATTTGAGTTTGGCGCCGATCTGTCGCCGTTAATGCCCATTCGCTCGAACAACCCTGCAGGCAGTGGACCGTGTCGCCGGTGTCATATGGAGGTGGATAGAACCGCCAAGGGGGACCAGCGGGCCATTTTCTCCAAACTGGGGGAGATGCTGGGTCAATGGCACCGCAAGTGCTTCCAGTGCTCGCACGGCGAGTGCCAGGTGGCGTTTTCAAAGCATGTCCAGTGCTACGTGTTTAACGACGCCCCCTACTGCAGTTTCCATTACCACCAAGTCAACAACACCTTGTGCGAATTCTGCTCCATTGGCATTGAAGGGGAATGCATTGAAAATGAGTTGCAACAAAAGTGGCATTTGCATTGTTTACGTTGTGCCAAGTGTACTGTGCATATTCGCGAGGATTACTACCTTGTCAATGGAGACATTTACTGTGAGGCAGATGGGAAAGCGGTTATTCTGGGACTGGCTCTTAGCACTACCGATAAAATTGAAAAGAGACGCACCCGGTTGTTGTACGTGGACGGGCAAACCTTAGCATAGAACGCTTTATACGAATTACGTCATTATTACATCAATTTACTTTGAATAAATTAACGGGCCAAGGGAACTTTTTCTTGGTATGTGAATAATTATTAATGGCGGCAAATCAATTGCGGTGGTGGTAATCTTTGTGTACGATTAAATGATAAATGGCGGGAATATTCAAAATTGATAGATTCCTATTAACGATTAAATCGTCCAATAAATTTACTTGAATCGGTGATTTGCCATCATTCGTTTCTCCGCCTTTTTCTCGAGTTAAGGTTGCCATACATAATTTGCAGCACCAATTATGACGTCATGAGTTGCTTTGCCACACCACCAGCCATAATCTCCTGTCAAAGTCAAAATAAAGAAACAATCAATTGATCCAGAGACATCTATTGGTATTTAAATGATTCCAAATCTACTAGGGTTAATCTACTGGGTGTGTCGCTACTGAAGTTTCAATCTAACCGAGTAAGTATTTATGCACATTTCCTTATTCGCTTCCAACTCACGCTCGATAGCAACCAAAGAAATGCAAACTGTACTATAAAAGGCCAGGAATTCTCTTGATTTTTTAATTAAACATGTCAGATCTCGGTAGACAAAGCATTGGTGACAAGGTGAAGTCCGCTGTGACTCCTGAATCTGAAAAGGGCCTCGGCCAATCTGTTGTTGACTCTGTTAAGGGAACTGCCGATGATGTTGCTGGTAAGGCTACTCCTGACTCTGAAAAGCTGACTGCTCAAAAGATTTCTGACAAGGTTTTCGGATCTTAGTTAGTTGTATAGTTTGATGAATGAATGAAGATTATGTTGAGGTTAAAAGAAGTGATTTGTAGATGACCATGAATTAGATCTGCATTAAGAGGAACCGCTAGCTTCAGAGGTAAGTCTAGTGTCGATAGAGGATCATGTGGGAAATGAAGCAACGTGTTAATATTAAAATAAATGTGATCACTTAAGCTGTGCTAACGACAATATTGAGTTCAAAATGTATTAGCTGTGACTACAACCATTTCAAACAGTATCTATGAAACATCTCCATTTAATGACTGAAATCAGATGTACCTCACACTACTCGAATAGATCACATTTTAAAGGAACTTGTATACAAGCCCATAAAAACCAACTTGATTTACTCACTACATCTCTTATTGATCATAGTTTCCAGTTGCTTATAACTTCCCCTTATTCACAGTCTCCATGGCAATGTCCGCCAAATAAGGATACAAACTAGCAAACCCAGCAGCATTGGCCAGTGATGCAACCCCCTTCTTGACTCTCATGGCAATCCCCTGCGAAATAACACATAATCTCATCAACCCAAACACATCTCCCACTGAACGCAAATCAACAGGATTATTGGAAGGATCGTTCGCATCCCATGACCCTTGGTACTTTTGCTCATATAATTTCAACAATTCCACCACCTGCTTTTGCGATTCAGGACTTTCCCGCCCCATGTCGGTGGTTTCAGGTTGAATCAACAAGTTAACCAACTTATTGGGCAACGAAAACGGCTGCAAAAAGTTCGACAAGTCAAACATCGGGTGGCCAATAGTACACAACTCCCAGTCCAATACGGCAACAATTTTTTTGGTCTTCGGGTTAAACAAGACGTTATCAATCTTGAAGTCCCCATGAACCAAGGTTAAGTTAGTAGGGTCTTTGGGGGCTTTCTTACTCAACCACAGACATATTTTATCAAAGTTTGGAATGGGATCGACCACCTTGGATTGGCCTTCGGAAACTCTGGACAACGTCCGAATTTGCCGGTCAAAGTACAGAGACTTTTTCAACTTTTCAATATCCTGGAATTGAGGAAATTGATGCTTGGGAAGATGGGAAATCAACTTTTCACCATCCAACATATGGATAGCAGCAGCGGTGGTTATAATCAGATCCCAATAATCTTTCTGGTCGGCCTTGGAAACGCCAGGCATGTTGAGAGTTCTAATCAGTTGACCTTCGATGTATTCCATGATGTAAAAGACCTGGCCAATCACCAGCTCATCTTCACACAAAACCCACACCTTGGGCACCGGAACCACCTTTACCGGATCCGTTTGCTCATGATTCAAAATGTTAATTGCCCGCAAAAGAGAAAACTCCCGTTCCACAGCATGAGCCAGCTTCAGCACCAACTTGGAATTGGCCTGGGGTTTTCTCCGAAGAACAAATTCCCGACCATTGCTATCAGTGACAAAATAGGTGGGGTTTGATTGCCCAAATTGGAATTGCTGCACTTTCAACGGCGCCACGAATTGGGGAACATTAATACCAAGGGTAATGTTATCCTCCTTAGGAATGCTTCCAAGGAACTTCTCTAAGGAGGCGGTGTCAATAGGACTACGGATGGGTCCAACGTCAGGCATAGGTATGTGGTAGAAATAACTGTGGGGTAGACCGAGGATCAATAGGTGGTCGGCAATGTGCAGGAAATAGTACTATAATGGAAGCGGGTAGATATACAGACTAAAGGCTAGACTTCGGAACGGAAGAGACGGCGGGGATGATGGTACCATTGTAAACGTGAAATTGTGACATTTGAGGATAGGCATCCAACCTTCTATTGTCCAGTTGGGTTTTGTGGCAAGGTTTCGGAGGACTATTTGAAGACGTACAATTTGAAAAAACTGTGTTATGGTATAATTTGTAATAACTATTAGTTTTTGTACGGTATGTGTGAAACTTCAATCACCAAGACTACCTGATAAATGGCTACCCGATTGATACTGGATACCTTATCCGATTTCGTTGATCTTTTCGTAACCTGATAGTAAAGATGATGTAGTTATATTGGCAATAACACAACGGAAATAATTTACTTCTATATCACTAATTGAGAGCTTTCATATCAAAACATAAAACACCACTCTTGACCATCACTTCAGTCCTTTTCATATTTGTTAAACACATGATTGATCCACTTCGACAGTCCTAAGAAATGGCTGATAATCCTAATTGATTAGATTAAAAACAACCTCTTAAACTTTTACAACAGCTCGGAAACCTATTGAGCAATTACAACACTTCCCTCTCACCTCTGAAGGCCATAATTCTCTAGATTGAAGCTTGTGGTAATACAAAATTGCCCGGGTGCATCTCGAATTTAAAAATCAGCCCCAGGCAAATTCTTAAATGTGCATTCCGTAATGAGCCATACACTAGCTTCTGTTATGACACTCTTCCTGGTGGAATTACAATGCCTACATATTGAGACGATATCCGACATATAAGAACAACATTGCAGTTAAAGGCCTTCTGGCCTTCCTAAGCAGCAAGTATCTGTACTACCTCATAGCACCACCTTTATAGGGAAGATTGATTTTTAGCTTGTCTTAGCTTTTCTTACCATCGAGCAATTTGAGGATTTTGTAAGTCCGTTTATAGACTCTTTCCTTGTCAATTATTATCCACACACGACCTTTTCTTATTATTGAGTATACACGACATTTACATATACTTTATTTTAAACTGTAATTTTCAAAAGTATTAATTAATGTTTACTCAGAAGTGTAGAAATAAGAATATATCAACAATAGAGTCCAATATTTGAGCTTGCGTATTCTTATACACTCATTACCGCACCTCCATTTATTGTGTACCCTTTAAAAACCGTGTAATGAGCAGGTTTGGGCACTTTTCAGCATAAGAATTGGGTATAGGATCAACCATGACAATGGCTTATTTCGAGTTCCCTGAATTGATCTGTGTTGAATTGGAGCTTGATATGTTTGACTGTCTGTCAATGTTCACAAGCTTTTACAAAATTTTGCAAAGGGAGTGATACGGTTTGTACATTTTGTATAGAATGAAACTATATCTATTGTAAGATACTGTAATTTTAGTTTTGCAATTTCCATGACTGTTTACAAATTTATAGGTGACAATCGGTGGAAGTGACCAATTTAATAACATAGTTTCGAGAAATGGAGGACTCCCTTTTTTTAATGTAATCATTTCTTCATCCTAAGGTAATTATTACTGATATCCATGGAGAAAAAAATCATACTTTTTGACACGATCTCTGACCTCAGACTTCTTGTCAAGAAATATATAATAGAGGGCAACTCAACCATTACACTACGATTCAAAAACTCTGTCTGCTTATGGTATATAGACTGTATGAATTTTACCTCTTCACAAGAAGTATCATGGTGGGCATTCCAACCTCCCCTACATCTCAAATGACCCTGGTACCGGCTCGATATCATAATTGGTATCTTGCGGTTGCCTCTATATATATTCGCTGTCAAACTAATCAAACCTGGTTTGAATAATAGACCAACCTAAATCTGTCCCGAATAAAGGATGGTTTGCCTTTAAATATTTAAAGTAGGATTTTCGTAGCATCAAACAGATCGAAAACTCGTCCCTGAGGTTACCAGTTAGAATATGGACTAAACTGAGACTAAAGTGAATAAAGGGGGGTAAGCCTCAAAAACATCGGTAGAAGATGGTTGGTAACGGTAATACCACAACAGCAGTGATGACAATAGCAGCGAAGCAGAAAGGTGTTTCATCTTTTCAATTCAATCACCAGTTTACAATTCTTCCCACCACCTCCTCAAATTATCCCAACTATAAACTCTATATACACTCAATGTTAGGATGTGTGCTTAAAAGCACGAAGAGTGCATGTTGCTATATTTTAGCGACCTGCCAACCCGGTCGGATTAAGCCTACCCAAGCTCCGCAAGCCAGTTGTAAGATAGAGCCAGCAGCAGAGTACAAGGAGCATCTTTATGGAGGTAAAGCTTATTGTCTAAAAAGATAATGTCACCTGCTGTCACAAACCTAGATAGGATTAATGCTGCAAAGATTTCGAATGCAGGGGGGGAAAGGGGTTTATATATAAAATAAGCTTGTATGGGGATGGTGAATTTAAATAGCTCGTCTAAATAGGGGCAAATCAGTAGGGTACGCTTGGGTACCCTTGACACCTACAGTGTTTCGTGTGGGTCCTGGTAAATCAGAAAACAAAAAGCGCCGGGTGATTATTAAAATTAGCCACGAGATTTTTTTGACTATATAATTGATCAAAAAGGTAGCTCTGGCTAGATTCTGACATTGCCCTCAACAGATTGCTGTCGAGCACCACTCAGAAATATTCCAACTTCACGACCTATAGCTTATACATCACACGCCATTCTAAATAGTCATCTTGTGTTCATTATTATACATATTTTAACATTCCTAGAAGCTCTAGTGGACACGTGCCCTTACTTGAATCTCTCAACAATAAAATCCTCCCCCATTTCCTCATAATCAGCCTTGGTAATAAACCAGTTTTCCATGGCAATATTAACCAGATTCAGCTCCTGATTACGGTCATTAAGCATCAGCGCAAGGTTGGAAGCCCCCAACCACGCGGAAAACAACCGGTCCCACGAGTCGGAAATATCGTGGACGCCGGCGGTGGACACCTGGGTAATGGCAAACGGACTGATGCCGTAGTTAGGAAAGTACTGAGGGGTGAGGGCTCGGATATCGTTAATGATTTGATCGGCCAAACCCACCGCCAACGATGTCCCGCCAGTGATAAGAATGTTACCCAAAAGCGTCTTAAATGTTTCATTAAACCGGGCAAACTTGGCACTGCCCTGAGCATTATCCAGAGGCAACATTGCCGATTCTAACAGTTTAAGACACAAAAACACAAGGTTGGTGAGCCCATGGGTGTGGGGCTTGTCCATAGATGGCTGGGGAATGTCGATACCGGGAATGGGAGTCACTCCCGGCTGGAAGAGATTTTGGACGACATTAGGGGCATCGTTCACTGGCACATGGTCCCCCAGGGGCAACTGAAGATACAGAAGCGGCTGCTGGGTGTACAACGCCGAAATCAGCAACTGCTTGTAATCCTGCAAGAGATGGTGACTGGCATAGTAGTGTTTGAAGGAAGGCGACGCCAGAGCAAACTTGGCCGGCACCATCGCCTCAAGCGGACACTTTGTACCGAGATAACTGGCCAAATGAACGTTCAAAAAGTCGCCGGCGTATTTGGAATGGAAAGAACTCTTTGTCTGGATAATACCATCCAAAATCGGCGTCACCGACGCCACACTCAGACCAATATCAATCACCAACCCCGTCAGCTTGCCAGAGTGGTACAACTGAGAAAGCGGCGACTTGATAAGCGAGAAAAGCGGCACTTCAAACTGCTCAAATACAATCTGGCACGTCCGCAACCGCGCCTTGGTGGTGTTCCAACACGGTTCCGTCAATACAAGCGGGTACTCTTTGGGGCTAACACCAGCACCATTGTCGATGGTGTCGTAGACATATTGCCAGTTGTTTGCAATCCGATCAAAATCGTAAATCACCCCGTTATCCATTACTGTCATCACTTCTTCCTCAGGGTGGGCCGCGAGATTGTCGGCACCAAACAACACCTTGCCGTCGTGAACAATGTAGTTGGAGTCAAACACAACCGATGGGATATCCTCCAGCAGAAACCCCGCCCGGGTTTTGCACGAGCCGTTGTCGATGACAACAGAGGGGGAGGTGTAGACCATGCGAGAGAGAATGGGTGGAGAGCGCAGCGAACAAAAACGCGACTTGTGGTGAGAGGATGGTATGAATGGTTGGGGATAGTAGGGGACGGTAGAGGAGGAGAGAAGAAGGAAAATTAGGTAAAAGGAAACGCAAACCAGGTATTAATAATTGTTTGAGGACGTTTCTGAATCGAAGTGTCACTGTCGAGTGCAGTATGTATCGGTGGTTGTCATGAAAAATGAGTTATTACTTCGTTCTACCTAAATTAGAAGATTTTCTCCCAGTTTATTTTATTGTGGCACCACCACGATAAGGATGATCTAGATGATTCGTTGTACTTGGAATTATTAATATTTCTTCAGCATTTAAATTTCCTAAAAACTTCTTTTTGCGTGCAATTGATCGAGCACTGGCAAAACACTGGCAATGCTCTAGCCAAATCTCGACTCAATAAGCAAACTTTGGAGAAATTTTCTTCTACGTAGTTAATTAGTACATTTGTAACAATTCACACCCACAGTATCAATATTTTCATTCACTAATTATCTTCACTGTCCTGTTTTCTTTCTCACATGTGTGGACGGTTTGCTCTTGGCTATGCCATTGAAAACCTTCCTCAGGAAATGGGAAACAATGTAACCACCACCAACGACGTTACAGATGTTACTGTTGATAACCAGGAATGGCACATCGACACCTCCAAGGCCCAAAATTGGTCTGGATCTTATAACATTGCCCCTACCAACACTGCGGTGATCCTATACCAAAAAGAAAGCGACAACCTGGCCCAATATACCCTTGAGACGAGTCTGTTTGGATTGGTTCCGTTTTATTTCAAACCAAATGACGACAACTCTGAAGACCAACGGAAGCAATTTCGCCAACAGCAGCTGAGGACATTCAATTGTCGTCGGGAAACCATCACCCTGGGATCGTCGCCGATATGGAATACTGTTAAAAACCATCACCGGTGTGTGATTCCGGCCCAGGGGTACTACGAGTGGAAAACAGAAAAGGGGATCAAGAAGCCGTATTTCGTCCATAATGCCCATTCACCACTCATATGGCTTGTGGGGCTTTATAGCCACAATGAAAACTTTGGCGAAAACAACCCAAAATCAACGTTTACCATTTGCACGGGCCCAGCTACCAAGGAAGATGATAATGACATACTGTGGCTTCACCCTCGGAAACCAATCTTGGTGGTTCCGAATCTGGATGGGTGGAAGACATGGTTGGACCCAACGATCAAGTTTGATGATGCAGTACTGGTTCTAGCCACTACCCACACCCAGTGCTGGGGGGACATTGATATCTATCGTGTGGGGGGCACTGTGGGTAATACCAAAAGTGAGGGACCCCAATTGATGGAACCAGAGAAACAATTACTGATTGAATCGTTTTTTGGGAAGGGGGTGGCGCCGGTTAGAAAATCAGAGGAACCGGACGCAACCTCCCATCGAAAGAAGGTGATAAAAGTGGCTGAAATAAAGAAAGAAACAGAAATAAAGAAAGAACCAGAAATAAAGCAAGAAGCGGAAATAAAAAAAGAAAATGTGAATAAAGAAGATGCTATTAAGAGAGAAGAAGAACAGACCAAGGAACGGGTATTGAAAAAAGAATCACCGCCCACATCAAACCTGGATTCAATAGAGTCGCTTGTCAATTCCAAACCTAAACTACAGTACCGTCTGCAGAAAAAAAAAAGGGGAGATATTTCTGAAATGCTCAGCCCTTCAAAAGGCCAAGGAAAACGTTATGTTTAGTGATTTTGAAAACAATTTTCCAAGTCTTGGCTTGTTAAATGGCCGTCATGTTTCCGACTGGAGCGGAAAACATATTTTTTTATAGCCAATGTAATGGTTGAAGGTAACTAAATAGACGAGTAAACGATCAGGTGATGGTTTTGGAATTGATGCAAATCTCTCCTACTCGTGTGGTGTACCCAGAATCACCATTGTGCCACCCGATGTAGCCACGGTATTAATAAGAAATTCCCAATTAATGCCCAATTATGACCATCAACCACTCTGAGCTTGATTATCACTCTCTAGTTCACAATGTTTTTCCTCTTCTCTTCTCTACCAGTCGCACATCTCGGTGGTATTGAACCATACCCTAACTAACCACAAATGGCAAATTACTTCTAAAACCAAAACCAACTTTACTCTCATCACATTTTTTTCCCGTCTGTAATTTTCATATTCCCTTCCCTCAATCTCATTCTTGATTCACTTCTTCGCACCAAGCGAGATTGAAAAATTCTCATGTTGCGTCTCGCCAAACGCTACTCTAGCAACGCTCCCCTCTACCTCAACCCCCACGCTTGGAAGGGTCTCCCCGCTGACCAAGTGTTCGAGCTTCACCGTCTCCGTCAGGAAAAGTTGGGTTCGAAATACACTCCCACCAATGAAGAAAGACAAGCAGTGTTGCTGACGGTTACTGCGCTTTCCAACAAGAAGTCTGGGCCCAAGTTGGACTACGTGTACTCGATCGACAATTTCAAGGAAAGATATATGAATAACGTGCCTTTGGAACAACAAAGTGTGGCACAAAAGTTGTCCAATGTGGAAGTGTTGAATCGTGGGGAGACTCCTCATATTAAGCGGAGACAAGAACATCTCACCCGGATTATGGCGTATGAGATGCCATTGTTGGCCAAGTTTGCTCAAGAATACCAACCTGCTGCTCCCAAGCAGCTGCCGTTGGCGATGACCTACCACTCCGACTTGGGCGATGAAAGTAATCTGGCATTCAACCGGAAGGTGACAGTGGAAGTGGATCTTGCTGATTTACAATTGGAAAAGTCCCAGCAACACAAGTTTAAGTTGTTGGCGGGGGCCAAGTTTAACTTGGACACTAACAAGTTGAGATTTTCTTGTGATCGCTATCCTGAATCGGCACAAAACGCCCGGTGGTTGGTAGAAACTGTAAACAAGTTGGTAGATGCGTCGAAGGAAGGTGACATGTTTGAGGATGTGCCTTTGGATGATAGACACATGAGGGTCGATGAAACAGCTGAACAAGCCAAGTTCCCTGAGGAATGGAAACGGCCCGAAGATGCTCCTTTGGAGAAGCACTTTGTGGTGAACCGGTTGGTTAAGCATGTCAAGGGGAAGAAGGACGAAGAGTACGTCAAGGAAATTTCGGGTTAAAATTAGATGAAGGTGATGTATATAGTCATAATAGATTAAGAATAACAATAACAAACAGTGAAGCTAGTAGGAACAGTGGTGCAGCTAGTTTCGATGCTATTGTGAAGCTAGTAGGAACAAATGATGCTCGCGTTTCCACACTGAAGCAAAGCTATCAGTTTCATGCAATTCTATATAAACCATACCTAATCATCTAATACCGCAACCCCCAATTCTTTCCCCGCTTCCCCCCACCACCATATTCGCTGCTTGATCTCTTGGCCCCGTGTTTGCCGCCATCAACAACCTCATCCATTTGGGGCACCACTTCCCCCGAATTGATGCTTATAACATCATCGGCAGTCATCACCGTTGTCGAAGGGGTGGATTTCCGGAACATCAACTTCTTCCGTTCCTTCTTGTTGCCCTGGGGTTCGTTTTCAACATAGGTATCTAGCCCATGTCTGATCCGAACCCCGGGATCAGTAATGAGCATGGTGGCCACCATGGTATAGTAAGCATCATTGGCAGCATTGTGTAAATTGGAATGAGGAATATCCAAAAAATCAAGCACACCATGGAGATTCCCACCGTTTTTCCTCAGCTGAAAGTAGAGCTTACACAAATCAACCAACGGGGTCGACTTAGGAATGTCCACCCCAAGAGATCGGAGCCATTCAGCATCTCCTGAAAAACTTTGCCCAACCAAGGCATACTGGTCATGGGCAGAAAGGGTTTGTTTAACAAATTTGGCACATTCCTTTTCGGGAAGGATGAACGAGTGTTTGCCATTGTAATTGTGCTTGTGATTGGGAACAAAACGACCACTGCATCGCTCAAGGTTTTCCTTAACAATCAAATGGGTGGTTTCGATTGCCGGGAAAAGCGACGACTTTTTCGGGTCATACACCGAGATCCCCAATTCGGTGATTCGTTTGGGATCGTGTTCCCAAGCTTCAATATCAAGAGATATTAGGGTGTGGGTACGGCCATGTACGAGGGTTATGGCGTCAATGATTTGTTTAGCGTCGCCTTTGACCGCAAATTTGGTTGTAGATAGATAGGAGGAGATCGTCTTGGGTAGCATGGTGGTGAGATGAGATGGACGAACAGAGAAATGAGGGAGCGAGGATAAGCACGGCTTGAATGGAATAGAAGGTGGCGTGGTGATATTAAATGCAAGATATTGGATCAATTGAAGGATGGGGTGAATAGAGATTTTTATTATCCGGTCGCATTTGTATAATGAGCGCTTGAATATAGTGAAGTTTAACTCATGATAGTAGTGTATTAAGAGTGAATAGCGATGTTTATTATCAAGATCACAAAGGTTTATGGACCTGCTGAAATATATAGATAAACAAGGATAACGAATGAGAGTAACTAATGATAGGACTGTCTAAGAGTGAATCGAAGTTATTAGCCAGCCGCGTTATGGGTAATATAAACAAAGAAGAAGATCGTACACAAGTAAATAGGAGAAGAAAAAACACATATAGGGTTACACCTATATACCTCACTGAATCCTTCTTTCTTTAACATTGCCGTTAACTGTAACCTCCTATTATTCTAGTAACAAAAAAGCGCATGTTACAGAACCCACTGTAGAAAGCCAAAAACGCAAAGGGTTAAATTAAGAACTGGGTGTGCCCAAGTGTAAAATTAGAAATACATTTTAAACCTTATTTTATCAATGCGATGACATTTAATTGTCCAAGCTTTTCTCACACCCCCACAGTGCACCAAACAATGATCGGTTACACAGGGAGTAAAACCAGAAGCCGTTAATAATAATCATCCGTACCTGTCGTCCCATTTCTTTTGAATAAAAATTGTCCTTCCCCACTCATTCTAGCTGTACGGCGCACCCAATCTTGTGCTGGCACTTGTCTTGTTCCTCCATCGCGTGACACTAAATAGTACTGTACCTGCGCTCAGCAAGCTCTGTGCTACAAATGTCTACGAGATGCTAAAAAAAGAACGAAAAAATGTCAATCACCGAAAGACGCAAACTGCAAGATACGATTCGATAAAAGCGCCACCACCCTATTTTCATATCACTACCCTCTTTTTTATTCTTTTTTTCTTTTTCTTGTTCTTCTTCGTCTTCCTTTCTTTCCCACCACCCTTAATTCTCATTCCATCACCCGCTAATTTTTTCCTTCGCACTTCTAGCTGGTTACACCACCAGCAAAATGGCTTGACACCAAGTGCGGTATCGACAACGTAAATTTACGGGTTAGTGTGCACATAAGCCAGTTAGTAAAGCTTAAATCGGGAAATGAATCTGGTGGAAACGATACCATCAAAGCCAAGCAAATGAATTTTCTTATTCCCTTCTTCTACCACCATTATGTTTTTTCTTACCATATTATCTGTTCCTATGTTCCTGCGGTTTCCTTCTTTTGACTAGTTCAGCATACTGGTGCATGTACTAATTAGGAAGGAGGCACCACTACCAAGAGAAAAATCGGTGACGAGACAACGATATCAATTGTCCTTACCACGAAACTCCCAACGGTAAAGCACTCAAGATATTCGTCCCCATATTTGCCTAGTTTCTTGCCCGTTACGGCCGCTCTTCCCCTTCGCACAACCAGCCTTCTGCACCAGGAATGTTAATCGTACTAATGGCTGGTACTAAGCGAGAAGCAGGACCTACATGTTATATAACCTACAATGACCCTGTCCAACCCAACTAATGTATCTTCAATCCAAGGACCAAGCCCCCTATCGGATCACCAAGCGGCCTCTGGTACGACGGATTCGCAAGGTGTCTCTGGCTTCGCTGATGGCGCTGGCGCCATCATTGGTGGGGTCTCCTCTGGCAATTCTGGACTGTTCTGATTGGGACTCCTTATTGTCTCCTCCATCTCTGCCTTCGCCTTCGCCCGAGCCCCACCAGGAAACACCTACCATTTTCACCATTCCGGAAATTGTCCACCGCATTCTTTCATATGTCGATACTGATACCGTGGTACCCCAGGAGGGGATGGCGGTGTCCAAGCGCCCTCTCCTGATTGGCCACGCTTGTCTCATTCGCCAGAATGAGGCCAAGGCCCACCAGTGGCTTCGCCATCAACCAACCACCACCGTCCCCGCGTCCCTGTCCCGGAACCTCAGCCAATTCATTCTTGTAAACAAGTTGTGGTGTAATGTTGCCAAGGCGATTATTGGCGAACGGGTGCTTTTTGCCAACGAACGCAATTGGCACCAATTGACCAGCCAGCCCCATTGCCATCGCCACCTTAACCGCCCGCGCCTGATTGTACTCCACAAATTAATCCATTCGCGCCAACACCTGATAGATCTGCTTATTGGCGCCGACTGGTCTCGGCTTCAGTGGCTTGAGTTCTACATGTGCCCCAAGCTTTTACCACCGGTGGAAATGCTCGGGCCTCAAGTTACTAAAATTGTAATTACCGGGTCTAAGGTCGTGGATGATCTGTTTTTGGAGGTGGTGGCGAGAAAATGCCCCAATTTACGAGAATTGGATTTACGAGCGTGTGACTTGGTGAGCGACGCGGGGATTTACCAAATTGCCCGGAACTGTAGCCACCTCCACGTTCTCAACCTTGGCCGCAAGCATAAGGGCCATCTCATCACCGACTCCAGCATTGGGGTCGTTGCTCGCCATTGCCGCAGTTTGCATACCCTTGGTGTCGCGGGATGTGATATCACTGATAAACTGGTATGGGAATTGGCCGCGCACCGTAGCGACCGGCTCCAGCGGCTTTCCCTCAACAATTGCCGATTGATTACAGACAATTCGGTGCCGTTGATTTTGTCTCGTCCCCACCCGAGTTTGTTTCAGCATCTAGCCGTGTTGGAGCTCGGAAACACCTCATTGTCGAATTGGCGGCCTGTTATTGAGTTTCGCAGACGCCAGGAATACAAGGGGATTGCCATGGTGGTGGAGATGTGTGAGCGGTTGCGGAATCACTACCATGATCAAGAAATGGAGATGGATAAGGTGATTAGTCAGAGGATGTTTTCTGACATTTTGCATTGGGCCAATGACCCTAACGATGGCGACATGCCTTTTCATAGTTTACTTAAGCATTAGCATTTTAACAGCACAAATAGCAGAGTCGCCTAAAGAAAAGAAGAGTAAGAATATCACAGTCCTCCATAAACTAACTACCATTTCTGGTTTCCTTAGAATCAATTCACATTGAATAAACACTTTCTCATTACAAAAGTACACTTCTACGTTTTCTAAAACTAGATTCACATGTAATTAAAATTAACCTTCAATTCCATTAGTCGACTAGTTTAAATAGAAACAATGTTTTCTTCATCGGTGTACTTAACCTTGGAAACATCAATGGTTTGACGGTCATGGTCAACAGTGATATAAAGGTGTCTCAAAATAACATCACCAAAAATGGTAAGATCTTTGGGGTAAGGTTGAAAGCCAAACAAACAAGCACCACCATAGCCACCCCCCGAGATGAGCCCGGGAACCGATAAGTCCTTAAGAGAAATTTGAACATCAAGATCACCAAACGTAAAGGTAACAAACTTGTCCAGAGGTGCATCACAATCAATGAGATAGACTGGACTCCCATTGCTGTCATTAATCACGTAAAGCTCTTCAATGTTAAGGCCATCAATACGTTCCTTGGTTAACGTCCCCAAGGTGGTGCCGGTGTCAAAGACGGCATCGAGATCTTCAAACAGACCCCCTTCGGTAGCCAACTTTCCAAGGATTATACCATCGTGGTCACCACCAAGGGGACCGGATTTGGTCAATGTGACAGTCTTCCCATCGACCTTGGCGGTATCCTTACCACCAAAAATGAACACCCCTTGATCGGTGTCAGCTTTGTTGAGATAGTACGAATAACTATTGGAGTCAATAAAACCTTGTTGCTTCAAAAGAATGGGTAAGTTATCATAAGGGCCGGAAGATTCAGAGGTCACAGGCCCAACACCCAAAATACCATTCAAATCGTTAGCAGTACCAGAAGCAGTATCGGAGATAGCATATTTCAAGTTCTTCACTTCGGTCGAACCAACAAACACTGAACCAGTTCCAAAAGTACCGCTGATCTCGGAGTTGTCGCCGTATATAATTTCAAAGGGCTCTCCAGTAGATTGCCAATAGTTTTCGTAGTCACCAATATTGTCACTCACAGTCCAAAAGTCGGCAGATCCGGTATCAATAAGATAGGATTGTTTGTTACCTTCAGAACCAAGACCAATTTCAATCTGGTAATTAGATTTTTTGCCATAAATATTGGTTCTGACAGGGCCAGAACGGAATTGATCCTTTTCAGGCAAGGTGCCACCCAAAGCTGGTTGGGTTGAGGCTACCTTTTTCAAATCAAATCTAAGAAATTTGTCCGAAGAAGGTTGGTCGCGAATGGCCAAGCCATTGACAGAGGCTGCCAAAGCAGTGGCAACAGTAAAAAGTGTAGTAGGAGAAAGCATTTGATTGATGAGAAGTGATTGTTGATGTAATGGGATATTTAAACATCGAATTCAGTTTCATGGAAAGACACACAAATCTATTTTGTACTTTGCTAAACAATAGAAGCCTTCTTCATGTACGGCGAATAGGAATGGTTTTTGTGTCATTTCACAAGGTGGTATAAAATCTGTGGAGTATGGTTGATACAACCAGACACCGTTTCAACATTGGGCGAAATCATGCGTAAATAATAAGTGATTATCTGCTTACCTACAAAGACATTCTCCGCGTATTCGTTCTCGCCGCCCATATCTTTCTTTGTTGCCCAAATATTTTTCAATTCTTTCTATTAATAGAGCCGTTTTATGCGAAGAAGCTCTAGCGCAGCAACGGTAAAAAATTAACCACCTATATAGTCCATCAACTCAAAAGATTGTAGTAAATTTGCCCCATTTCAATTTCATTTATCATTGACATTTTAAATTGCTATCATTGACGGCAAATTCCTAGAATAGCAAGTATCACGGCGTTCATTTACGCTCGGGCACACTATCACGACATTGATTTTTACTTTGGCCCACTATCACGACATTGATTTCAATTTTTCCAAAAGGTGCAAATCAACTTTTGATGATGCAATTCACACCTTTGCCGTTTGAGTTCCGTATAACCGCGTGGATTTGATTATGGCCATTAGCAAGATAAGAAGCTGGGGAAAGAATGTGTCGTATGTATACAAGGATATATCGAAAATAATATTAGTTGAAAACTAAGAAGTCGATATAAATGGAAATCCATATCTTCCAGCTGCCACCTTCTTATTGGAACGTGAATATTTGAAAATCAACCCCGGATGGTTAAAGATTTGAGGGATAACTGATAATGCAAGTACCCCACCTTTTGCTTTTTGACTCGGAAATTGAGGGCTGGTGGGGTCAAAAAAGAAATGGTTAGTTGACACAGAAAAATAATTGCTACACACTGATTGACCTCTCTTCCCTTTGTAAACTTTCGGCATTTTTTCCCACAGGGAATTTGGATGAAATAAACTATTCTCGAATCATCACCACTAAACCTTATTTGCGATGGAAAATAATATCTGTAATTGAATCCATTCAGAAATAATTAAATCTCAATCGTCACAGCTTTCGTTCGATATGAAACAAAATACAATTAACGATGTATTTTTAGATTGAACATCTTAACTTTAAGAATTGGCGATATGTTGATTTACGATATTTGGGATATTGTTGAAAGATGCAGACATTTCTACATTGAAAATCATGTTGTAAATTCATAAAAATAGCTCGCATACTAGTTTTCGCGCTTTCACTGAGGTTCACCGATTGCTCTAGAAACCTGTTGTATGCCAGACTTATTGTGGGAGCCACACGGTGAAATGAGATCGACGGTGTAGGTCACACCCGCGGAATCTGTGCGTGCCACGGTGTATGTCTGGAAGGAGAAATATACGTATTCCAAAAGAGTTATGTACCGTCGTGGTAACTCCAAACAATGGAACTGGCGCTGGTGTTGCTTCCCATGCATTTCAGGTAGACAACACCGTGGGCGACACCGTGGGCGACACTTTGGGGTGTTTCGATATCACCATTCTTTAGAAAAGTTGGTGGCCTACCATCGGCTGATGGCGGGTGAATAATAAAAACGATTGATATTACACGATCAAATCTTAAACCATCCACCAGCAAATTGATCTATTTCGCTTAAGTCCTAGATTGATGTTGCAATAAATGAACCCCCATTAATTTCTAATATTTTATTTATATTATAAAATATCCGTACTTTGTTTACTGGTTCTTCTTCACCTTATTGGGAGTACCCACGTAAATGAAATTGACCACAAACAAAAACCACGCAGCCACCACCAACACTGCGCACGTCAAATACAACCATGAATTGGTGATTTCCCAACTTCTCAAGTATTCATCGTTAGCCAAGTGTCTGACCGTCACCACCCGCTTGTCTTCCAAAAACAGGTACCCCTTGCGCTTGTGGTCCAACTCAAAGGTAAACATGCCGTGGTGGTCGGGCACAGTAAAGTTAACCGAGTAGGCAAAAGCATCAAGGTCGCCACCTTCCACCGATTCCACCTTGCCGAGAGGAGTCATGTTGAGACGGTGGTAGGGGTCCAACATCTTAAACAGCATTTGGATAGGCACCTCCAGCTCGTGGGCCACCCATTGACCGTCCTTGAGTTCGGAAATACCCACGGTGTAGATGGCATCGTTCTTGACCCGGTACAATTGCGGGTTTTCCACTCGAGGGTCTTCGGCATTCACATGGGTGACAAATTGCAATTTGAGCACATTCCGTTGTTGCAACGCCCACTGAGTCAATTCTTGCAGCAAGAGGGCAATGTCCCCAATCCAAACTGTCCGTGCATTGTTAAGCGCTTGCAACGCCACAGCGGGGAACCCTTGGGCGCCAAACGTCCATGTGGAATCGTCGTCGACTGGCTTGTCTTCGCTGGTAGTGAATGAGGTTTCCGCGTTGCGAATAAGAGGGAACGCAAACGGATTGTTGTTGAGGAGCGCTGCGCCACCGATGTAGTCGGTATCCAAATGTGACAACACGTCGGTTGCATCGAGGTTAGCATTAGTCAATCTCACGCCACCGTTTTCCCCCTCATTAAAGTAGTCAGTGACCCGGTACTTTTTCAGAGACGGGAAAATACCAAGCTCGTTCAAGTACAGCCGCGGTCCTTCCGGAAGAACACCATCCACCAGACCCACTACAATGACATTACCGCCGTTATTGGTATATTCCAATAACAGTTTGCCCAGCCAGATCTTGGCAGTATTCTTGGCCTTGACTTTTGGCAACAAAACCACACCCTCATACAAATCGGCCACGAGGGACACATCTTCGTCGGAGTAAAGTTTGTAAGTGAATGAGGAATCGGGGAATTGATGGGTAGGGAAACTTTCAATATCGGAATAGTCATCGTCATACACCACAAGTGTGTCTAGGGCAGACACTGCCGCAACGAGCCACGGTAAGAGTCTCATGACAGGTGTAATGTGTGCGCGACAATCAACGATCAAACGAAGGAAAGGGTGAGTGAGAGAGGAAGAGAGGGACTCGGGAAGAAAGTAAAGGATAGGAAGGATGTGGGGTAGCGTGTTGGCATGGGAGAAATGTTGGTGGTAAACATGGTTCCAAAGTAATGTAAAAAGGGAGAGGTAATTTTTTTTCTGTGGATAATTGTCGGGTTTTTAATTTTTCAGTTTGTGCCTTTGAGGATATCTTAGAGAATTTGGGATCTAGGAACCAAAAGTTGGTATGCTGGGTGCTGTTCGCACCGAAAAGACGAGAAATAACTAGAATTTTGTTAAAACAGTAATGAGAAAAGGACGCGCTATCACGTCACAACTGAAGAGTGAGAGAGATTGAGAGAGAGAGAGAGAGAGAGAGAGAGAGGGTGTGTGTGTGTGTGTGTGTGAAAATGATAAAGATTAATAAGAAAATGAATAGTTGCTGAAAGAGCTGAATAATTGACGAAAAAAAATTCTAATTTTACAATCAGTAAAAACCATGTGGTGTCGCTGAAATATGTAGTTGTTACTGTTGAGGGAATTGCGTAACAGATGATTAGAGTGTGTTGGAGATACATATTCGAGGTCATGGCATGTTACCTTGACAGAATATAGACTACATAAAATCCAGCTTGAATTTCCAAGTATTTATGAATATTTTTTTCACTACTTGAATTTATGTTTGACTTTAGTTGAAAAAGTATCAAAGACATATATCAAATTATAAATGATGGAAACCGGCGGAAAATGACAATCAGTGTAAAACAGGAAGGATCACTTGTATTAACTGTCAGAAGACTTCAATTCCTATTTTTCCCTCCTTTTGTGTTCCATTAGTTCTACTTTGTTCATGAAAGATCAAAAAATTCACTTCAACGAAAAAAAGAAAACATAGCCAACCTATTTGAATACTTATAAACTCCCCATCCATTCATTTTACCAGCCTGATTTCACCACCCCCCTTTCACTCAAATTTCACCCGTTTCAGTTGATTCAACCCCCTACTGGCCATCACAAATTTCAGTCTCCATCATTTACTCACTGACTGCCCCAGCCTCCCCACAATCCAGGATTTTAATTGTTAGTGTCCTTTTAACACGCCTTCCTTGCGTCACCATCGCATAATCTGCACCAGCCATCTTTCCATGCGTCACCACTTAGTGATTCACAACGTGGATTTCTCTCTCATCCCTCCCAAACGATCTTGATTGAACCTAGTTCACCGGTACGGCTACGACTCTTCCTAATTGAGCTTTCGTGTCGCACTCGGTTACATCCCTTTCCTTTTCCTAATTGTAATCGGCAACTATTGCTACACCATAAGAACAGGACCTAATTCAATATCCAATTACGCCAGGAATTTCTTGTCATTCCTTCTGCCCTATTTCATTCATCCTCTGGAACTTGCTGATATTACATATTTTCCCTGCAGTCCCAGCCAGCCATTTGCATTCCAATAAAAGCCTCCGAGTGCCAGGAAGGAAACCTGCGATGAACGTGACCAGTCAAGGGTACTTTACCACCCAATACTTAGACAACAATGTCCGACTGCCCCGTCAGAACCACCACGACGATCATGATGAAGTTTACTATGACCACCAGTATTCGCGAGAACCGCTGTGGGAACATCGCCAACAGCCAATGGCACTGTGGGACAGACCCCACCAAAGGATGGCACTGTGGGACCGTCCTCAGCATCGGGTGGTATCCAACAATTCCGATTATTCCGAGTTGGCTCCCCCAGCAATTGCCCGGCCGGAAACTCCCCAACTGACAGCTGCGCCGTCATTTCATACCACCACCACCCTGCCACCAGTCCTGCGGCATCTGACGGTCCCCCCGTCTCCGAAATTGGTGGCAGTTCCCTCGGTGCCAGTGCTGCCACAGCAGAAACCAGCATATATGCCCGCGTACTCGCCAGAGGTCCACAATTACCGTCGTGGCCGCCGGGGACCCCGAAAGGTCAGAAACCGCCAGCAACTGGCGGTGTCTAACATCCAGGATCCCGATTATCTTGAAATGGGGATCACCCCGGCAGATTTGCATTATCTTGATGGAAGAGGGGCTTATGAAAGAGAACAAGAGCTTGACCAAAGCAATCACCGAATTCGGGACCCGTTTAAAGAACGTGATGAAGAATTCTATGGTTACGGCAGTCTAAGACTGGCCAGTGGGCCCGGTCTCCAACACAACCACCCCGCTAGTAGACGGGACGTCCTGGAACCAATCAAAGGGTACTACATTAACCAGAAACAACGATACGACGCTGCCAACGAGATGAAACCAACCATGTACACCCACAAGACCCTTCGCGAGGTGTTCCAAAACCGCCAGGAGCAGCATACCCATTATAACCCAATGGAGTTTGTGTTTGACCAGAAGCAGGATGGCAAGGTGAAACGGGCCATGGATACGTTCAAGGTGAAGATGGGTAAGGACAACTACAAAGACTACGACTACTTTGAGATGAAAAAGGCACAAATCCGCAAACTCGACGAAGCGGCTGCTGCTGCCGCCGCCGCCGCCGCTTCCTTGGAAGCAGTTAAGGACGAGCTGCCGGAATACGTCGATGCCCCATCGCGAGTTCGAACCCCATCGCCGGAACCCCACGATTCTCCCCAACAGCACGTGACGGCTGCCGCTGCCGATACGTTCTATAGTTCTGAGCCCAAACCCAAGGCCAACAAGTTCTTCACCATGTTGAAAAAGGCCCGGCTAGAAGGAACACTGTGGGACCTGGAACCCAAGAAAATCGTGGACGAAGTATTCGAACAAGACGTTGCTTCGCCAGTCACAAAGTCGCACACCCCAGTGTCGGCAGTGTTTGTCGATTTGCCCGAATCGGCAACAAAGAATGCCGAGGCGGACGTGCGCAGCGAGCCCCTGGCGTCCTCTCCAGCCCCGTCTTCCCCTACTCACACCGTCGCACTTTCCGCCATCACCAGACCTGATCTCGAGTCAATCTATACCGAGTATACTACCACCTCAACCGTCGACCAGACAACCATTGTCCCGGTATCCCCGTCGCTTGCCTCGTCTCCCCAATTAAGCGATTCCAGTGATCCTGTTGAAGATTTAAGTGAACCATCCTCCGTCACTGAACAAGTATTTGCCCCTGTTGCTGCCAAACCCCAATATAAGGTAATAATGGCAGGGTGGCCCAAGCAAACCCTGTGGGGGGGTGTTGAAGCCGAACCGGCTCCCCCCAAGGTGAAAAAGCCTCTCTTTTCGGGGCTTCGAAATGGTTACAAGACCAGGATAAATTCCAAGTGGAACCAGCCTCCTGCTGGGGGCGGTGGTGGTGGCGCTCCCCTGATACGGCTGGTGGCGCCGCTGGTTCATCTGGCGGTACCCCTGGTGAAAGGCCTGGTTCGCCTGGTGCGGACCAAAGGCGCTCTGACCGTGGTCACCATGGATGTGGACCATCATAGTGAAGTGTCGAGAGAGTTGGTGATGAATCCAGTGACCCATGAATTAGAGCCCCCTACCAGTGCCTCGCTGATGATGGTAGATGGCGAACCGGCCGCACCGCCTGCCCATGGTGGCGGCGGTGGCGGCGGCTTCTTGGCGCCAGTGTACGCAAAATTTCCTGCTCTTGAAGGCCATGTCACAACTCTTGCCTCTTATGGGGGCAAGGTGGTGCCGATGGTTGGCACCGTCACTCCCTACGTGGCCCAAGCTCATCCTACAAATTTCACCAACCGTCTCCGTCTGTTTGAATTCATTCAAATGGTCTTCCGTCCTTTAGACGACATTGCGGCAAAGTACCCATTGTTGACGTTGCCGATTCATATTTTGGAAGTGTTTTTCTTTTTATGGTTAATGTGGGAGGCACTGAAGTTGTTGGATATTTTATATAAGATTTTGAAGGTGATTTTCCTGCCGTTCCATGTGTTGGGGCAGTCGATTTATAAGGCATAATATAGTAAGGGAATAATGGTCAAATAGTTGATGCTGTAACCACAGTGAAAACATCGCTGCTACATGTGCAACACAATAACGCAGCCGCTTAACAATAGGGGTGCAATTTACTGGCTGTTTACATCATGGCTTTCGCAATGGTGAGCGCGTTTTTTAATTTGATGAGGTGCATGCATATTTCACATCAAGTGATGGGCATTAGAAGGTAGGTATCTCAAATAGGAATGTATTGTTATAGTAGACCAAATGGTATAAATAGAGATTAATTGAACTCAGTTTCTTTACAATTACACCTCGCCATGAATATAAAGCTTATACAAGCAATCATAAACACCGCGCTGTCACCAGCGATTTTTTTCCATTTTCATATATTACCTTTTGATAGAATGATAGCCATGTACAAACAACTCTTTACCGTCGATCATTTAATTTGATAATCTTCAATGACATCTTGAGCATACTCCAATTCACAAATATTGTTGCCTGAAATTATTTACCATTTTCTGTTTGTCAGGAGGCAATAGTCTCACTTCATGCTCTGGTAACTGTAATACCTGGGCAATTAAATCACCTTCATTGCCAGGCAATTGAGACAACCGTTGTTGGGTATGGGGCGGCAACAGCGGCCATTTAGACGTAGGAGGGGGAGGTAGCAGTGATGGAGGAGGGGTCGGGGTGTAGTTGTTATTCCCTTGCCGGCCCCATGGCGGTTGTTGCTGTTGCTGCTGTTGTTGGTGTTGTTGAGAATGCTGCTGTTGATGTTGGCGATTATTTCTCCATTGAGGCTCCGGAGCCGGTTGGGATTGTTGCGGTTTCAGGGTGACTTCTTTAATCACATCTTCATCAATAAGCCCCATTAAAAGTAATGCTTGGGCTGCTGCCGGGGCCACGTTGGGGTACTGGAGAACGTCATAAATTCTTGCAGCATCGGAACCCAGAAGAATATTCTTCATCGTCCCTACCAATTCAATCAATTGAGGTGGGGGGATTTTTGATAAAGTTTCATTAATCCGATCGGGAGCGGTGAACGGCGATGGGTTAGGCAACGCTGGTAAATTCTGCGATGCCAGGGCAAACTTGGCAGCCACTACCCCTGATTGGGGGGCTAAGGGGGTTATCCCTTGTCCCGCTCGGGGCTGGGGAGGCATCGTCATTGGCGTAGGACTATTAAACTGTGGCAGCGCCTGGCGGGTTCTTTGGGAAGCATGGGGGTTGTTGTTACCACCAGGGTACGAGTGCTGCTGAACATCCAACCCGGGATAATTCATGGCTACCTCCATGGGGAACTTGACGTTTGGCGGGACAAACCGAGGGTCGGGGGTCATCACCTGTTTCATGGTCAGGTCGGTGTTTCCTTTAAGGAACCCTTCCTTAGACGACTCCACTCTCAAGCGTTTATAGTTTCCCCCAGATTGATACACTCTAACCTGAGACAACATCTGGGTCGCCTTTTGCGCCTCTTCGGGGGTCTGGTATTCACAAAACACATACCCCTTATTCTTACCCTGGAAGTCAAACCCAAGCCGGAGATCGATCATTTTGGCTACAGCGCCAGCAACTGCTCGGACAATGTTTTCATCCCAATCGAATGGAATCAGCCCAACGTAGAGAATAGTCGACGTCATTGGGGCGCGTTTACCAGGAGTGAGTAGATGAGAATAGTGAGAGTGAGAATGTAGTAAAAAGGCCACCGGGTGGTAAGAGAGGAGCTATGTGAGAGAGATGGCAAATGGGTAGTTATAAATATTTATTTAGGTAGGTTTGTAAAAGTGATACGATTTCACCATTGGTGCGGCTAGCCACCATGGCTAAATTTTCGCAACTCCAAGAGTGCCAAAAAATGAAAGAATGGTTATTAGCACGAGGGTTTACACCGAGAAAATTACAATACTTGATGTAAAACAAACAGCTTCACCTGGGTGGTGGTGGTTTGCACTAAGAATTCTTTTTGTTTGTAGTTGAGGCAAGCTAACAAGTGTAATGGTTAATGATTGAGTTCAATTAGACTGATATTCATATACACTGTAATGACCTGAGTAGAAGGCACGATGTCATATTGTACATTCTTCTACAAATAGTGTTCATTCTCTTGAATTTCGACCTACAGGGGGAATCAAAGGAGCGGGCCGCTATCACATGTACTTCGGCACCACCACCGTATTGGTGTTAAGACGCTACTCTCAACAACCCAAAGGAAGTATTCACTTGAATGAAATAGAGCTGCTTAGACTATTCAACTATCCCATTATCCCCCCGCGTCGCCTTTTGTTATCTTTTTCATCTAGGAAACAAGCTATGGTTGGTAGCCATGTTCCTTGACGTATTTTTCGGAATGAATTGTTAATTTCCGGCAAAGCGTAATCCAGCATTCCCCACTCGGTAGGCAGTTGGTTTAACCAAAACGGTTAACAATAGTTTGCAGGAAGCAAGTCAAAGGGATGAATGGCTGTCCTGAAACGCCTTTACGGTTATGGACGCTGAGTATTTAAACTTTTATCAGCCGATTACAGGCCAATTACAATCCAAAAATATCTCAACAATAGACCAACAAATATTGGTATTGTGTATTTCATTATGAGCGAGCCCTATATACATTAATCATCATTCAATTCTTTTCCTGGTTGTTCAACAAAATTTCGTGCAACTGTTCTTTGTCGTCCATTTTTGCCAAAAGCTCTTCTTCTTGAGCAGCCGACAATTGTCTCTTATTCTTACCCTTAATCCAGTACATGGGGTTGAATTGAGCCAAAGTCAAGTTCTTGAAGAACGGCAAGTGTCCGTTCTTTTCTTCGAACAACATAAGCCCCAAGGTAGCGATAATGAAAATCCAGTAAACGTTATAAGAAATCACCGACCCGTAAGTGGCCGAGTTTTGCCACCCCAAAATGGCATTAAACACATCCCAACCATTGTCAGTAAGAGGGTTGCAACAGTTGACGTGCCACACCGACTTGGAAATGTCATATGTCCCGGGCCCCGACCCGTTTTCAGCCGCATCCCCACCAGTTTGCTGGTTGTAGCGGTAGTTTTCCGAAAACCAAACCCCTCTGGAGAACAACCCGGCGGAAATAAGATAAAGAATCGATGTGGAAATCACCAAGAAAATTTGCATGGAAATGTTGTTACCAAAGTAGTAGGAAGCGACCCCCACCAAGGCACCGGCAATCAACCCCACAACAACAGGAAGAGGGAAAGCAGTAGCAGAGTCGTTCATACCGACCCCACCAACGAAAACAACAGCTTCCAACCCTTCTCTCAACACAGTAATGAAA
This sequence comes from Diutina scorzettiae, assembly GCA_030563345.1. Classification (NCBI taxonomy): domain Eukaryota; kingdom Fungi; phylum Ascomycota; class Pichiomycetes; order Serinales; family Debaryomycetaceae; genus Diutina; species Diutina scorzettiae. Next base: position 144,983 of record JAKUCB010000013.1, read on the forward strand.
GGAAGAAGAAACATGGCGTACTTCTTGGAAAGGTATCCAATTCTCCACCGGTCCCGTCTGTTTTCAGGAACCTTAAGCAAAGCCTGGGCAAGCTTAACCCGCCACTTTTGTTGCATCTTGTTAATTCTCAACATGGCAATCCCCATGGCAGTAATCATAATTGTGGCAATAAAACAGAAAATGGCTTCCCAAAGATCTTCCGACTTGGCCCATACGTCATTCTTCAACGAGTAGAAAGCCCCAATAAACCCAGCACCAATGGCAATACAGCAAAACAACCCAAGCGCACCCCCAATCCACACTTGCTTGCACAACTTCTTGTAAACAGTCTTGTCTTCCAGGTCGCCAAACTGCTTCTTCAAAAACGAAAAGAGAATCGACATGATAATCACCGCTTCAAGCGATTCTCTAAACACGACGAAAAAAATCGTCACATTAAAAACTTTGTTGGCCATGGCTGCAACAATATTTGGGGGATGGCCCCGGCACTATATATAATGGCGGGTTTTTTTTTTTGCTGCAGCAAACGCATAAGATGCAACTGATAAAAATTGGTTAGGGTGCCCCTGATGGATACCAGTGATAGGGAAATGCGGCTATTATATCGTCGAACCGCCCCATGCACTGCCTAGACTTCCGGAACGTCAGCGGTTCTCTTGGCAAAATGCTACCCCTTCATTCTTCTCGTCCTGCAAGTAAAGTTATCTGATTGGCTCTTTTTCGCATATGCCAAGAAAACCCAATTGGGAAGGAGGAAGAGGTAGCCAATGTAGAAAGGCGACGAGCGTGAGGGCGGTTCCATCTTGGGGAGGGGTAGTGTGGTGGTTGTGATACTGGCCCATTGTTAATAGTCAAATCGGGTATTATCATCTATTCAACCATTGCTGTTGACGCCATTGTCATCGCCAACCGAAAACGGCCGCTCCCGCCGCATCATGTACCAGATAGATCAGATAATTTCATTCGCAGTCCGAACACGGCCATTGGATAGGAACACTGTATTGGACTATTTAGTGGTGCCATCGAAGTGGACAGTTTGCTTTTCAACGTTGTGGTTACCGTTCAACAAAATATCGTGTAACCTTTCTTTGTCATCCATCTGTGCCAAAAGCTCTTCTTCTTGGGCGGCGGTTAAGCCATTCTTATTCTTGCGCTTGATGTAGTACATGGGGTTTAATTGTTGCAACGTCAAGTTCTTAAAGAAGGGCAAGTGGCCCTTTGTTTCTTCATACATCATGAGGCCAAGGGTGATGATAAGGAAAAGCCAGTAGATGTTGTAGGAAATGACCGAACCGTAAGTGGCAGAATTCTGCCACCCCAAGAGAGCATTGAAGACGTCCCAACCGTTGTCGGTCTCAGGGTTACAGCAGTTGACGTGCCACACCGACTTGGAGATGTCATAAGTTCCAGGCCCCGACCCGTTTTCTGAAGCGTCACCACCAGTCTTGTGGTTGTACACGTAACTTTCAAAATACCAAACCCCTCTAGAAAATAATCCCGCCGAAACAAGATAAAGCACTGACGTCGAAATCACCAAAAATACTTGCATCGAAACATGGTTACCAAAATAGTAAGCCAAAACACCAACAGCAATACCAGCAATCAACCCCACAACAACAGGAAGAGGAAAAGCGGTAGCGGGCTGGTTCATTCCCACCCCACCAACAAACACAACCGCTTCCAACCCTTCTCTCAATACGGTAATGAAAGGAAGAAGGAACATGGCATATTTTTTGGAAAGGTAGCCGATTCTCCACCGGTCTCGCTTATTCTCAGGTACCTTTAGTAAAACCTGGGCAAGCTTCACCCGCCACTTTTGTTGCATCTTGTTAATTCTCAACATCGCCACCCCCATTACCGAAATCATAATCGTAGCAATCATACAAAACACCCCTTCCCAGATATCTTCAGATTTGGACCAAATGTCATTCTTCAAAGAGTAGAACGCACCAATAAACCCAGCACCAATCGCAATACAAAAAAATAGACCTAGCGCCCCTCCTATCCATACCTGTTTAAGTAACTTCTTGTAGGTCGGCTTTGACTCTTCCAGCCCCCCAAACTGTTTTCTCAAGAATGCCAATAAAATGCTGGCGTTGTTAGTATGAGTTTAGATCTCTTGGCACTTTCACGTACGTCATAATAATGATCGCTTCTAACGATTCTCTGAATACCACGAAGAAAATGGTGACATTGAATACCTTATTCGTCATGGTGGATAAATTCTAATGGGCGGAAACAGATCTTTTTATATTGTAGGGGGAAAGGGATAATTTATCATTTTCATCTAGCATGAAGTCTGCATGAAAATAAAGTATGGCCCGGGCGTTTGCCGTATATTACACAAAAATAGAACAAGGAACGGCCCCCCGATACAACAGACCTATTTCTGAATCTTTATATACTTCTTCTTTCCTTTGTTTCTTTCATTTCATGCTCTAGCTAGCTATTTTTAATATCTGCATGGCGCATCCTAAAAATGCTGGCCAAGAAATCAACTAGTCTTGACACCGTTAAAACATTAGCGATCCAAGAAATACGTCAGAGTAATAATCACTGAGGCAAAATTATATTAGGCCAAGTTTTACTGGAAAAACGGCCAACTATAACACGCCGTGGTCGGATACACCCAAATATGTGATTGGCTCCTTTTTGTGAACTGATTATTTTGATAACTAATCACACAAAAAAAAATATGGAAACAGCCTTGCCATTGGCTGTAACAGTGTGATGGTTTAGAGCCTGTGCGCTTCTCTAGGTGGATAATGTCCGTGAGCTTGTGATGTGGTAAGAGCCCGTTTTGTCTCATTGGATGGAGCGATTATCTACTTCCAGGCAAGTACTGGGTAGCACTAAAAAATAGGCTAGGGTCTATTTCTGATTGTTTGACGTTGCAGCGTGTTTGTTGAATTGCGGTGCCGTCTATGAAAATTTTCTATTTTATGCGAGGTTAGCCTCATAGCTGGGGGGTCAATTGCATCGGGCAGCGATGCCTTGATCAAACAAGGTAGCACATGCATTTAATGGCATTGCCAAGATAAATCGGATAATATATTACTAACGGAAGAATCTCCATATGCTTATCTATTCCATCTAATCAGTTTACTTGGGTTGCTGGCCAATAGCCATGATAATCGAGATGTCAATCAAATAGAACACCCCACCCTTTCCGTCGTCTTTTGTCTTCAATGTACCTGCCTTCATGGCGTCGATGGTCTTGCCATCACAATGAGCAGAGATGAACTTTTCTTCATCCCACATTTTCAATCTAAATTCTCTAGAAACAGAAACGTTGGTCAACTGCGCCTTTTCTTGTAAAGTTTTGTGCATGCTTTCCTTTTTGAGCCCTCCCATATGGCGAACGGCAAACAGTTCACAATTGTTGGCAGCCTCTACATCTTCATTATAGAAATCCAAAATGATCAATTCCCCACCAGGAGCCAAAAAGTCACACAACCGCTTGGTCACCTCTTCGTAATTGTCGATATGATGGTATGAAAGCGTGCAAAAAATTACATCAAAATGACGCTTAAACTTGGAATCAAGAGCCTCGGCCACGGTAGGGTCCATGATATCATATTCATACGATTGAATGTTAATTCCCCGTTGTTTCAATCCAACCTCCCGCTTTTGGAATTTGTTCAAGAAAGCAGGGTTAATATCAAGGCCAACAATCTCAGAATTGGGCAAATAGGGAATGAATTTGGTGGTGACTAAGCCAGTGCCACATGCAAAGTCCAACACCTTGGCACCAGGGCGAAAAATCAGGTTGGGGTACTTTTCAAGGTAGGTGGTGGGATCAGGCAAATCGGCATCGGAGATACCCAAATTGGGAACTTTAGGGTCACCAAGGGGAATCGACGATTGTTCGTCACTCTTACGGGCAGTGGGGTTGCTCCAATCATGCTCAAGCATGGTTTTGGTAAAGAGGGTAGCAAGAGCATTGATGGCTTCCTTTTGTTCATAATGGGCGGCCATGGTTTCATTGAGAGCCGCAATGTTGGCCTGGATGGCCTTTTTGTGTTCCTGGTAATCAAATGTCATCAATGGTTATGGGTTACAAATGGAGACTGTTACGGGTATTGGCTGATATATATATCAATGCGCCGCGATTCAAACCCCGAGATCTGGGGAGGGGAAATATCACCAGACAACTAAAGAGGATGAATGGAAAAGAGAGGGGTAAAAATCGGGTACGGTAAACAATTAGCGGCAATGAGGAACCCCGGGTATTCGCGGAGGGGTAATCGCTATACTGTAGGAATAACACAGAACTATGATAACAGAGAGAGTAGATGTTAAATACAATACCAAACCAACAATACAATAAGAACACATCGATATGGTCACTACATATGACGGGTCTTGCTTATGTAAGCAGGCCCACCCTGGTTTCGATTCTAGAGAGTGGATTTCTATTTAATTTCTTCTCGTGTAATGTGATGCTTCATGACACTTCGGTCACCCTTGACTGAATCATCAAAAAACGACAAAGCCACCTTTTATCTATCACTTGCCCGTTCTAGTTTTAGCCACACACACCACAATATCATCTTTATAACTCATTTAATCACCGTCTTCATTTTTACCCACCAATGTAACTAGTAAACTTCAAGATAACCTCACCATTTTTCAGCTCCCCACAAACACCACCCTGGTAATCTCCTTATACTAAAACCTATCTCTAACCTTGCCACCCTCGTTCCCTATATTGCCTTTGTCAGTCACCCGCGCGACACATTTCCTCCTGTAATGGCATCAAGACAATCACAGAAACGTCTTTCCAAAGAGTACAAATCTATCCAGGCAAACCCGCCTCCATTTATTCAGGCCAAGCCCAATGAAGAGAACATCTTGGAATGGCACTATCTCATCACCGGACCGCCGAGTACACCATTTGAAGGCGGACAGTACCATGGCATGCTCCGGTTTCCTCCCGAATACCCGTTCAAGCCGCCACTGATTCTGATAATAACACCTAACGGTCGTTTCACCACCAATATGAGATTATGTCTTAGTATGCTGGATTACCATCCGGATACGTGGAATCCGGCGTGGCTGGTGGCTACAATCTTGACGGGGTTGTTGTCGTTTATGACGGGAGACGAAGCCACCACAGGATCTATATCCACCACAGATAGTGTTAAACGGAAGTTGGCCCGGGACCTGAAGTCGTGGAATAATGGAGAGGATATGAGATTCAAGAAAATGTTCCCCGAGGTGTATAAGCAAAATGAGGAGGACGTGAAAAAGGGGGTAACTAAGGAGGAAGTGGTTCAACAAGTGGAAGAGAAGCTGGAGGTGGCTGATTTGGAGCTGATGGACGCTGAAGATCGGGCGAGAGTGTTGGTGGAAGGAAAGAAGGAAACCCTGGGGCTGGGAAAGGTTGGGGTTGTAGTTGGAATGGTTTTAGTAGTTGTTGCTGTATTGTTTATGAAGAGATAATGATAGATATAGATATACGAATGAATGAATAAGAATCAATAACGGGTGAGTCTTTATTTTCGATGGGTGAGGGAGTTATCGGTGGGTGGATGGAGGTATCAACAAAGAGGTATGGGGGGTATCGAATTATCTTCTGATTTTTCCCGGAGGAATTGGTTTCTTTTTATTCGAAATTACACAAACTTTTGGTTATACTTTTTCATAAAGTTTGCAAATTTTGAGAAATAGAAATGTTTATCATTGTGCAATCAAACCACTCCTGGATATATAGCAAACAAGAGTAAAGGAACAATCCAATGACACACTATCAATTACCATAAATAAACCACCATAAGTATTGGCTTGACGTTTATAACTGTACGCGATAGCATGCAAAGATGAGAAGTTAGTTATACTTAAAATTCGACCCAAAGATAGATCATAAATGTCACCACCGCCAATCCGGAATATGAATTAAATGGGAAACTCCGATCTTTTCCCATGCAATAGGCCACTCGTTGATTACATAAGCATACTATGATATAGTAATTGGTTCAGACACACATACTCATCGCATTAAGCCACCAGCTGTTAACTTCCAATCATTGATATCATTTATTAGTCGTAAGAAGTCTTCATTAATTATTATACAAACGTTAAACCGCTTAAACCTTGAAACCTCTAGATCTCCGCTTACCTCTAGCTCTTTGGAACTTTCTACCCTTGGACAAGATTCTGGGAGCCTTGTTCTTGTGGGGACCGAAACCAAAGTGTCTGACGGCTTCTCTGGAAGTTCTGGAACCTCTAACAATCAAGGTGTTTTGACCCTTGGGGGCTCTGAGGGCCAATTGGTCCAAAGTGATAGCTTCACCACCAGCCTTGATAATTCTAGCCTTGGCACCAGCAGTGAATCTGAGGGCAGCAACGGTAGCCTTGGGGACGGTCAACAATCTGTTGTCGTCAGTGACAGTACCAACAACGACGATGGTCTTGTTGGCGGCACCTTCTTGAGAAAGAGTCTTGGTGACCTTGGAGATAGACACGGGGGGTCTGTTGATCTTGGACAAGAACAAAGATCTGAGAACAACCTTGTTGAAGGGAGCGTCAGTTCTTCCTATATTGTTAGCATTGGTGTTTCTGCTCAGTGAAACGCCCCATTGGGACTCGCAGAAGCTCAACTCGTTAGAGGAGCAAGTTTGCCAAGCCACTAAAACTAGTAGCCATGGCTGCCTGTTAATAGAATTATCACGCAACCACAGTTACTAGTTGCATCGGTTTGGAACCGGAGACCGTTTCACTGGATGGAAAATGATACTTACTGGCAAGGAAAGCGTACAACTTGACCAACATCTTCAAGTAGACGTTGTCAGACTTGGGGGCTTCTCTTCTGCCCGATCTAGCGTGTTGCTTGGTGGTGTGGTCTCTACCCATGTTTGCTGATGATTATTGCTGGAGAAATTTTTCATTTTATGGTAGACGTGCGAGGAGGAGTGCAGGAAAATGAAGCACGTGACTAGGGTTATAGCCCTACAACAGTTAGGAAGTAATAGGGTAGAGGTAGCTGGAGGGTAGCAGGTATTGATCGTAGTATTATTCCGTTGTGGTAATAAAAGGGTGTAGACTTGGAGTAGTTGTATTCTGCTTCTTAAAATGTGAGTAAATGATAAAGAGAATTTTAAATTCTGATATAACGACCCCTACTGGCATGATAATTAAAGAGGAATAACCACCACTAGTGGTTAGATTAATGGCAGAGAATTGTGTGTGATTATCCTAACACTTCTTTGGTGCTTGTTTGATTCATCTATCATTTGATCATTTTTGAAATATGAAATTCAAAACTATATCAAAAATGTCAAACACCAGCTGCTCATCTTCTGACAAGCAATGGTTTTAATATCCTGATTATATGTGTGCTCTTAACACCACCCATTTGGGTATTTATGTTATGATTATATTAGAATTATATACGATTCTCAGATCTAGATATCCATCAGATCACTATTGCTCTTTCTTCTCCTTCTTCTTCTCCCCCGTTGCCTCCTTCACCGGCCACCACACACTAGTGTTCCACCATAACCCAAAAAGTACCGCCACATAAATCGAAACCAACAACGCCGACGAAACATTGGTCAGGGGAAACACGTTCCAACACCACTCATGCGCAACCCACACCACCACCACAACCGGAAGCTTCCACCCCGTGGCCCACAACAAAAACGGCAACTGCCATAAATACCACAGCAAGAATTGATAGTGCAAACTCCGCAGGAATGCCACCCCAATCAAATTGGTCACCGCAAACACAAGAAAAACAAGTCTGGGCCCACGGACGGGGTCCAAATAGTGGTTTCTCTGGGTAGCCTGGCTTCCACCAGTCAACGCTTGTTTAATCAATGCCACGGGCGACACACCCGTCAAATTACTGGAAAGGAACCGGGTAAACACAAACAAAAACAATACCACCACGTGCAAGATCAATAATCCTCTGGCAAATCCGTCGCTATCAAACCACTCCTCCCTTACAAACCGCCAGTTCACCGTCCACTTGTACATAAACTTGCGTTTAAAGTCAAATGCAATATTGATGTAATTACGGCGGATATACTTGGCGTAGTCGTCATTGATAAGCGGAACCAAATAATTCCACCCCATCACCACTTGGATGATAGGAAATACCGCCATTACCACCAACAGCTTAAGTACCAGCTGGCCGCATACAAAATAGGTAATGAGAACCACCGCCGGAAGATACAATAACGCATTCATCTTGATCAGAACGGCGATCAGGTATAAATCCATCCCTACCATCGCCAATAACCACGATACCCCAGCCAGCAGCCAGTAGAAAGAGGCCGCTTGTTGATAGATCAACACTACCCCCACCATGGCCAACGTGGTGAAACAATCATTAAACATCCGCAACACGTAAATGGAGAAGATTCTCTTGGATACTACAAGAAGCCAAAACGTCCATGGTGGAAGATCACAGGTCAAATAAGACAACACCACCAAGAAATTTGTGAAAATTAGCACGTAGCTAAAAATCTCCTGTGCCAGCCGCAAATCAGCCCCGTTATCACACAAAGCGGCTATGGTTCTATAAATGGCAACAAATCCACCAGGATAGACAATTGGACCCAGATCACCATAGATTTCCGAATAATCAATTTCACCCTGATTGACCTTATCCACCTGTTGCATATAAGTGGAAAAGTCAATTTCGGTATAGGGAACCTTGGCAATGATGATTTTGCTGGCAATCAGCGTTAGGCACACCACGAGGGGTCCTGCCAATTTCAGCCAGTGAGGGTCATAGATGAGGGCATGGATAGCGTGGATGATGTCTTTGGTGACATTTGCCAAGGTGAATGGAGGTGGTTGGTTGGAAGGATCGGAGGAGGTGGCTTGAGAAGGATTCCCAGAATCCACAACAGAGTCGGACGGGTCCTGTTTTGTCATGACTAGCCGCACTGGGTAGTGTAATCCGCACGGTGTTGAGGGGGGTGGGGGTGGAAAAGAATGGGAAGGTTCTTGAAATTGGTTGAAGTGGGGGGAAGTAGTTATTACATTTTGGTTTTCATTGATCACTAACCATGACTGGGTGGGGACTTCACCGTCATTCAATTTTTACGTAAACCGGTCATTTATACATCTTTTCCGACCTAATTCCTTCGGAATATCCCTCAGATGTCCGCTTGCTTTGGATATTTCTTAATAATTACGGTATAATCTATGGAAAAACCGAGGGTCGGAATAAACAATTGTAAGAACTCAACAATCTAGCAATTGACAGGATTTGTGTATTTTACGTTTTGAGACTGCCCAATTTAGAATTCTTCACAGTCTTCCGGTGCTTCGCTACGTCCAGACAAGTATTTCCCGAACTATAACCAACTCTATTACATTGCTACCCATGATTATAGCAATAAGGTTGAAGTTTAAACCAACCCCACCCACTAGGCACGACTTCTTATATTAACAAAATATCCTCCGAAACTTTATTCTCACCTATTATTATTATACCCCATAGTCATCATTCATTAAAATCACCACGTACTAGGACCGAACCCTTCAGGAGGAGGCGCTTGCCGCACAGCAGTCCCCATTTGATCCATGGTGCTCATGGTATAGTCGTTACCCCACCAGCTGGGGAACTCGGTCTTTGTCAAATTGATCGTCAAGAAGATAATCAACATCAGCCACACCGTACCACAATCCAACCCCGCCGAAAGAGAGTAGTTGTACTTGGACCACCAGTGAAACCATCTCTTCTTGATGTAGTAGTTAAAAGTCAACCCCACAGTGGTGTAAGACAAGTAGTTGTAAGCGGTGGCAGGAGGAATCATCCCAGTCCCGGAGAAGAACACAGGAAAGTTAATGTATCTGATCCACAGTGTGGGCCACTTCTTCAACAACAACCATTGAACCACGGGGGCACCAGCACCAACAACAAAAAAGAACAACAAGTTGTAATAAATTTGGCCGTGGGAGAATTGTCTTTGAGGACCAATGGTCCCCCAGATAATGGATGCGTTAAAGAACACTCTCCCATTGGGACAGGTGTAGTGGTCAGGTTGATCAGCATCACAGAGACCATCAATGGCACCATATGCCCATCTTAAAACGGCAATTTGAACTAACGACGACCAGATAGTGGCAATACATTGAGCACAGAAAAGCACACGGGGGGCAATCTTCATGTAGTGGCCCAACTTCATATCCTGGGCAAAAGTCACCGCCTGGTTGTTGGTGATGTAACCGTAAGTCTTGAACATGGTCATGGCCAATGGTTTACCGGGAACCATGTAACCAATGATGAATTCAGTGACAACGTTAAGACCTACAGCAATATTTGTCCGGGAGTAAATTACAGCCACCGGCAAAAGGAACACGATGGCAATCAAAAGGGCAAGCACCAACGAGTATACCGGCATTCCGGTGGGCCACGCCCGAACGGTGGCGATCGACAACCCGAAGAAAATCAAAAACACGATAAGGAACCACCATTCAGGCACGTCCTTGTAGTTTTGTCTCATCAACCGCATGTGGACATCGGGCTTTTCCTTCATCCGGAACTGTTCCCAAATTTCCCTCCCGTGGAAAAGACAGGTGTGCATGATGGTGGCCAAAATGGAAGCAAACGACAACCCGTAAGAGATAGCAAAGGTGGTGGAAAGGAAAAGAGGCAGGTAGTTCTTGTACCCTTCTTCATTGAACTCCAAAGTCTTCTTGTTGATCACCTTGGACACATTGTAGGTCTCACCGTATCTGTCGTAAGACCCCAGAGAAGACATGGGGAGGTATTGGGCGTACCAAGTGTTAGAGTAGTGGAGACCAGGCACCACAATCCAGAAAATAATCACCATCGACGCAAGAATGGTCATGTGGACGGCAGCCGGGGGGATCAAAGGCGAACCAATGTAACCCATAATTTGTGACCAGTCCAAGGCAATCGAGTTGGGGAACATGGCCAAACCCGTAGCCAGGCCAAACACCTGGTTAATGATCACCGAATCGGGCTTGATCCAGCAAATCCAAGAAAAGTACGACAACCCGGTGAAGATGAGACCAGGTATCCAGTAGTAGCAGAAGGCGGCCACACCAACAATAAGGAAGAAATATAATCTCAGGATCTTCCACCCGTTGGCCTCATGGTTTTTATTGTTGTGGAAATTGGTTAAAAACGTCGTCACCACAAGGTTTTGTGGCCAGATGGCCAGGGCAGGGAACACCACGGCTCTCTTGACAAGCCCGGCAAGCCCAAAACCAATACACTGTGTCGACAAGATAAGACAAATTGCAAACCCAATCCCATAGTCGGAGTCGTAGTACCGGTTTTGCACAAGCAAAATGTCAGTAGCATAGGCAGCACCCCCAGAAAACGACACATTGGCCATAATCGTCACCAAGGCATGTTCCTTTAACGTAAACGGCCCAGGGTTAAGCGGGGCCTTCCAAATCTTCCACAGCTTGGGAACAACAATGTACCACAAGTACCCACACGGCCAAGCAGCAAACGAAACCACCAATGTGGAAATCGTCACTGAAGGAGCATGGAACGAAAACAACAAATTCACCGCAGAACCAATCATCGTCCACACAAGACCAAGAACCCACATCCGAATGGTATTTTGTGGTTCAGAAGGATCATCGGTAGAGGGTACCGCCGCTCTCACCTCCGGGTAGGGCGAATCATCTTCAACCGTAACCTGAGCATAGTCATCAGAATTAATTTGTTCAAGCAAGTTAGACGTCACTGGGTCAAACTCCAGGGTTTTCAGAGCAATTGTTTCCAAAGGAACCAGACGAGTAGTATGCAATGCCTTTTCATCAACTTCTTCAAGCAGCGAACTGCCGTCGGACTCTAGTGTCAGCGGCTTAAAAAATGATTTGAACCGGTCCATGAATACTACTCCCGGAGTTCTATAGTTTTATATGCTTTTGTTGGAACTTCCACAAGCGGCTCTTATCAATGCACAATAGCCTCCTCGCATTAAGGCTAAAAAATAATTACATGAGATAACAAAGGAAATTCACCCATATCTACCTTTTTCTGAGTAAAATTGGTTACACAGAACTACAAGCATCGTTTATTTCAGATCGGATGGGGCCGTTGGATCTGGCCCCAGAGAGCTCCGAAGACAATTCCCGGTGGTCGAAGCGGGTGCGGAAATTTTCGAGAGGAGCCGAAGAAAAGCAACAAACAAACTCGCGGAGGAAAACTCGATTTCATTCCACTAACTAATAACGTATAACTTAATTTACTTATTCTTTTCGAATCATTGCGTCGCCTTCGGCAACGATCACACTAGTCTTCAACACCACATGCCGGAATAATAAAAAATTTGTTGCACGCTTGGAACGGCTCTGATTCCTTATTCATGCACGGCACCAACCCCCTCAATCGAATTCCAATACCGACTGACAACCACCACCCCAGTTCTACTCCACGATACTGATTTAGAAAAGGTGTTACTTACATTACAAACGGGTGACTGCTAATGGCCAAGACATTTTCAGGGGTCCACCGTAGAAATTCGTGGCGCCCAGCTTTGATATTGTAGTTTTACGACAGAGTCGCATGGGTGACTCTTTCAACAATTGCATAGCTTACTTGCTTTTTGTTCCGAGCCGGTGCGGAGCCGGTGCGAGAAAGGAGGGGACGATAACCGAGGGAATAGGAAGAGAAATGGGGAAATAAAATTTGGTGGAACCACGAAATTATGTGTGTGGTGGTGCTAATGTGACTCGGAGATATTTACCGATGGAAAAAGTATAGATAGTGGCTTTTTACCTCATCATCTTGGATCATCAATAGAGCCACATAACGCGCGACACCGGTGCCGGTTTGGGACGACCGGAATCTCAATTATGCAGAAGGAATCGACCGAGACAATATGGTATTCTCCACACTAGATTGTGTCGCCTCGAGTTTTGTATTTTTTAGCCGTGGCTGAACTAATTAGGAAATGACCAGCGTATGTTGATCGAAACCGGTCGACCATTAATACCCCACATTTTGCCTGATAAGTAGATGGATGAAACATAGGTGGGGGGAAATACAAAAGTCAGATGATTGAAAAATGTGGGTTCAAGAGCAATGCCGGCGATAGGCCAATTGCTCTGTGTATAACGGTGCTAGTCGCGTTTGTAGTAGAGTAGAGATTGTAAAATGGAAGCACAGGCAATAAATAATTTGATATTATTATTTGCTAGAAATTACGCGGTGGTGGTTGTTACCTAATTTACCGCTGTAATGGTGGTGTAAATGTAGCGATGACGATCCATCACGTGAAAACATCAACCTAACGGTGCCTTTATCTGTCTTTGAGATATCAGCAGCACCGAGTAGTCTTCCGCCAGGTGCTGTTCTTATTATATTTACGGTTCTTTCTATCACGATGCTTGCTGCTTTAGATTAGTAGTTTGGTTTCGCTGCTCAGTTTCGCCTCTGTGATTTTCACAACATATCCTTTATTTCACCCTTTCGATTACCTCCGATTCCTTGAACCAGCCTTTTACGCCTTTTCAGTTTGTTGCTGTGATTTTCTCTACTTCAATCTCTAGTTCACTGTAATTGGTATGAGAAATACGTAGCTCCACAAGATTTTCCATATGAGATCCATTCGGTATGTGAAATACGCTGGGTCAGATGCAGTCAATTCCAGTCTCGCTAGTTCAGTTCCGCTAGTTCAGATTTGCTGAATATTCTCCACTATGTAATCCTCTGTATTCCTTGCTTTCCCTGCTGTGGTCTCCTCTAGTTTCATCTGTTACTCGACTTTCTACCATGCTTTGCTGAATCTTTCGCTGCTCTACATTCTACTATTTGTCCATTCATTTCCCCCATTCAAAAACCACACCATCCCCTTATCTTCATTTACCCTCTTCTTTCATTACAATCTCGTGCTCATCGACCCGTCATCCCGCCCCATCTCACCCCACCATGAAACTATACTTTGAAGCAGAACGCTTCGTTAAAGGTGGACTCCTGGGACTCCAACTGCGTGTATTCCAAGCAAAGCTTACCCTGCTGCCGAAACACATCTATGCTCTTGTCATCAATGCCCTCAAACTTAAACCGTACATCGATGAGGTGATTAAGAAACTGGGAGTGAAAAAAGACATCAGACGAAAGTGTCTGGACCTGTTGCTATTACTTCTAGTTTACGACTTGGCGTTCACCCCCCAAGGTCGGATCCAACTGGGAAAACACCCATTGAAAGATGAGATTCTTAAACACAAGACAAGATTGACTGCTGAGGTGACAAAACTTAAGATCAGACACAAGGTCAAACTGATAAGCGACTTGGTGGTGGAACAGGACGACGACGAAACTCCGGTTCGTTGGTTTAGAGTCAATACCTTGAGGGCATCGACCGAAGAAGTGTTTGGAAGTATTGAAAAGTTGGAACCAGTTTCGCTGTGGCAAGAATTGAAGAAATCAGGATACATTTACACTGACGACCATATCGACAACTTATATGGGGTCCACCCCCTGACAAGAATCACCGACTGGGAAGCATATAAAGAAGGTAAGGTCATTATCCAGGATCGTGCCCTGTGCTTCCCAGCGCACATGTTGTGCCAGGCAGATGCACACGAAGAAATCATTGACGCCACTGCTGCCCCAGGTAATAAGACCACTCATGTGGCTGCGTTATCCGAAACGATGGTGTATGCGTTTGAACGGGACGAGAAACGGGTTAAAACACTCAAAACTATGTGTCAGAAGGCCACTGACCGGGATGTCATCCACGTGACCCATGCCGACTTTACCACTACCAAGCCAGAGGACTTTCCCAACGTCACGGGGTTGATTGTCGATCCCCTGTGCTCTGGTCTGGGTATTTTTGGCCGGGGGTCGGACAACCAAGAGAATACAAACGATAAGGGCAGACTTGCGAAATTGGCAGCATTCCAATTCACCATCGTTAAGCATGCCATGTCCTTCCCTAAAGCCAGAAGAGTGATCTATTCTACCTGCTCTGTGCACGCCGAAGAGAATGAACAAGTGGTCAAGGAATTATTGAATGATCGGGAATTGTGGAAGACGGGATGGAGATTAGAAACTAGGGAAAATGTCATTAGTCTGTGGCCTCGACGAGGCATGGAGGAAGAATTGGAGGGAATCGATGGCTATGATGCAGACGTTTTGGCTGGAGGATGTGTTAGGGCGGTGCCAAAGGAGGACGGGGGGATTGGATTTTTTGCGGCGTCGTTTGTTAAGAAAGAGAATTAATTTATAGAAAGCTACTAATATAATCGTCATATTCACCAGTGCGGCTAAACTCCAGAGAGATAGATTGATTAGATTGATTTGATAAAGGGTCGCCTTTAATTGATCAATTTTCACACTTTACGAAAAGTTGTTTTGATTTTCGATCTTATGGGATTGGGTCAGTTCTGCCCCCCCCCCCCACCTCACTCTCACACCATGTCACGAATAAGTGGGGAAACTGTCCGTGAGGAGGAGACGTTTGTTCTTTCTCCTTCGTCATTTCAGCCCATCCATCCCCGTCCTATCCATACTCCGATTCTGGCAGCGGCTAGAGCGAGACAAATCCCGCTTGCCCCATCACCTTCTCCTAGTGTACGCACCCCTCATCATGAAGACGATGTGATGCTGATTCTCACGGGAAACTCCGATGACACCTTAGTGGATCAAACCATAGTCTGTGGCGTCGCAGCACTGATGTTTAATCAAGTCAATACCCGTCCCATTGTAACGCAAAGACTACAACAAGGAACGTATATTTTTGAATCGGACGCAAGCGCCGAAAATGGAGATCAATACATTGTCCACACCAAAGGAGGAGCCTTGTTTACCCTGGTATTTATGCTGATCCGGCGTCCGAATCAATTGGTGTGTAAGGTGATGTTTCGGACGGTGAGTGTGTGGATTCTGTATTACCGGCTTGTCTTTGAGGATGGCGAAGATGTTTACCTTTATTGCAATAATAGCTACAACCCATCCGTTGATTTTGTCATCAAGGGAACCCGTCTACGGGTGTTGGGGCTTGCGGGTGGAGGATCTATCGCAGGTCGCGATCTGGCCAAGATCTTGGTTCTCCGGGACGGAGCAGAAACATTGGACGGAAAAGTGACAAAGAAAAATGTCGAGTTTATTAAAAACGGGTTCTATTCTGCTATTGAAAACCGTGACCGTCTGGGTATTGCTAAATTCGTCAACGACACCGTTCCGTTGATTAATGTGCCGTTGGCAATGTATATGGATGCCGAAGGCAAATTGGGAAAGTACTCCAAGTGTGGCACAATCAAGTCGTTCACCTGTGGAGACGAACAGCTAGAAATGAGGCTATTGGCGGTACTATTGGTGATTCGAGAACAAGAAGGGAGAAAGTTACGAGGAAGCAGATAACGTTTAAATCCTAGCATCATTTTCTATAAAATCTGGAACAAAGGGATTATTCTTGCCATTTGTCCCCCGTGATAGCCTCGTATGCTTCCACATATTTTTCCTTCAGCTTTTCAGCCACTTCATCAGTCATAGCAACCCCTTCTTTGCCCTTTAACCCGTTAGAAGTCAACCAATCCCGCAAGTATTGCTTATCGTAAGAATCTTGGCCCTGGCCCACCTTGTAGGTTTTGCCAGACCAGAATCTCAGCGAATCGGGAGTTAACACTTCATCGACCAACACTAAATTATCATTTTCATCAAGACCAAATTCAAACTTGGTGTCAGCAATGATGATGCCCCTTTCCTTGGCAAGAGCGGCTGCTTTGGTGTAAAGGTCAATAGCAGCCTTTTCCAAACGATCACACAAGTCCTGGCCAACAATGGTAGCTGCTTGGGCCTTAGAGATGTTCTCGTCGTGTTCGCCTTGTTCGGCCTTTGTCAGCGGGGTAAAAATGGCCGTGGGGAACGGTTGCGATTCTTGTAGGCCTTCAGCCACTGGTTCTCCATGTACAGAACCCAGTTTTTTATATTCGTTCCAGGCTGATCCGGTAATGTACCCCCGCACAATCACTTCCAATGGCACAAGCTTCAATTTGCGCACTAACAACGACCGGCCTTGCAATTGACTAGCGAACGGCTGCACTGATTCAGGAAGCTTGGACATGACATCATCCAGATTAGCGGCAAGATGGTTAGGGAAATCCAAATAATTGAACCAAAATTCAGACAATTTGGTTAAGATCTTGCCCTTATTGGCAATGCCATTGGTCATGATCACATCATAAGCCAGAATCCGATCGGTAGCCACGAAAAGGAGGGTATTGTCATCGACTTGATAGATGTCACGGACCTTTCCCCTAGCAATGAGGGGAAGGGTGTTTTGTAAATCGGTGGTGGTTACCAGCATGGAGAGATGGAAAATCAGATCGTGGATTAGCAATTGATAGCGATAGTGCGTGATGTAGGCAGAGTCATGACGGAGTCAATTTTGAGAAGTGAGAAAGTAGAGAAGGAAAAATCAAGGAATGAAAAATGAAATTAAAAGTGGGTTTGAATTTGATGTTGGTTTTGTATTTTTGACATTGGTAAGTTTATTTAGGACGACATTGGAGGTAGTGACGCCACTAGAATATGGAGAATATTAACTAGTAACCAGCCAACGACGTGCTAACACCAACGAAGCGTCATTTACAACAGTTCACCATTTAATTTCATTTTATAACTCTTGCCATTTGAGATGACAGTGGTCTTGTACCACCTCTACTTCAATTCACCGAAACTTCCAAAACAGGGATGAAAATGTTGTTAAATTAAAATGAAACGACCAAATCAGTCTAAGAATTTTCATACTTTTCGAAAACCACCATCTTTCCAAATTCAACCTTTTTTTTATTTCTCCCCTCACTTTATCATTCCCATAAATTGATAAAAAGTTACAAAATCACATCCCAACAGATTCCAAAACATGGTCCAGGAACAAATCACCCACACAATACTACCTCCTTCTGATAGCATACCAAAAAATAAAAACCAAAAAAATTCTCCCCCACCTCTACCCAAACAACAACAACTTTGCTCCCCTCACTACCCCCCTCCTTTCTTTTTTCACGTACTCAACTTCTCACTCTTTGACCACCGTCCATGCTGATAATCGAAAGGTCACCTACTCCAGAATCAAAGGGACTCCTAGAAACAGGAGATATAGCCCACGGGGTTTTAGGCGTGGATCTCCTGGTCATTCAAACAAACTCCACCACCGACTCCCATGAACTGGCCCAACTTCCACAAATCTTTGCTGCCACCGGCACCGAAACCGACGCCAGTAATTTAAACTTGAATCCCAGCATATCCCGTCTGTTTATGCTGGTGTCGCAGAACGATATGTTTTCAAGGGCAAATACCTACTCAACCAACC
This sequence comes from Diutina scorzettiae, assembly GCA_030563345.1. Lineage (NCBI taxonomy): Eukaryota > Fungi > Ascomycota > Pichiomycetes > Serinales > Debaryomycetaceae > Diutina > Diutina scorzettiae. Next base: position 163,246 of record JAKUCB010000013.1, read on the forward strand.
CCCTGAGTTATGGGAGTTCCATGCAATCCAAAGGAAAAAGTGGGGGCTATAGCCAGAGTCAACCCCTTCAAGTGGTCAACATTCCCGAGGAACCAGAACCCCACAAGAGTATTGAGAGACACCTCCAAGACCTTTTTCAGGATCTCCATCTGATTCTGGCCCAGTTACATCTGGCGCTCATCACCCTTACCAAAGCAGTCATCGACCAAGTGACGTGTTTAAAGAAATTCGTGGAAAGTACCCCCCCCTGCACTCAAACAATAAATTGTTTCACCAACCGCCACCTACGCAAGATTCTCAAGTTGTATCTAAACTTTTATGATAACTTATTGACCGAGGACGTATACCTACTGTTGAAGCTTATGCTTGTAAAAGGATTCAACGACTTTTGCCATCACCTTGATAATAGCATCCAGGTGAGCGGGGGAGGACTTATGATCAAACCGCATAATTATGCCATTGGGTCAAACGCCAAGTTTCCTCGGCAATCTTCGGTGGACAGGATTATCAATAAGATTGCTGTTTCACTGTCCAATGTCAAGGAACAAAACGGGGCGTTCATTGCCCCTGTTTCGCGGGGGATTTCCTCCAATTTCCGGGTGTTGTGTATTTGTTTTGGTTATCCTCTGCCCAGCGACCACCACCGGAAAATGGCCCAGACCATTTCCGACATTTACGATGACATCCACGTGATGGTGACAAAGAATCTGCTTGAGTTGGCGTCATCTTCAGGTGTTGTTGCAGGGGTGTCAGGAATGGAAAAGATGCCAACAAATACCGCCGGTAAACCCACGTTTAAACTTCCGTTTCGAACCCCTTCCGACCCCACCGCTCCGCCCATGGGCATATCCCTTCTGACCGAGGCTGCTACCCGGACTCTGGGGACAATGGGGGGATTTCTTTACCCCAAAATCGACGTCAATACCCAGGGCCATGTGGCCCAGTATGCTAACTGTAAGTTTGCCATATCTTGTGGACACGTATGTCTTGAGCCAGGCGATGAAAAAGATAGCAAAACCGACTATGCCTATGTATCACTGCCATCGCTGGTGCTCATTGGCATGTACCGGAATGCCCTTGTCAACCAATATAACAATGCTGTCCAGGGCGCCAACCGAGAGGCGGCGGTTGCCTATGGTCTGGCATTACGGGAATTGACGGAAATGTTTCCCGTGAAAAAAGTTAAACTGAAACAACCGGTGGCTCCTCGTAACATGTCACGCAACCGGTTTGGTCAAATCATTTGGGGAGAGCGGACGTTAATCCCCGCACAAAAGGACTCCAAAATCAAGCGGCTATCGGATTTGGCCATCATCAAAGTAAACAGCAAGTTGACGTGCTACAATTTCTTGGGGGACGATGTGGCATTTAACGAATTCGACCCCGCCCTCATGTTTGAAAACTTGTACGTGCGGGCAGTGGTGGAAATGAAGAGACACGATGGCGAACTCGACTTGTCCATTGACGACGACGACGATGTGGACGACGGCCATATGGGTCTCGCAGTGTTTAAATATGGTCTGACGACAAAGTATACCAGAGGTAACCTTAATGGTATCAAAATGGTGTACTGGTTGGATGGGGCTATCCACTCGCTGGAGTTTGTAGTGAACCTGAGCGATTCCACCCTGGCGTTTGCCGCTGGCGGCGATCTGGGGGCGTGGGTGCTCACCAAGCTTGAGGATATCAAACGGGGTAGAAAGGGGCTTGGGGTGGTTGGAATGATTCATTCGTTTGACGGCGAATTTAAACAGTTTGGCTTGTTTACCCCCATGAATGAGATTTTGTCTAGATTAGAACAAGTGACGAATATTCCTTGGGGGGTGGTGGGTGTAGCCAATAAGGATGGCTATGGTGAAGTTGACGAGGGGTCCAGTACTGACGATGAGTATGTTGATCGCTATGCCGACGCTAATGAGGATATCGATTAGAGATGCAATCTATGAATACGCCTATAAATAATATTTAGATGTTATTAGACAAGTATTTTATGGACTTTTGTCATCAAACTGGCCCCATTGAATGTTGGTGGCGCCATATTCCAGTTATGAGTAGTGTTGTAAGGACAGTGGTTATGAATTCAACTTTAACCGGTATATCCTGATCCTGATGACACAACAAACTGCAATGGCCGTAATCATGCTTAGTCACCACCAGGCACGATGATGTATTCAGTACACAGATTTTCTCCCTACTTTTGAGTATTACTGGTGAACTATCTAGATATCATCATGACCGTCCTTACAATATAGATAAGTTGAGCGATTTAAAATGCAATGAAATAAAAACCAGACCACAGGGGGCATTTTGAATATATTAGCGTGAACTTTTCGAGGGGGGTCCTTTTGTAAGACACACTCGATCCAGTGGCGAACTTTGTAAACAGCGAAAAAAGAATCAAACATGCCGGACAAGGCGGCATGGCTAAAACAAGGTTTTCCAATTCCATTACATTTAATTCGTTTATTCCAAATATATTGGAGTATGAAAGGACTGGCAAGAGACATAAACAGATCATCACTCTCGCGCTGATCATCAGGAACAGGAAGAGGAACAGAAAACACAACACATCTTCCGATAAATATAATCCCAATAGAAAAAAGCGTGAGTGGTTTTATTTTCAGGAATTGGTTGTCTTTTCAACAATTACCAATTCTCTTTTACTTTTATAATTTTCTTATTTTTTGTTTCTGATTTTACGGATCGGATCATCTCTTTGTGGAGAGTGCATTTTGCATGCATATGTGTGGTTGTGAGTGGGTGGAGTAGTACACCCCCAATCCACCACCGGTGGCTAAAAGCTTATTAACAATCACGGATAATCAACAAAAAGAGCCATCGCTAACACTCATAAAAATCCTGTTTACTTGTATGTATTATTCAACAAATACTCTCCTTCCTCCACTCCGCTACTGTAGTGAGTGAGTCATCGCACACTCCCATAGTAATTTCTTATCAATACCGCACGAGTCTGAAAAATTTACTAAAAATCAATAAGCCTCAATCACAATTACCATTCAATTCAAACTACAAACTAAATAATCATCACATTTTTTTTCAATAACAAACCCCTTAACAAAATCCCATCTCACCTGTGCCAATCACCGCTACAAACTATCCTTGTGACTCGCCCTTTCCTATCCTGGGAAGTCTTTTTCGCACCCCAGACAAATCTATACCAACACTTTCTCTCATGTCTCTTCAAAGAGAAGAACCCAATTACTTTGGCGCAGGTCCTGCTGTCCTTCCCACTGAAGTCCTTCAACAAGCTGCCCAAGATCTCATCAATTATGCTGACCAAGGAATTGGCATTGGTGAAATTTCTCACCGTAGCAAGCCTGCAATCAAGGTGATTGATGACACCAAGGCTGCTCTTTCGAAATTGTTGGATATCCCTGACAACTATGAAGTGTTTTTCATGCAAGGGGGTGGCACTACTGGTTTTTCCCTGATTGCCTATAATCTCTTGGGCCATTACGCCAGTGAAAAAGGCACCAAGGGCCGCGCTGCTTATGCCGTGACCGGGCTGTGGCTGAAGAAGCTGGCCGAAGAGGCCGAACGTCTTGGGTTTGATGTTGATGTCGTCGTCAATACCAAGGAACAAAAGTATGGGGCGATTCCCCCGGTTAAGGAATGGAAGCCTCTTGCTAAGGATACTGCCTATCTTTATGTGTGTGATAATGAAACTGTCCACGGAAATGAACACTATGAATTGCCCCCTGACGGTTACCTTCCTGAAGGGTGTGTGTTGGTGGCAGACACTTCTTCCAACATCTTGTCCAAGAAGGTGGATGTTCTGAAGTATGGGGTGATTATGGCTGGCGCTCAAAAGAACATTGGGTTGGCGGGGTTGACCATTTACATTGTCAGAAAGGACTTGTTGGCTGTAGATGATGCCAAGGTCAAGCAAGTGGGGTATCCTTTGGCCCCCATTGCTTTCAAGTGGCTGGAAGTGGCGGCCAACAACAGTGCTTACAACACCATTCCTATTTTTACTGCCCATATTCTCAAGTTGGTTACTGAAAGGTTATTGGCTCTGGGTGGACTTGACCATGTCCAAGCTGTCAATGAACAAAAGGCCACTACGTTGTATCTGGCGCTTGAAAAGTACCCTGACTTTTATAAGTTGCCAGTGTACGATGTGGCTCTGAGATCTAAGATGAATGTGGTGTTTACTTTGCCTCTGGATGAATTGGAAGCAAAGTTTTTGAAGGAGGCTGGGGATGAAGGGCTTCTGGGTCTCAAGGGCCACCGTAGTGTTGGGGGAATGAGAGCTTCAATTTACAATGCTGTGACTTTGGCTAGTGTAGAGAAGTTGTCCAAGTTTGTTGAAAAGTTTGCTAACGAAAATGCCTAGTAGAAAATAATAATATGAAATATGAGATGCACTTTATATGATTAGACCGGCTATTATAAACGTGTGGTGTTACACAGGATCATCCTATAGTGATCCAATCTAGGTTCTATCGCGTGAATGTTATAATCGGCTGGCTGGAATTGTTACCAATGATATGGCAATGGCAAACTCCAAAGCAGTATCTGGAATCAACTTTTATGTCAGACTGATTTCTCGCCAGAGGGTAAGGATAATGAGATCATTATAGTAATACTCGTATCTCAAACTGAAGTTATTTGAAAGCTAAAATTTCAAACGGTAATTTACTATGTCACATGGAAATTCCAATGAATTTTTTTCACCGCTGGTTTTAGATTCCAATCGCTTGTTCTTTTGTCAACGTATATCGACGAATACTTTAGGATTATTACCTGAAAGAATATGATATTCAAATCATGAAACCGTCTTAAAAATGGTTAGAAAAACCCATGGCTTAAAATTAAGACAACAACTGAACCGCCCCTTTAAACATTAGCATTCATACCGCCCTCAAATCACCCTTTCCTTAATTTTCACCATCATCATCTTGAGCCGCACGAAAATTCATTATGCTTCAGCGACGATTCCTTCCTTTCCTCCGACCCAATCTTCACCACCTACAATTTCCAAAATACTATGCCACCAAACAAGTGCTTCTGATAGAAGAGAAAAAACGGCTTCTTAACCAAGAAGCTTATCGTAAGGAAATCGAAAAACGCATTGCCAAAATCCCCCAGAAAAATTATCGAAATTTTTCAATCGTCGCCCATGTTGACCATGGTAAGCTGACTCTTTCAGATAGGTTATTAGAACTTACAGGTGTCATTCAACCGGGTGGCAAGCAAGTGTTGGATAAATTAGATGTGGAAAGAGAGCGAGGAATTACCGTCAAGGCACAAACGGTGCTGATGATTTATAACTATAAAGGAGAAGACCACCTCCTTCATTTGGTGGATACCCCAGGCCATGTGGATTTTAGAGCTGAAGTGTCTAGAAGTTATGCTCTGTGTGGCGGAGCTCTCTTAATTGTGGATGCTTCCCAAGGTGTACAAGCACAAACAGTAGCCAACTTTTATCTCGCGTATTCCCTTGGGCTCAAATTACTTCCTGTGATAAATAAAATCGATTTGGATGCTGCTGATATTCCCCGGGCCATTGATCAGGTCGAACAGACGTTCGAATTGGATGGGAACGATTGTATTCCCGTGAGTGCAAAAACGGGTCAAAATGTTGAAGCGATCATTCCTAAGATCATCGAAGATATTCCTGCACCTACAGGTACGGTGGATGCTCCCCTCAAGGCGCTCTTGGTTGATTCATGGCACGATTCCTACCTTGGGGTGGTGATGCTTGTACACGTCGTTGACGGGCATATTAAAAAGGGAATGAAGTTGTTGCTGGCCCATTCCAACCGGAAATACGAGGTGAAAGAAGTAGGGATCATGTATCCCGACAAAATGGCCATGGAATCTATTCTGGCCGGCCAAGTGGCCTATGTGGTCCCCGGGATGAAAAACCTGAGAGAGGCTCTTGTTGGGGATACATTTTTCCAACTTGGCCATAGTGAAGGACTAGAACCTTTGCCTGGGTTTGAAGAAGTCAAGCCAATGGTGTTCATGGGGGCCTTCCCGGCTGATGGGACCGAGTTTAATGTCATGGATGATAACATGCAAAACTTGGTGCTCAACGATCGGTCGGTGACTTTGGAAAAAGAAACATCCAATGCATTGGGGCTCGGATGGAGACTTGGGTTTCTTGGATCTCTCCACGCCCTGGTTTTCCAAGAACGGTTGGAAAATGAATACGGTGCGAGAATCATCATGACTGCTCCCACGGTGCCCTATAAAATAAAGTACAGAAATGGTGACGAAAAGGTCATCACCAATCCTGCCGATTTCCCTGCCTCAGAACACCTGCAATTTCTAGATTACTTTATGGAGCCTTATGTTGAGGCGATCATGACTATCCCCCAAGAATACATTGGCGTGGTGATGTCCATTTGTGAAAATGCCAGAGGGGTGCAAAAAGAGATGGAGTATCTTCTGACGGGCCAGGTCCTTTTGAAGTATGAAATCCCGTTGGCAGAACTTGTAGAAGACTTTTTTGGTAAGCTTAAAGGCAACACCAGGGGGTATGCGTCGTTGGATTATGAAGATGCCGGCTATCGCAAGAGTGATATTGTCAAGATGGAGCTTTGTGTAAATGGGGAACCCCAAGATGCGCTCACTACCATTATTCATCGATCCAAGGCGCAATCCAAGGGGAGAGATTATGTCCAGAGATTCAAGCAATTCCTTAAGAACCAGTTGTTTGAGGTGGCCATTCAAGCCAAGGTTAATAACAAATCTGTTGCTCGAGAAACCATCAAGGCGAGAAGAAAGGATGTGACGCAAAAGCTCCATGCTGCGGATATTTCCCGATATAAGAAGTTGTTGGAAAGACAAAAGGAGGGGAAGAAGGCGATGAAGGCGCTGGGGAGAGTTCATATTGGGTATGAGGCGTACCAATCGTTTCTTCGAAATGATAATGGTGGAAGGTGATTAATTGTATATAGCCAAGCATAAAGATAAATGGGTATTCATGAAGAGTAGCAAATCTAGTAGAAATTAGTTAAAGGAAAAAATTAAGTTACAGAAGGTAACATTTGTGTCATGTATTCAAAACAAAGAGATAGAACAACATCCATCCAGGTAACCCAACATTTGGGGCCTTTTTGACTCGGATTCCAGAAACGCTCCCCAGGGCGCCATTTTATTGAAGAACCACGGGGATGGTGCTTCTCAGCAATTGGATGATATCGATAATTAATAAACCATACGGTCGACCAATTTTGGTACCAGTGCTGGCTAGATCTGTGGCCATTGGTGGTGAATAAAGTTATGCAATAAAGTAATATTCAGAATTGGGCATAACTATGCTGATTTTTCTATCCATAATACATCAGAACGATATTTTTTTGAAATAATAATGATACACTTGTGAGCTTCTGGCAAGTGTTTTCTATCACTTACTAAAAACCATCATAAATTGCAAACCAATATTAACAAAAATCTCTTTGCTGTGATACAAATATAATCTCAATTCATTTCTTTTTTAGCCGCAGACTTACAACAATGTTCGATCTTTCGGCGTTATTCGCTCTCTTGGCAAAATTCGCTCCACAATAATCACCTCTTTTTACTAAAACCCTTTTTTGACATCGTTAACTGTCAATATTGATATTCTCATAATATTTCTATCCTAGCATGCCACACATCCCTTGTATCCCCTACCTGAATTACTAATTCAAAGTTTTGTCATGTTGGAACCGAAAATCGTTGCACCAAATACGAGATACGAAAACGGGTAAATGGTGCGCTTACATAATTAATTATTTCAACAAGTAAAACTCCATTCTTTCATATATAGCCATAGGAAATCCTAAAATTTAATTCAAACCATGCCTTCGAAGTTTGGATACGTTGAGACGCAGGTGAGCCAAATAGAATGGGCCCGTCCCCAAAAAAAGGGGATTGTAATGATCAAGACTGTTTATAATATTCTTTATGAACCAGTGGTGATCTTCGAAAACAATTGTTTATATCTGGAAGACAATCAACTTCTTGGTCTGGTTCAACAGATTAAGTCGCTATTCACCCAATTATTCCATGTCTATGATCACCAAGGATTGTTGGTGGCGGTGATTGAAAGCGGAAGTCAGATTGTATTCAAAATCCCAGGTTATGATTTGAGCAACACCACAGTCTATAAAGATTTGGGGAGGGCGCTGAAAAACTTTGGCCAATCCTGGCAATTGCTGAGAAGGATTCGGGATCCTTGTCACTGGAACCGAATGATAAATGTTGAATTTGCTGGAAGTGATGGTTATACCGTGCTGGATAATGATGTTTTGGTTGGAAGGTTCACGGGGAATAAAGTAATTATCGACAATAGTGTTAGTGACTTCCAACAACGAGGAGTGATCTTTAGTTTGGGGTTAACTAGAATTATGAATAATTGATACAAGGTTGACCATTGTGGCAAAATAATGAAACGAATATTTATTTCCACCAGATCTAAAATCTCAAAACTGAAAATTTAAACTTGCACATAATGTGCGGCTTTGCTAAGTGATCATTTCACCACACCATTTACCATTGATTTGTAAACTCATTGAAATACACAAATCCGTAATACTCATTATTATCTAGCCAAAATAATCTTTTCATGTCCTTTGAATTTCCTTCCTTCCCTCATCTTTTCTCCACTTAACCCCCCCCACCATTCTTGTCGATTCGCACCCCCACTCAGTCCATGAGTTACAACCTCCCCAATCCCTCTCTTGTGGGGATTCTTCTAGTGGTGCTGTCGTTATCCGGTCCATTGATCGTATTCAATTACCCACAAGACCTTTCTCAAAGTGAAAAAACCGTGGACAACCATATCTACGAAGACGAGGATGAAAGTGATGGAGAACCAAGTGGAAACCACTGGGATCTGACCCATTTGGATTACTATACAGGTACCAAGGCCGATCTCCTAACATATTTGGATGAACTTTATACTAAAAGACGTTTAAACGACCATCACCCATCTTCAATTATCCCCCACAATTCAACTCCAAAGCAAGGAGTAAAGGGGAAACCAGGCACCATATTTGGCTTGGAAACAGGCTATCTCGCAGAGATGCTCAGTCCTCCAAGACTGATGTGCAATACTCGATTTGAATTGGCAATTGATTCAAAGACATTTTTGGGCATGCCCATCCATAAGTTGGATAATAACAGCTGGAGACCAAAAGAGATTAGTAAAGACCAGAAATCAACAATCACCGATCATCTGGACCGAGCACACCGGGGCCACCGTCGAGGACCAAGTCTCACCGGGGAGCCGGAAGAAGAAATCAACAATAAGGACCATCGGATGAATATGTTTCATTTGGTGTTTATTATGGACCCTCCGATGATTGAATCCACCCAAAGAATAGATGAGATGTTCCATTTTGTCATTTCTAGACTTTCACTTGTACTCCGTTATGAGCAGAGTCGTACGGCCTACGTTTCTAAAGAAGTCAAGGCCATCCAGAAAATTAGAGAACATGAAGGATGGGAAGCATGTTTGGAAAAACTGCTGCTCTGTAAGATGATGGCGGACTGTTACCAAGCAATTTCCACTTCTCAGATTGCCAATTTGTCTATAAACAACAAACTCCGGTCGTTTCAAATTCCGATCAAGTGGGAGTTTGTGTCGCTCCCCGAGCCACTGGTGCCTCATCTTCCTGGGGCAAAGCTCTGTTCTACAATTGGGTTCTTGGCAAATGAAGGGCTCATCAATTTGGGGGAACCCACGCGTTATGGCATTTCAAAGGACCAGGACGATACCGGGTTGGTTGCAGATGACGTAATATACTTTGCCCTTTTATTATTAGACGACCCCAGAGAGATTATTAGAGAATTGCGAGCAGATGAGTCGCTGACACTAGCACGGTTTATCCATCTTTTGAAACCAACTCAATCATTAATGACACTTGCAAAAGAGTCCGATTTGGATATTAATGAAATTAAGCTGTTTGCGTTTCATCTTATCTATTGGAGAAGGGCACGAGTGATCCAACCAATTGCTACCCGGAGTACGTATATTGTTAGTCCCATGGCGCCTATTTTGGTCAACTTTTACCACGATATCAAGACTTTCCGGAACCAGTTTCCGACGCTTCCTTCGTTACCACACTTCCTCAAACTTTTGAGTCCTCATCGGAAACCACTGCATTTTTCCCTGATTATCCCTTCTCGTGACCACAGGGACCTGTATTTTGAAGCGCTAACATGGCTATTCAAATATGGCTATGTTGTGCAACTCCAAACGTTCATGTGGCTTAAAATATCGCCAATTATTCGCATGAGAGTAGAAGAAGATATGGAACATGAAAGGGGACGGCGCAAAGCTGGTCTGAATGCGCTCACCCCTGCTGATAATACATCTAAAGTCCAGGAGATAGATTCCATCAAAGAAAAGTTGAATCGGCAATCTCGTATGGAGTTGGATGATGATGAGGATGTGATTATTCTTGATCCTGGAAGAGCCACCACCATGGAAAGACGTTGGATATCAAAGGTTTTGGAGGGAGTGAAATTGCTGCCTGAATTGACGGAAATTTTCTATAAGTTGCTCAAGTATTTTAACGGCAAGAGTCCTCTCGAGGTAATTGTGTTGAAAGAGAATGTACTGAAGGCTGATTTGAGGAATTTGATGGTGGCCTTGGATGCTCATATGATAAGTGTGTCCCATTGGTGATTTAGGTAGTTTAATAAAATTGTCTTGGGAGTGAACTAGATAATCTTGGACAGCGATCCATTAACTAGAAAATATTACAACACAATCATGAATGTTGTTGCTCATTCGATAGAGTGATTAGATATACATGCACTGTCTAGTTTGAGTAATTCCAACTCTTGGACCAAGGGTTAAATTCATAGCCATAGATCAACATTATTGTATAGTATTGTCGCAAATAAATAACGGTGAAAAATAGAAACATATGATTAACCATCCATACCTATCCATGCGATGCAGAGGAGAACAGGTTTTGCAGTATGGTGTGCTGGTCAAGTGCACAAAATTCTCGTCTCTTCAGCCACAAACTAGCAATCTTCTAATTTAAATACCCACCATTAATCTTTTTAACATTATAGCAATAATATATATCACTTTAAATAGATGGAGTTTCGAAAAGCCGAATTCTCAATGGACGATCCTGTATGAAGATTGGCACAATAACAACATCGGGGATCTCTACAATTCCTTCAAATCAACCATCAGTGAACAACTGGATTGAAAAGCCATTTTACAGCCGAGTGATACTAAATTACCATTGATGAATTAGATACACGCAAAAATTACCGTGGGCAGTTCTAAAGATCAATATTGCAACGAATGGCAATTGTCAAGGGAATTTCAATTGTTAAAAAATAGGTAAAGAATAACTTGGGATCCATAGCTATGCATTACCCTTCCATCCTTGTCCAAATAGTCAACTACTTATCAAAGGAACAAACAAGGCATTGCCATAAGAGTAACCCCTATACTTCCCAATTACCCGTTCTTGTTAATTTATCAGTGACATTAATATCACGACATTAAGTGACCCCTTTCTGCATAATTTGTGGTTGTACTGACGATCCAGTAAACCATCATGTTCACCCCCTTGACATGCTAGCATGTCACCAACTGGACCCTAGGACCCTGGTAGACCATTATGCAGTACGGGGTTATTTTAAAAATAGAACCCCGCCACTAAACAAATGCACGTATTATTGCCTTTGGTGGCTGAGTTATAAGTTCTCATTTTTCTGCTCCAATTTACTAGTCGCCGATCTGATCTGGGCGGAGTCATCCTGCATCATCAACAGCCATATGGATCAAATCACCTATTCCGTGAATACGATTCGTCTACCTTCCCCCGATTATATGGGGAAAGTTCCAGTGACCACCATGGTTAAGAAGCCTGTCCCAGAATCGCCAGTGGTGGCCGATCAGTCACATCATGAATCCAGCCAAAGAGTCATTGATGGATTTAGGGTGTCATTCGGTAAAACCCTTAATATATACTCCCCTGATCTTGTTGCATATAATATGTGGTTTAATTTGGCTAGCCTACCCTCCAATAAAGGAGAGGATGACATTTCGAGGTTGGCATCAAAACTGTTGAAGAATCTACCTAGGGAATCGTTAAAAGCATCGAAATGTCGAAGAAAATTATACAATTTTGGTGAGGTGGGAAGCTGGATCACCAATTGTGATGACGTGTTTCATATCTTCCAAGATTTCAGTGATTTGGTAATGTTTGCCATTGCTGATTATGAAATTGAAACCTATGACCTTTCACCGATGGATTACTTTCTACTGGTTTTGTGGCACAAGAGTAAAGATGAATCGGATGCTCAATTGGTTTTGGCAGTACAATGGTACTTATCAACCGTTTTGGGATGTCGCCGGCAAGTTACCATTCGACTGTTTGTTGAGTGGTTTGCTGTAGAGGATGAAGATGTGCCGTCTATTGCTGAGCAGTTTTATCAATTGCCGTTGGAGGAATGTGCTTGTGACGACGATGTGGCCAAAGTGATTGGAAGTTTATGCTATCGAATAATGTTTGCTAATCAAGGAGTTAAAGGCATCAACCAGGTGATTGATATCCTTCGTAAGAAGATGAATAACGAAGGGATCAGTTACACTTATTATCCTAACATTAGTCATGACGATAGTTTGGACATGTTGACTAGTTTTGTTCAAGTTGCTGTAAAAGAGAGGAGAAAGAAGGAAAAGGAAAGAGAAAAGAAGAAAAAGACGAGGGGGAGATCCAATTCAAAGGTGAGTCCCAGGTAGATAGAGGATAGACGTTGGAATACTAACGGCATCTAGAAGTAATAAACGAAATTCATTTTAGATGGAGTTTCATAAACTGACATAAAAAGCTTGTCCCCCGACTTGGTTCGTAATCCGTTTTTACATAACCTCAAAATTTGATTCTATCACAGGTCAATCTGGTATCTATATGATTAATCAATATTCATAAACTCTCTTCACATCAAGAGTATTTAGCCACTCCAACTTCTTAGATTTTGTAATAACGGCAACCTGCTGCCCACTCAAGAATGTTACTTGACCTAGCTTCACAAAATACAAAAATCAGTCAATGTAAAATATTTGATGGATTGTTTCTATTTATTCAATCCAAAATGACAGATTTTCTCGATTATTAAATGTCTATTTTAATTCACTAACTGATCTCTGAGCTGTTTCAAGATTACTTCCAAAATGGTGCGATCAAAAACCCAGAATTGATGGAAAACAAAAGGAAAACTTTATGTATTATTTTGAGTTCTATTGAATATACAGTTTGAAATGGATTGTATACACAGAATTTAGTCAAAATGGTCGTGTATTCTCAACATTGTGGAAAGATCGTGTGTAAGCTGAAAGAAAAATCCAAAAACGCACTATTTCAAAATCCCCCGATTTCTCGACGGGAAGAAAAGCTCTGAAAACAATCTAAAGCACGATTTTTTTTCTTGCAGGATGGGGCTTTAAGTGGGAAATGGCATTTGATATGTAGGGTGGCCAGAAGGCCTCCAAGTGCACGATTGCTCTTATATGTCGGATAATTTGTCAATTTTCAGACGCTTATAGCTCCTCCTGGAGGAAGACTGACATAGTTAATCCAAACAAGCTAGTAGGCAAAATTTTCTTGATCTAAAGAATCCGTTTATCATAATTTGCCTAGGGTTGATTTTCAAAATTTCCTTATACTTATATTATATGGTTGATTACATAAGAATATTTTGCACTCGATCAAGATTGCCAAATATCTTATCTTAGACGGTATCTTCAGGCAATGAGATATGGTGCATTTTGTTCCCACATGATTGGTACACTATAATATATATCAAATTCAAAGTTTTTGATTGATCATTTTCGTCCAATACTTTTGATTTTGGCATACCTCTTTGCCAAATTCTGCCTAAAAAGTTTCAATAGGTTATAAAACGGCAGCAACACCGGGGGAAAGACATCAAGATTGATGGTCAATTGGTCAGCTAGTTAGATGAGAGGTATATAATCATATATTGAGACTGGTGAAGAAGGTTTACTCCGCTGCTTTTCAATGGGCTTGTCAACTAGTATGGGAATACAAGCTTGTCTGAAATTTACACAAATGGACAAATAGAATCTAAATAACAAAATCAATTCGACTGATGTGGTCATGTGAGGCGTTATTTGGGGCCATAGATGCTTGTGTAAAGTTATTAGTACTCATACGAAAGAGATAATAGTTTACCCATCATTAGAACTGTATTACATCGCAAACTGTCAAAATAACTATTTGCTTAGAGACAACATGAAGCTCTATAGATCACATTTCATTTGTTATATTCCGTAAATGTTCATTCATATTCATGCAAGCATTACAACAGCAATCGTTTTGTCGCTTTGGTTGGCTTGCTTATAAAATCTGGTACACGAAACTCATCCCCAACATTCTTCATCTCCATTTCTCCCTTTATTAATATGACCACCAGTCTCGCCCCGACTTCCAACTAAACCACCCCCAAATCTTAGGCGGTAGACAGTAGTTGTGATTTACGTCCCCGAAGGAACTTATCGTGGCCCCCACTATATCTTCAGATAATAAAAGTAGCCACTTGGACTTTGTCTCTGCCAAAGCAACGGGGATCTCGCAAATGAACCTCGCATCTACAAACACCGATGGCTCTGTTGATGGCACCCAAGGGAATATCCTATCCCATTGAATAATACCCGGGGAATAAGAAATATATATTAATTCATCTTTCTCAACTACATTCTCGTCTGGGGTAATTGTAAGAAACAGATTACTTGAAAGCAAAACCAATTCTGATATCAGCTTAACTTACATTTATTCCAGTTAATTATGGCATATGGTGGGACAAGCAGGGATAGTCCACCAGACCCCATAGAATGTATTGGCCATATAATTGATAAGCAGGTTATGGAAACGATCTATACTAAGAGAGGTGAAGATGAGACGTCGAGCACATATAGAACAACATGCACCAATAGTAATCCCATATCATTTTTACTAGTAGGATGATCTCTTATTAAAACCTGGGCTGATTACGCTGGACGAGTATTTAGATGTTAAACGAACCCTCCTACTATAAGATAAGGGTCCTGGAAACAATTGATTACGGATCTAGGATGATCTGAATTCTAACTAGTATTCATCTATCCAAAAATGAGTATTATAAACTCCTAGCAATTAATGCCTATCACCTTTCATCTTAGAACGCAATTCTTTAAAGCAACGTGATCAGGTTGCCGTTGCGGTTTCAGTAGCCACTTTAGGAAAGTTGGACTCCACTCCTCCTTTCGAAACGTGAATCAATTGTTCCGCATTTTACTACCTTTGTAATCCCTAAAACAAAGTGGTTGTGTCTTGTGTACGTCAGGTGTCATTAGGGTAAACTGTTTACCGACAAACTGGAAACTCCTAATCAGCATTTCCCAACATTTTCTAGAAAACAAATATAGACAAACTAATATGACATCCAATCATCCCTGACCCATTTCCTCCTTTCTACCGGTCTCTCCCTTGCCACTCATCGTAGACGCGTTGCGCGGTTGTTTACTATCTTCACAATGGGGACCAAACGGAAAAGGAATAGTGAGGGAACTACCGCCAACGACTCGGTAGTCTCCAACACTTCCATATCAGACACCTCCAATACAAATGTGTCTCATGCTGAGTCTATAAAGTCCGAGGGTTCCTTGGACATCCAAAAACCGGAAGAGGATATCTTGTCTGATTTATTGGAATCTAGTGAAGACGAAGAGAAGGAGGAAAAGGAAGAAGAAAAGGAAGAAGAAAAGGGAGAGCAAAAGGGAGAGGAACAAAAAGATGAAAACGAACCCGATAATGCCAATATCCTGATTGTTCTTGAAGCTGAAGACTCCAAGGATGGTATCCTCTGTGCGGATACCGACACAGAAGGAGTCGAGGACAAGCTACCGACGGTACCTCGACTAATGCCTCCTCCAAACCTCGTTCCCCATAAAAGAACCATCTCCGCCGATATTGAGGATTCGCCTTCGAAAATGCTCAGTTATTCCGAACAACAAAAGAACCTTCTCATGTCGTCGCCCACCAAGCGCCAGAGTCTGATTAAGCCCGTGGTGAGGGTGAATGAGCCGCGGTTGGTGATTAAAAAACTAGTGCTACGTGATTTCAAGCTGTATGCCGGTGTCCAGGAAATCGGGCCCTTCCATCCCTCTTTTTCCGCGGTGGTTGGTCCCAATGGTAGTGGGAAATCAAATGTAATTGATTCGCTTTTGTTTGTGTTTGGGTTTCGTGCAAACAAAATGAGACAGCTGAAACTCTCGGAATTGATTCACAACCTGGCGGTGGGGGAACGTCCCGATTATTGTCAGGTTGATATTCACTTTCACTCCATTTTGGATGATGCTGATGACGACACCAAGTTTGAAATAATCCCCAATCTGGAAATTATCGTTTCGCGGCGCGCTAGTCAACAAAATCAGTCTACTTATTATGTTGACGGTCGTACTCTGAGTTATGGCGAAGTCACCGGGTTTCTTCGGGACAAGGGGGTTGATTTGGACCACAAACGGTTTCTCATTCTCCAGGGGGAAGTGGAACTAATCTCGCAAATGAAGGCCAAGGCGGAACGCGATAATGAAGACGGGTTACTTGAATACCTCGAAGATATCATCGGCACCGCCAAGTACAAGCTGATGATTGACGAACTGCTTCAGCAGGTTGATGTGCTCAATGAGACGTGTCTCGAGAAGGAACAACGGTTTGAGTTGGTAGAAAAAGATAAACAAAACATGGAACCAGGCAAAGAGGAAGCGCTCCGGTTTTTGGAAAAGGAAATCCAGTTGGTTAATAAAAAGAGTTTACGCTACCGGGCTCTTATTGGCCGCCACCAACGCGATGCGGACACCGCCGGGGAAGAGGTGGCGAAATTAGAAGAAAAACTTGCCAGCGAACGGGAGGCGCACCAGGAAATCATCGATCTGGTGGCGGAATTCACTGCTGAAATCAACCGCCTCAAACAGGAGTGTGCCAAACTTGAGCCACTGTTAGTTCAGCTTGGCAAGAGCCATAAGGATTTGAATCGTCAAAAAGTGGCTGCCGAAGAACGGTACAAGAACGCCCAGCAAAAGTTGAAAAAGCTGGAAAAACAAAAGGATACCAGCGAGCACCAACTAAATTCTGCCACTCAGAAATTAGGGCAAATGGAAGCCGATGGAATCAAGGAACAAACCGAGCTCGAAACCCTCCAAACAAACCTCGGGGTTGAAAAACAAAAATTAGACGAGGTCAAGGGCAGGTTACGCGATAACACCCAGCACTTGACCTCGGAAATCGAGAGGCTCCAGCGGGAGTTGGCTCCGTGGGAAGAGCAATTGGCAGCGAAAAACAACAACATTCTGGTGATCAAGCTGGAGATAGAAATGCTACAGCTGCAAAAGGATGACATGATTAAAGATATCACCCTGGCGCAAACCCGGATGAAAGAAATCAAGAGTGAAGGCCAGGACAAAGAGGGCAATCTCGGGGAGCTGGAGCACAAGCTCGAAAAGTGTCGCGAGCAGTTGGCCCTTGGCAAGGATCACGTGGACACTGCAGAAACACGGTTACGCGAACAAACAGACGAGTTGGCACAGCTACAGACACGGTACGCGGAAATCAAGGACCGGCAGTCGCACACCCAAAATAGAAATAAGGTGTTGGAGCTGTTGTTGCGTCTCCAGCGCCTGGGGCGGATCTCAGGTTTTTACGGCCGTCTAGGTGATTTGGGCCGGATCGAACCCCGATACGACGTGGCCATTTCCACCGCGTGTGGAGGAGGGCTTGACTCGTTGGTGGTGGACAAGGTGGAGATTGCCCAGCAGTGTATCGAGTATCTCCGGAAGAACCATTTGGGGTATGCCAATTTTGTGTGTTTGGATAAACTTCGTAACTTCAATTTGGCGCCCATAAAAGTGCCCAGTGCCGAGGTGGCGCGGTTGTTTGATTTGATCACCCCCGACGACGACAAGTTTGCTCCTGCATTTTATTCGAAAATGTACGATACTCTTGTAGCACCGCTGTTGCAAATAGCGAAGCATGTTGGTTACGGTGGTGGCAAAGGGGGGAAACGGTGGAAGGTGGTGACGGAGGACGGCAAGGTGGTGGATACACTGGGGGCGATGTCGGGTGGGGGTTCCCATGTGGCCAAGGGGGCGATGAAGTTGACTACCGAAGCCGCAGCCATGGATGTCGACCCCATGGAGGTAGAGGAGTTGGCGAAACAGATTGGGGAAAAACGTCAACAAACCGACCAACTCCGCCGCGACGTGGAGGAGAAACGGGGGGTGATGTCTAAATTGAAGCAAATGGCCGACGACACCGAGTTTGCCATTCTGCGTCTCAAGCTTGACATTGACTCGCTCATCCAAGAGAAACTGGACTTGAAAGCAAGACTCAAGCGGATGATTTCTGAACAGCACAAGCTCGAAGAGATTGATACGCAAACGGAAACGAAAATGATCGAGTATAATGATTTCAAAAAGCAACGGCTGGAGCTCAAGGCGCAAATGAAGGACCTCGAACTGGCAATCGAAAAGCTCGAGAAACAGGTCATGAGTGCGGGCGGGGTGGAATTAAAATTACAAAAGTCAAAGGTGGATTCCATCCACCAACAGATCCAAATCATCACCGAAAAGACCGGCGATGCCCGTAAGAAGATGCGCAAGTTGACCAACGACATTTCCCACCACCAAAAGTTGCTTCTGGAGGCGGAGTCGCAGATTTCCAAGCTTACACAGGATATCGAAGGCTTTTCGCTGGGCCAGGAAGAATTACTGGCGCAAATCACCGAGGTTATGGCGCAAATCGCCGCTGCCGAGGCGGAAAAGCTGAAATGGGAACTGCAAGTGGAAAAAGCTGAACTGGAGTTGGACGAGCAAAATGAGCAAATCACAAAATTCAAGCTGATTGAGATTGAAATGACCAATGCCATCGAAACAGCCCAGGACTCTGTCAACAAGTTGCGCCACTACGTAGAAAAGTATCGCAAGAAGTTGGAGCTGTTGGAGTACCGGGACACTCTGCCGTATTTGTCATGGATCAAGGACGAAAGCGACCGCAAACGGTATCTTCGTGACACGGAGGAAGCCGATATCGACGAGCTGCAATTGGCGGCTTTGGACGAAGAAATCATCGAGCTTGAAGGGTATTTCAGCGAAGTCCAATGTGACATTGAGATCCTTAAAGAATACGCAGACAAGGCCACCGAGTTTGAAGGGAGACTTGCTGATATGAATGAGGCGGTGGCCGCTCGGGATCAAGTCAAGGCCGATTGTGAAAACCTTAAACATAAACGGTTGCTGGAGTTTATGGAAGGGTTTAACACGATTTCGATGACGCTTAAGGACATGTACCGAATGATCACCATGGGCGGCAATGCCGAATTGGAGTTGGTGGATTCTTTGGATCCGTTTGCCGAGGGGATTTTGTTTTCGGTGATGCCCCCAAAAAAGCTGTGGCGGAACATTTCCAATTTATCCGGCGGGGAAAAGACCCTTTCCTCGTTGGCGCTCGTGTTTGCGTTACATGCGTATAAACCGACCCCATTGTATGTGATGGACGAAATTGATGCTGCTCTTGATTTTCGTAATGTGTCGATTGTTGCTAATTATATTAAGGAAAGGACAAAGAATGCCCAGTTTGTGGTTATTTCGTTACGGAATAATATGTTTGAGTTGGCGCAGCGGTTGGTGGGGATTTATAAGGTTGATAATAAGACCCATTCGATCACGATTCGGAACAAGTGATGGTGTATAATGAATAATGATATCTTATGAGTAAAAAAAGGGCTGTGATGGGTATAATGGAGTAATTTGAATAGATCATGCCTATAGAGTGTGTTATTTGGCCGCCCTGGGTGAAGCGGGCATGAAAACTCCGGAGAGATGCATTTTGTAGGGTAATTGTGAAGCAACCGGTATGAAAAATACGCAGAGAGAAAACATGCTAACCAAAATCTTGCAATCATAATTAATTTTTGATGAATAAATATAAACTTTCATACAACGAAGGGTTAAAAATTAAGAGATTAATTGAATATACAAAAATGATTGATTGTGCTAACATAATGTGGCACTGTTGCGAACCATTCGCTGGTACCTGTTCTCCTCTATTCTTCTTGGTGTTACAAAATTATCAAGAGAACAGGGATTATATACCTGTATTATTTTCAGTTTATTAATAAATTATTATCAGTTTATCATAGTAGTATTTCAGTTTATCAAACTCTTAATACTAATGAAATTTCCAGTAATGGATTTAGCCTTTATTTTGATATGTTTATACCTGTATATGAATTCCTGATAATTCTTAATCGCTTAAATCTATCAACTAGTCCATAAAATTGTGGTGGCATTTATTATTACTCTGACCGGATATTTTTAGGGGTTCGAAAAACTCAACTGGCACCAAGGTGTTTTTGATAAAATGTTAAAGCAATAATATCCACTCGAATTGTCCTTGGAAGTCAACCATTTGAACTATAATGGAACATTCTACATCCAATCTCTTTGGTCACATGGTCTACAGGCTACAGTAATTATGGTGCTCTCGGTGACGTGCTCACACTTGAAATGGTCATTAATTCGGGTTATCTATCCCCATCACCGTTCCCAACCATATCACGTCTCGACTGCATTAGAACCCCACTAAACTTCACCTTGTACAGCTCCCTCCAAATTCTCGCCTTCACTAATTCCAAAATAAATCATTTC
This sequence comes from Diutina scorzettiae, assembly GCA_030563345.1. Lineage (NCBI taxonomy): Eukaryota > Fungi > Ascomycota > Pichiomycetes > Serinales > Debaryomycetaceae > Diutina > Diutina scorzettiae. Next base: position 183,944 of record JAKUCB010000013.1, read on the forward strand.
ATCAGTACCCCTCGTTTATACTACAATCAACTATCCAGATTATGATCAAGTTAAAGTGCCCCAAATTTCGCAACTGAATTGTTGACCAGGTGCACTTGACGCTTTTATCATATTTTACCATTGACAGAACCCGTTGGCTTACGTTTGTTTCAATGACAGTATACCACTATCCCCATAGTGGTACCCACCCTCCTGCTAATTAGCCATTCATTTTAAATAAACTGGCCATATTGGTCCTACAATCGTCTGATCCAGCCATAGCAATACATCTTAACTAATCAGCCCCGTTCGCAGCGCGAGCCCTGGTCCCACTTACCTACTTATACTAGTTCCAAGTCGACGACATTCTATGGTAAAAACGGCACTTGTGGTGATTGATCTCCAGAATGACTTTATTAACGGCTCTTTGGCTGTGCCTGGTGCACAGGAAATCGTCCCCAACATAAATTGGCTCGCTCAGCAAGACTGGGATCTTGTGGTGGCCACTAGGGACTGGCACCCAGCTAATCACACTTCATTTGCATCTCAGCATGGAGTGGCCCCATTCACGCTGTTAAATTTTGTCAATCCCATGAATTTGGATGATGTGAAGCCCCAAACAGTGTGGGCCGATCATTGCGTTCAAAATACTAATGGGGCCGAGTTGGCCCCACTGTTCCAAAAGGTTTTTGAAGGTTTGAAAACTCCTCATTATTTGGTGTCGAAAGGTTATCTTGTTGATCGGGAATATTATTCGGCATTCCAAGATACTTGGGGGTTGAGCCGGACCGAGTTGGCCAAAATTCTTCGGGAAAATAGTATTAAAAAGGTGGTATTTTGTGGATTAGCTTTAGATTATTGTGTTTATCATAGCGCCTTGGATTGTGCTTGGTTGGGATTTGATACGGTAGTGTATACCGACTATTGTCGGGCAATTGATCTGAATATTATAGAGGAGAAATTGCAAGATTTCAGACAAGCAGGAGTGACCATTGAAAACGGCCCACCTGTGGGTACATGAGAAGGTAATCAACTTTAATAGCTCTATGTTTACGAAAAAATGATGATGTATGGTAATAAATAACTGTGTGTTTACGAAAACATGATGATGTATGGTCAATCATTTGAACGTGTTTTCTTGCCTTGTATATTTTATTATTCGGGATATGCCGTTTTTATTAGCGCATACCAAGGGCATTTTCTCCACCAATAAGAGGTAAACGAGGTAAATAATGGAGCCCTGGTCTTGGTCACATAATACGACCATAACCCCACCAGCACATAAATTGTTAACCATATTTCCCCACCAATAGATTTCCCCCATTTCTCCCTATGTTACCCACTAATCCTAACTCCTAAACTCGCACAAAAAATATGAGATCGCTTACTAACACTTGTTGTGGCTAACAGAGACGCCCGTGCGTATGGCAAAACGCTTAACAAAAGAAACGGTATTTCATGAACTCGCCGTACCTGCCACCAACATTGCTGTACCACATGGATCTACACAAACTTAACCGGAACCGTTCCAATGCATAAATAAATCTATAGACAAACATTAACCTCGTGCCTAAGTAACAAGGTACCACTGTTCCAATGAGGGCCTGCATCATTGCAGTGCTTCAAACGCGGGTGGGGTGCTAACCATCATCTAAGCTTGTTCGTCTTGATCCACTGTCGTGACTACTGTTGCTGGCTTGTCTCAACCGATAATGACTTAGTAAACACCCTCCACACTCCACACACGAAAAATGGCACAGGCCTCGTCCACAGAGCACCATTCCTCGATTGGCACGACACTCACAGCGATAACAATGACATAGACGCTGCTGTCGAGACGGTTGTTCTTGTTTAAAAAAGAATGGAAGGCTCAGCATTCTCATCGATGGTATCCCCAGCATCGCTAACCGGCTTGTTGATAATACCAGGAGGGGCTACCCCTTATATAGATCGTCGTCGATTAGTGATTGTATCATGCACTAAAACGTGCATGGCGCTAAACCCCCAATTTGGCAAGCAACCTCTGCCGTTTTTCATTGACAATGTGCGCCTCTACTTGTTGCAGGGTTGGTAGCGTGGATATATCGGGAAGCGTGCCTGGAGCCTCATTACTAGGTTTTTGTGCCGTTGCTATGGGAACCGATAATGCAGCTAGCAATGGTGATGCAGATGCTGGGGGGGTTGGTCGGTGATAGTCATAATATGCCGCCCCGAGCTTAGCCGTATTGACGGTGGTGGGTTGGTGTCGCTGGTGAGGGGTTGCGGTATTTGCAAGTAGCTTTGCTCGGCCGTAGTAGCGGTATCCGCCGACGGAACCAACGGAAGTAGTGATTGGTGCCTGGTGTAAATAGTCAGGTCCCCCGAGTTGTTTTATCCGGTATTCCCACGCCCGTTTTTCTCTAAATAGCGTATTGAGGGTGTCATTGGTGGAGCGAAGAGTGGAATCAGGAACGGAAGGGTCGTTGACGGTGGTGAGGGCAGTGTCGATGTCTTTGAGTACTGCTTGCCGATGCTTTTCCGCCAAGGGAAGGTGTGACACTTTGTGTACCAGCTTTGGGCGGACAACAGCCATCAGAGACGATAGTAGGTGAGACGAGAAAGATGAGGAAGATGAGCGATGAGCGATGAGAAGAATGAAGTAGGCTGAGTGTTGTAGTGAAGTGGTGTTAGAACCATGGTATAGTAGTGTGGCATATCAATGGGGTGCAAAGGAGTAGATTGAGGCTGTGGTCGGTAGATGCGGGATGAACTCCGGTGGAGATGGGTGATTGTTCATATCTGACAAAATTATTTCAGATACCCCCTAATTGAGCCTTTTATGTTCTATTGGGACGGCTAATATTTCATGCTAGCCGAAATTAAGCTTTGCCCTAGACGAATTGGGCTCCGGCTTTGTGGTTTATTGATATCTATTCTTGGTAGAAAAGCAATCCCCCTCAAGGGGTATAAAGAAATTATGTTAAGAATAAACCCGGTTTAGATTCATCCGAAGTATTAGGGATATTTTGAAAATGATTTGGGGGTGTTTTGTTGACACCCCCTTTTGGTAAGACTGCAGTTGCTGGTAGTTGAATAATAGTAGATAAACTTTTGGCATTCACACTCAGGGCGTTTCAATATGTTCATCTTTAATAAATAATCATGAAGAGAACCGAGCAGAATGTGACTTCAAAGCTCGATATTACGTTAATGTGCGGCTGCGTCATATGAGCATGTAATAATACTCCTAGAACCGTGTAAAGCTGCCATGAGCTTTTTCTTACTATGCTAACAAGCGGCTGGTGACACCCGCGTTCCAGCTGATTTTATATATTATCTAAAAATGAAGTGCTAAAATGGCAAGAAAATATTGAACTTTTCAAGTTTATCTTCCAACTGCTGACAGCAAGTTAACTTTTTATCAAAAGTATACTAGCACATCGGTTGGCCCCGAGTGTTGAAAATCACAGTACAGTTTACTTATTAGCCAATCATCCAGGGAACTGATATGGTATGAATGAACTAGCTGGAAACGGTTGCTTAACTGACGCTTACTACTGTTCGAATAATTAACAATTCATGCAATGCCTTAACAAAAATAATATACTTCGAATTAACAACCATTGAAAACTTTAATTAAAAAAGCCGATGATCACATATTGTTAAAACTGACTATGACTACTATTCTAATTCTTTTCACAAAATTAAATGCCCGTCATAACATTTAAACAATAACCAAGATTCTCGAGTATTGCTTAAACATCAATGATGCGCGGTCGATTGTCAATCCAACTTGTCAGACTGCCTCAGGTGCCCACCCCAAAGATTTTCCTCCGAAAAGGCATAACCAAAGGGGTAAAGATCATCGCTCCAACAGCGTGGTAAACCACTGGGTTGGCAAGTAAAGATGGCCGGGCTGCAAAGAACCACGGACAAGCAAAACAAATCTCACTTTGAGGGCTCCTGGGTATTTGCCTCATCTTCCAAGTTGGATTCAGTGACTAATTTTTCAGTCAAAGAGAGACGTATACTATAGAAATGATCCTATGAAGTACGTCGACAAAGAAAAGAAAATGGGAACGGGGGAGGGTGCCCTTTTATAGTATTTGTGCGATTTCGCTTATGTAATCCGAGGGATGAGATGCGTTAGGGTTGAAATAAGCCGATGGTTACATATGGCGTGAAGGAGAAGGAAAGATGATGAAAATTATCCACCTTTCAGATTGGCCTACCGCTCTATTCATCATTACTTGGATTAATACAAGAAAATTAATTAATCTTTTTATTAAGCATCTTCATCAAGCATTTCGTTAAGCATTTCATCAACATTCTCATATCCAGAATTAAATCTTATATAATCACTACACAATTGTCGAACTATTCGAGTCACCACCTATTCCCACAGTCCGCTTTTTTTTCACCTCATCATTTACTAATACCTTCTATTTATACCCTCGGCCCAATCTACCCTCACATGACATTTGAACTAAGGTAAAAACAAAACCGGCCGTTTCCGTTTGTGGCCTGACTTTCTTTTAACCCAATTTTACTTCGTTATTCTTCTCCACTTCTACCCCTCGTTAGTCTTCCCATACCCGTTATTAACCGTGAAATATTCATGAATGAATAATACTCGTTATCTACATAGCCAACCAATACAAATAAACCAAGTTAATCGGAATAGTTAAACTCTACCACAATAGTTTCGTTCCGCATCTATCCCCGTCGGTTTACTCGATATTCTTATCGCTGTCCCTCGGATATACCACAATGCAGGAAGGAACTCTCGCACAAGCTCCCCACAAATACACCGTTCCAATTAACAGCATCATGAGTGTTCTTACCGCTGAACGTCTTGTTAAACTTGCGTACAATTACCCCCAACTCCACCTGACCTGGTACCTTATTGCTTGTATGGCACTTACGGTTACCAACCAGCCTAACGAGATCCCCAAAGTGTTTCACTTTGCTTTACGTCAGCAATTACTTGAATTCAACCCCAATGTAAATGGCCTTCAAACAAACGCCCAATTGATCAATCTTGCTGAAGATCTGATTTCTCTGGCTAAAAAGTTTTCCGAGTTGACTGCGGTTGGTGTCAATCTTCCTGATATCTTGATTCCGTTTCCCTATTACGATAAACTTCCGTTGGCATTTCGGTACAAGCTGGCAGCTGATATTTCCAAATCGCAACAGGTTATTGCCAATAAATTACGGGAAGTGATCATGAAGCTGGCGGCGTTATCGGGGTTGCCCAAGTGCATCAATGCGATGATGATTCTCAAGACGGTTACCCCGAACCTGTTGCGGCCGTTGCCGAAGCCGGAAAGACCGCCTATTGTGTTGCCTGGGCGGTTGGCGCTGAATGATATCATCGGCGAAGACGTTGAGGGCACTGCCACCAAGAATTCGTTTTCGGTGGAAACCATCGACGGGCCCATTTCGCTAGAACTGGTTCTGGCTAAACAGGTGCAACTGGATGTCAAGCGGGGTCTGGATTTTTGGAACCTGGTTTATTCTCCCAAGGTGAACAAGCGGATTAGAAACCAAATGTGGAATGCTTATCCGGACTTGTGGCACTATGCCTTCCACCATGTGTATGGTCCATTATTGTCGTACACCGAAGTATTACTGGGCAAGGAAACGCTGATGTGTGTATGTGCCAATTTAATTCCTCAAGATGTCAATCCTCAATTGAAGGGCCATTTGAAGGGGGCAATTAATGTTGGCGCTACAAAGGAAGAAATGAGAGAGTTGATGGATGTTGTTTTTGATATTTGTGAATGGGTTGGCGGTAAATATTGGGTGGAAGGCAAGCAAAGTGTAGCCAAGTTGTGACTATCTGTCAACGAGTGGGCCATTAGAGTAGAGAACAAGAACACCGAAGGAGTGAAAAGGACAGGTGATTTGACGGATGTCGAGGTGAGAAAGAAGGTTAAATTGTCTGAAGAAATGAATCGGACTAGTGGAGGAAATGGCAGCACGAGCAGTTTAAGTAGTTAGAGACGTTTCATTTGATGGCATGAGTATATATGATGTTTGATTGCGTCAATTAAACAGTAGTTAGGCAGACGTTTGCTGTTTACATAGGACATCCTCCACCAGATGTCTCAAGTAGCTGAAGACACTGATACCTATATGTATTCGCATATATCATGAACCATCTTATTGTTTCTCCCAACATACAAGGGCTAGTGATCACTATGGATAGGGAGGGTGGCACATCAATAACAGATCGTGGCTACTACACTATCATTGTGCAGGAAAATTGTGTTTATGAACACAATGCAGGTAATCCACAAGAACTTTGAAATATACATAATAGTTACGAATGATGACTGAATTTCTTGTTTCAGTATTAAAATTTCAGTTGATTGGAGGATGCAAGAATAGAAAGTAGAGAAAATTGGAAGTTCTAGGTGGTTGTTTACACAGTTAGTGTTGGAAGTTAGCCCTAGACTTGGAAGAAATACTTCTGCTACTTTCTTCATTTTTTTCACATTGACTTATTGTTCTCACCCGCCCTCCCACCCCCCTATTTAGATTGACATTCCTCTATGGAAAACTCCTGAGTGCACCCAAGATTTGTCTCGAATTTGGCCTTGTTCACGATTGTCGGCTCTTGTGAAAAGGTAAATTCTTTCGGTGATTAGCTAATGTAGAATCCGTGACTCTTCGTGTACTGGTGGGCAGCTTCCACCATTATAATTTTTTATAAGTCTGAGATCAGAGATCGTGTCAAGAAGTATAATTCTACATCATAGATATCAGTGACACCACTTATAAGACTAAGAAGGGATTACATAGATGATATACTGCATATGCAAATTGGTGCTAACTTCTTATCTTTTCCATACTTCAGAAAATCGATGCACCTAATTGCCAATTGTACATTGTGCTGAAGCGCCATAGCGTTAAGTACTGACCATGCAGACAAGTGATTTTTTACACACTTTTTCTTTTACGAGAGCTCACTGTACTTTTATAAAAATAACCCTTTTTCACCCATTTATTGGCCATTTAACAAGTTTTTGTTTTAGTGATATAGTAACGAAAATGCCTTTCAGGTATAGATCAAACAAACTGAGAATCGAATCAATTATTAAAAGATGCTTCGCTAGCAACACTTTAACTTTTCTTGAAAGTCGATCCAAGTCTTCTGAGATTTTCGTTAAGTTCAAGGTTTGGCTTATTTTAATGTACTTTCTTCGGAATTTTTTGAATACTCTTTAGATTTTACTGCTAATTCATGTGCCCGGGATGCACTAGCATTTCAATACTCGTTTGGCAAAGTCCACCTGGTCTCACACGCCTGTACTCTTCCTTTACTCTCAAACAGTCCAAAATCATAAAATCATTCATGCCAATTTAACTATATACAAGTTTCAAACTAACTTTGCGCCAGAGCTTTTGTCATCTTCGCCAACTTTTTTTCCTCCTTTTCTCTTTGTTTTCTCTCCCGCCTTTCCTTCTTATCCTTCTTTTCCATTTCTTTCAACTCCTTCTCTTTCTTCTTCTTTTCGTTTTCTTCCAAATTCATCCCTTTCTCCTTTTCCTCCTTCGTTTTCCTTGGTCGTGGGGCCGTCTTTTTCTTAGACGCTTCATCAAAGCAAACTCTCTCTTCCAATGTAACAATTGACGTACCAATCACGTCCATACCTTTATCTAAAGTATCGATGTAACTTTTACGCCATTGGTTTTTCTCTTCCACCGTCAGTTTTTTCCAGCTTTCTTGCACCATTTTTCTATCCCACCCCTCTGATTTACGCATTGCCCAATAGAAATAATAGACATTGAGGTGGGAAGGTATCCCCCAGTAAACCGCCTTGCCATTTTCATCCCGTTTACGAATAAATTTCCCTTCCTTCTTTTGGAGTTGTTCCATCAACAGTTTCGAGGTGTCTAATTCAGATGTCTTGATACCCGCAGCAACCTTGATCCACTTGCTTCTATACAGCTTAGGGGCCAATTCAAATGTCTTTGAAATCCATTTATCCAAATCAAAATCCGGGGATGTCATTTCTCGGTTGAGTTCATCGATTGTGAGTTGGCCCATCATACACACTTTGGGGATGGCTATCCACTTGTGGGTGGTTTTAACCGGTATCCATGAGTCTGGATCTTCGGAGAGTGGTTTAAGTGCCATGGAACGGAGGCATCTCGTGGTTATTCGGGGGAGGACTAATCTGGTTAGCATGTGCGATGAGGGAGATAAGGTGGAGACGACGAAAGTAAGCGAATTATCGGAAGAGAGGTGGGAGGAAAAGGTGACGATGAAATGCGATTGTAGTTTGAAAGGCGGTATAAACAGGCAGCATTTGTTATGACAATTGATACGTTTTGGGTGTAGAGAGCATTTAGGACTAACAATTATAATTTCAAACAAGAACACAGTCAAGAATCAGGCTTTGGTATAACATTTTTACTAATATTGGAAACCAGATTTAATGCCAATAATTTAAACTTCTTAATTTTGGAATTTCTTATTTTAGAATTAAAACGATTCTACCACGGAACAACTGAAGAATCTAAAAAGTTTATAATCATAATTGGGTAAAAAAGCGCCAATTCTGGGTGTCGACATGCAATAGACTTTACAAATCCTACAACGAGAATTGCCCCAATTGCCCCAATTGCTATCCAATTTGTAGCTACGCTAAATTTTTCTTTCGTGCTTTGATAAAACAGCCACAGTTCAACATATGGAGCCTCATTTGCAGTAATCTTAATATATTACGGAATATCTACCTTGACAGCATCTGTTGACACTCTTATATCTTGCAAGATAGTTTCTCACTACCCCCTTTGATTTTAGTCTACTGAATGGCATGTAGCTCTACCATCTAGTGGTCACCTTTGCATTACCATATGCGTCACAGATGACAACAGCGGGTTTGTACCTGTAGATCAAGATAATCCACAATAAGTACAGACGCCAATACTCATGATTTATGGAATCAAAGAATTATCAAGATCAAAGTTAAAAATTTAACTCCTCTTTTACATACATCCTTTTATCAATGACCAATTACTACTCTTGGTATGCCTAATCAAGGAGAGCAACTCGGGATCATCCCTAAATCTAGCCTCATAACCTGGAAAAACCTTTTACTAGATGAAATTGAATCACAGCAATCAAGCAGTTTTCAATGCATACTGGATTACAAAATAAGATAACAAACATCCACAACCAAATTATAAACTACGTTTAATATCGTTTGATTTTCCGTCGTTTTGTTTATCAACCCCATGCACCACCCTACCCGTCGGTGTTATATATCCCGCACTAGCCGTCCTATCGTTAAGCGAAAATAATGACCGTTTTCGTGTCTCCTAGTCGCATTTGCAAATATTGTAACAATTGAAATGTCGCTGTGGGTATTACTCGTTCCGAACAATTGTAATTCCAGTAATAGCTGTTGTGGCCGTCAAGTCGTTGCTACCAACGACCAAAAAGAAACAAAAATAGAATTCAGCCATCACAAGTGCAGTGGCCTAATTCGGAGAAATGCCATTATGCGACCCTCTTATATAATCTATTACATAAGCAGAACCGCCGGAAAATGACCATTTCCACTGCATTGTTCCAAATCGCTCGCTCAAGCACATAGATAGGGGATAGGGCCGTTCCTGCACCACGTGCATTTGGCACCTATTCCAGCCCACTGGGCCTTCTCCCGTCCCCGTTCTCTCTGCTATTATTTCCTTCCCTCTATTGCTCCCTCTTCTACAGTTCACTGAGTGCTCTTGACATTGCAATTTGGCACCGGGCATCGTCCTGCACGCAAGCTAAACCCTGAATGCAGATAGCGTTCTCTAACCGCCACTGGCAGCCACAAACATTTTATACCACAGTCATCCACCCCCTCATCCATTCCATTATCGTCGGTGGGACCTCACTTTCTTTTCACCGCGGTTTTTTCCCCACACCCTCACTCACTGGTTTATTCTTCTTGTCACTGCTTGTTGGTCGCCATGAACAGCCCATTATTTCCCGCAGCCAGGCTCACGCTGCCCGGACCGTCCCATCTGAGGAATGGGGCCGATGTTCTTATTCCCCAACTTCCAGACAAGCCCCTTAGTCAGACGCTGTCGCTCCAGGTATACATTATCCCCGCTGAAAATCATCTTTTTGTCCAGGGGTTCGAGCCCCACGAGTACGAAAACCGTCCGCCGACGTTGTTACGTGGGTGTCTTCTCATCCGAGTGCTCAAGCCGACTAAGTTGAAGCTGATTTCGTTGTTGTTTAAGGGAACTCAGCGCACAGAATGGCCCGAGGGCATTCCGCCGAAAAAGAGCCAGCATCAAGAAACAAACACTGTGGTCAACCACACCTGGCCGTTTTTGGCTTCGGGGCAGGCCCCCTCCGCCCATAACAACGCCGACTTTTTCCGCGATGCCAATGGCCACACGTTCGAAGGCTCGGGGTTGCGGCTGCCGTCCCATCTGCCGCCGAGACTGTTACTGTTGCAGGTGGCAGGCGATACATCGTTCAGTTTCACCCGCTCGTTGTCGCCGGCAACGTTCATGAAACGAAACGCCTCGCCGGCGGACATGGCGCGCTCGGAAACGTCTTCTCTGGGAGTATCTACGGGAACTGGCGGGGGAGACTTTGTTCCTGGCGATTACATTTATAATTTCGAACACCCGATCCACCCGGGAATTCCCGAGCTGTGCTCGGTGACGTTTGGTAACGTCAGCTACTATTTAGAAGCGGTGATCGGTCGTACCGGCGCATTTAAACCCAACCTCACCGCCAAGCTTGCCGTGAGCATTGTCCGCACACCGTCCTCGCTTTCCCTAGAGGAAAACGAGCCCATTGTCATCACCAGAGACTGGGAAGACCAGTTACGCTACGAAATCGTCGTTGGCGGCAAACTGGTGGTATTAGACCTGTATTTGCCATTGGCATTCCGGTTCGTTCCCTTATGGGGCAAAGTCCAACTCCACCGCATTCGGGTTTATATCACCGAAAACATGGAGTATTATTGCAACAACAAAAAGGTCCATCGTCTCGAGCCGCAAAAAAAGTATCTTCTTCTTGAACACAAGGCCACAAAGGGGCGGCTGTTGCTTGGGCGCAATCCCCAGGCGCCCGGTCTCCCTACCCCAGAGGAGGACGAGATTCTTGCGCGGGAACTCGAATTCCAGCTCTTTGTTCCCCTGAAATTTCCCAACAAACCTGGACTGGTGCTCCACCCCGACACCTCGTTTGAAAACATCCAGGTCCACCATTGGATCAAGATTTGTTTGCGGATTAGTCGGATGATCGAGGGGGGCGAAAAACGTAAACACTATGAAATCAGCATCGACCTGCCTATCCACATCTTATCGCCGCTTGCGGCTCATGGCAACACTCTCTTGCCTGCGTACGATGACGGCACCCCGGCGCTGGCGCCACTGTTACCTCACTACACCCAATCGCCTCCGATGTCGCCGGGGGTGGTCCCGGTGGACTATACCTCCCCCCGGGGACTCGAGCGCCGGGGACTTCCGCTGACGACGCTGTTGGTGTCGCAGGCGCCGTCGTTTGAGTTTGTTCATATCAACCTGCTGGTGAATAACGACGAGCCCATTGAGAGGGAAGCGGACATGCACTTGGAATCGAACTTATATAAACCCGATGCCATGCTGTTTGATGCGGCGCTCCAGCTGCCGCAGGCGACGCCGGCGTTTTCGCCGTTGATGACGCCTATCCAGCGGCCGATTAGGCTATTACGTAAGCCGTCAGTAAACCCGCCACCGTTTTCTGCCGACACGCCGCCGCCACCGATGGAGCTGTTGGGGCTTCCTCCTGCCTACGAGGAGAGAGACCCGCTGTTGTCGCCTCTTCGTATAGATGATCGCTCGACGCTGCCTCCGGCACGGGTGCGGTCGCTGACGACGATAGCCGCGGCTCTTCTGGGCGAATCGGCGCCGGAACAGTCTGGGTTGAGGGGAATGCTTCTTGGCGCTATAGATAGTCACCCCAGGCCGTCTTCCACCCCCGAACCGGCTCCGGAGCTGGAGGGGGACCAAATATCGCTGTCGCTGGCCTCCACCATCCCTTCCGACCCCAATACGCTACCTTCTGAGGCTACCGCTCCGGAGGTTCCGGAATTAAAGCACCCTCCGCCACCACTTGTTCCTGAAGAAGACTTGGCCGATTCTCCGTCGTCGCCAATCACGCTGCCGCTGGCGATGAGGGCGCTTTCTCCAATCAGACGGTCCCATCTGCGGAGATCACTGATTTCGCTGGAAACATCGGAATATGAGATTCCCGTAGAACAGACGGTGCCGTTGCTTACCCTTTCGCAAACGCTGTTGAATATCCCGCTGTCGGATTTGGCGTTTGGCTATCGCCAAGGGAATGTGCTGGCGGGACTGTTGAATGATTGGGAAATGAGACAGCCACGGCCTCCGTTTGAGCCGATGCTGACGATTATGGATTTGGGGGAGGTTCCGGTGGATATGAAGTTGCTGCAGTTACGTAATCCGAGAGTTCATCCCAAAGGTTCTCCTGATGAAGAGCTGGAGCTGAAGCTGCCGACTCCGGTGGAGGAGGCGGTTATCACGTAGCGGTATTACTTAGGTATCATTTAGTCTAGTTGTCGTGTGAATAAAGGTCTGAATAGTTGGATGAGGATGAAAGTTAGGAAATCGAGAGAATGACAATAGCTAGGACGTGGTAATGAGTGGTAGATAATATCTGTATTCCTAGTCAGTCATGATATTTCCTAGTCAATCAAATGTACACTAAATTGAAGAACGTGTGTATGTAGTAGAATTAACGAATATGATAATAGCCAGTAGATAGTACCAAGTGGATGATAATTCTTAGTTCCTACACCTTCTTTTACATGTCTATATTATGAATCTATGTACACTTACTACTCATCACTCTTCTTGGCATTCCCCCCAAACAATTTTCCCAAAAAGCCTCTCAACTTACCCGGCTCGCAGTTCTTATCCTTCAACTGCTCCACATCCTTTTCCAAATCATCAACGTCAAGATGAGACTCCCCCGGCGTCCGCTTGGCATTCTTATCGCCAACAGCATCAGCAAGAGCCTCAAGCAACGCCGTTTGCAAAGGAGTTTCGGGAACAATGGCCTTGACGTTAAGAACCACTTCCAAATCGCCCCGGTTATTGATATTGCGGTTGATGGGCACCCCCTTGTCGGGAATCGTCAATTTCCGACCGTTTTGCACCCCGGGTCTCACCTTGAGTTTGATTTTCGCACCGTCAATGGTCGGAACTATAATTTCCCCGCCAAGGGCAGCAGTGGTCATCAAAATATCTTCCTTGATCACCAAATTATTGCCATGGCGAGTAAACTTCGGGTCAGATTTGACCAGCACTCTAACTAGCAAATCGCCATGACGGGTATGGTTATGGGCATCCTTGGTAACAAACGGAGCATCGCCGGCACCAGGAACCCGCAACCGCAGCCCGTCAGCAATACCCGGGGGGATATCCACCGTGGTCAGCTTGGGCACTTCTTCTACGCCGCGGCCGTGACAGGTGATACACTCGTCAGCCTTGGGGATAACCACCCCCAGTCCTTGACAGGTGCTACAAGTGGACGCCATGTGGAACCCACCAATAATATGGGTCAGCTGGCCAGTCCCATGACAAGTGGGACAGGTAGTCTTGTGTTTACCGGTCTTGAGACCCAGGCCAGAACAAGTATGGCAAGTGTCCACCGCCGAATAGTTAATCGTGGTTTTAACCCCGAAAATGGCATCCTTGAACGAAATCAGTTTGAGCACCTCGATATTGTCCCCCACATGTTCTGTAAAAAAACCCCCTTGAGACCCCTGGGATCCCCCGCGACGTCCCCCACCAGTAAACGCCTCCTTAAACAAATCTTCAAAATTGAAGCCATATCCCGCAAATGGATTGCCACCGGCACCACCAGCGCCACCAAACGGGTTTCCACCAGCGAAAGGATTGGAGTTCGCATTTCCCAGGTTATCAAATGCATTGGGACCAAACTGATCATATTGGGCCCGCTTATCTTTATCACTTAAAAGTTCGTACAGTTCCTGGATTTTGTGGAAACGTTTTTCCGCATCCGGCTCCTTGTTAACATCGGGGTGGTATTTTTTTACCAACTGGTAGTATGCCTTTTTGATGTCCTTGGCATCCGCCAGTTTGTCAATCCCAAGAGTTTGGTAGGGGTCGAAATCAAGGAGAGAAGGTTTCAGGGGATGGAAACGACGGAAGTGTATGCGGTTGAGTGGGACTCGGACCCGCGGTGTGGCCCGTGTCGCAACCTTGAAAAGTCCTTTTGGTATTATCGCCATGGTAGGGATTGGCGGGGTGATGGCCTTTTATGTGAGGTGAGGTGAGAAGGTTCGAGAAAATGCGAACCGAGCGAGCCATTAGGAAGGGATTATTGGAGACGAGGATGGAGAAGGGGAAGAGATAGGGAATACGGGGAAGGGAGTGGGGTGATTGTATTTAAATGGGTAGGTTTCTATTGCGTAGTTAGGGAACTGATGTCAATGATAAAGTTGTTGGAGCATGGCTCAAGTGCTTGGTTGCTTGCGGAGGAATCCGATTAGAGTTGCGTGGAGTGATCAGATAAGGGGAGGGATGTAGTGATTTTAATCTTGTAGATCAAATTCCATCTGATTGTTCATTCGCAACAATTCCTTGAGATTCCATAGTTGGTTGTCTTTGCAAGTAAGGCAATTTGTGTGGAAATTACGTATTATTGGGAAAATAAATTGTTGGAGGTTTCATAACAGTATAAGTTGTATTTGCTAAACCTATGCATAGTTTTTTGAAGTACGAATTGGGTTTATCATGAGGCATAACAATTGCAATTATAAACGATGGTATTTATCGGAAGCAATTGAAGGCATCCACACCATTACAAGATTCCACCATTCTACCCCCTATTTAATCACTGTCAATTTGAGTTTATCTACCTTGTCTACACTCATTATTTTGCTATCTTTCCCAAGGACCATGGGCTGTTAGACATACTTTAAAAGCCAACCATCCACTCAATTGAACCCTACACATGGTTTATTTTCTTGTTCTTCCTTTATTATGTAAATTGTCCAATCAATGAACGCGATATTTATCACCACCTTCTTCCCTTCTTCATCACCACCTACCTCCACCTAAAGGTGGATTCTCAGCTCTCTCTTGATAGTCCAAACTTGACACCCACAAAACAAGAAGAATGCTAAGTACACCAACACTGCAGTAAACACCGTCTTGGCCACAGCCTCACCATTGGACGGGTCATTGATGGACCCCATCATCAGCTCATGGCCAATTTGAAACAAATATCCAATCACTGAAAGAATGACAATGCCAAAAGCAGAAAGCACGGTACAAAAGTAGGCATTGCCCAGAGAAACCACAGCTTTCATGTTGGTGGATTTGGACGAGGTGTAAGACGAGCGAGCAAGTGCGACACGAGCGAGCATCAGATAATGGATGTTAGTAGAGTACTGGAAGGTACACAATTAGTGATGGAGAAGATGTGTATGACCAGTAATGACGAGGCGAGATTAGTCTGACTGTTAAGTAGCAATTGTTTGTGGAAACAAAGGAGTTCATGGCGTTGAGAGAAATTACTAGTCGTTGGTGAGCTGAAAGAGGGGACACTAAGATTTCTGGGACGTAGGGATTAAGCAGAATGGTTGTTATTGTAATTGCCAATTACCTTACGGTTACGGTTGGCTTTAATTCATTACTGACTTTTCTCCTTGTTGAACCCGAAATACAAGAGCAATCACGACCTCCTCTGTCTATAATTATCATTTATCATAATATGTACTCCATCTTAACCCCACGTATGCCATGACATCTTCAAACCTCAGTCCTTTTACCTGGCTACTTAAATTGCAATTTAAAATCTTGATCTTGGTGGTTCACCTTGTACAAAAAGCTGGTAATAATCTCATTCTCCTTGACCGGCATCTGGTTAAAATGGTTCTTACAGTGGGCCGCCAATTCCGGCTTGGTGATCCCCCCCAGGAACCGCGTCGGGTGTCTTTTGTATTGAGTCTTTTTCCCAATTTCCAGCTGTAACACATCTTCGCTGATTGAAATGGGAGGTGGAAGCCCAAGTTGAAATTGAGTATTATAATTGGTAAGCTGTTGCTTGGAAAACTTTTCGAAATCGAGTGGATGCACTGGTGTTTCATCTTGAGGCCCATTAGAATGAATATGTTTGGAAAGGTACTCCTGTTGCGCGGCCATGGCAGCTTGGGTCTTTGCCCGAGCACTGCCCTTGATGGAGGTAGTAACAGCTGATCCCGATCGGGCCAGCTCCAGTTCTGAGGCGGATTCCTTATGACGAGCCATGTTTGATGAGTGCGTGAGAACAGTGACGCAAGTCAACGAGGCTGATAAGCGAAGTAGTGAAAATATGGATTATAAATTTGAAGAAAATATGTAGCGTAATTGTGATTTAATGATTTTAAGTGTCATGAGTGATTGGATCTTGTTTGTACTTGTTCTTATATGGTGAATAGCTCCTTGAGTGAGTGGACAAATATCAAGCGAAGTGATAATCAACTGAGAGATTTTAGTGCCCTTCTAAGGGTGGTTTTTCTGTAAGAATGGGTATAATTATAAATATATTTATTCCAAATTTGCAAATTCTTGACATGTATTGAAAGTTTGGTTTTAATATGATTGAGCTTAGTGCTGCATAATTTACAGAATAACTGGGAATGCAAATCTGTAGGCGTTTGTGATTATCCAAACACGGAGCCATTAATTTGGTGCTAGTTAATCTTATTGAAGAATCGGACAAATATCCTTATTTGAACGTTCAAAAACAATTCCGAATACCTCTGAATTAACTAGAAATACAAAGAGCAATCTCAACGTTTTTGCTTGGAGGTTTTGCCATTTGATACTGTTGGTAGCACAAGATTGGCCCAAGGGGTAGGGACGGCTAAAATTTCAAATACTAGAAACCGATTAAAAAAAATTTCGAGTTCAACAGCTATCATGATTTTATAAACTTGTATGAACAAGATGCACCGTGTCTTGTTGGCTGTGGGTATTGAGGCCACCAATAGAGTAGTGGACTATGTTCAGGATCACCACGTGAAATGCTTATATAGCGAAAACTAGTCAGACAACAAAGTGAAATAATTATATTTCCTACTTTTATTGTAGTAATCATCCGTACCCCTGCTCCGACCTGGCGATGACCAGTGAAGGAGAGTCCAACAGTAGGTGCCATTTAAGATCAAATATCTGGAATCCTAGACCAGGTGATATGCTTGCATAAACTCGTTATATAATCGAACTATATCTAACAATCCACGTACAGGACATTTTGAAAATCGGCCCTAGGCGAATTTCTGAAGAGTGCATTCTTTAGTGTTAAAAACCAGATCTGTAGTCTCTTTTTTTTAATTTAGGCTATTTTCCTGGTGGAGATATAAGCATCTAAAAATTGAAAAAATATCCGAAAAAGAGAAACCTCGTAGTTGGAGGCCTTGCGGCTACCCTACGCACCAGATGCCACTCCCCCGCATAGCCCGTAATCATTTGAAAGAAGATTAGTGTTTTGTTGGTGTTCCTAGCTTGCCTCCCCGTTGAGTAATCGGAAGATTTCAAAAAAGGGCGATTATTGACATTTATTTCGGTTTGCACACGATTTTTCTACAATATTGAGGATACACGACATTTTCTATATTCAATATTTACAAACCATTCCAAGCCGTATTTTCAAAAGTAACAACTGAGGTTTGCTCAGAAGCTCAGATATCAGATGTATTCAATAGTACCCAAATTATTGCAAAAAGTTTCATGCGTTTTCCGTGGGTACTACCACGAAGAGGCTCTTTCGAAAATACTATAGAGGCATCAATCAAGCAATGATATCTAATAAAGTTATAATGAGAGAAGAATCAAAGATGATTTTTAAACCAAATAAATTCATCTCCATATACTTTTCCATGTTTAAATAATCACAGATCTGTCGATTGGATGAAAATGATACAACTAACCAAACTTTAGCTAGCAGCAAGTATAAATACCCTTAGAAGGCTACTAAACTCATGGATATACTACTGTTCTTTGTTTTTTTGGGTGACTCCTTAAAGGTGCATGCTTGGTTACTGATGCGATCGTCTTACCAAAAATAGCAGGTAGAAATCTACAATGTATTTTATAATCAACTTAAATCACAATTTTAGCTTACATGAGAACTTTTGTTCTGCTTCTGTGGCTTTGATACTCCCATACTAGTCTTTGTACTTGTTCCTTCCTGATTGCACTATCGCTGTTGCACACGTACCACTTATAGTCCACCTATTACAATAGTCTATCACTTCCACAAATTAAAGTCATTTACGCCATCCCTCTATCCCCCTACAAGTTTCCCCAAGTCTGCCCCTCCCTCGTGGTTTGTTCGCTTGTTCACGTTTGCACTCATCTCATCGAGCCGCATGAAGAACCTCATCACCTTAAACCGGGGCCAGCTCACCCCGGAATCGCTTACTTATCCTGATCTACCCATTGTAGGTCTGACATTTGATCCCGTATCTGATTCCATCACTGTTTGTTTTGCCAATAGTGATGTGATTGAAGTCCAACAGCTCCAAAAAACCGGTGAAACGGTGGTTCTTGCGAGTTTTCCCCCGTCATCACCTCTGGAGCTTCTTGAATTTGCCCACTTTGATGATTGGGGCCAGGTTGTATTTGTATTTGCCAATGGTGATCTTGTTGTGGCCACCTACCAACAATCTTATGAAGATACCACGATCGAGATTGTCGGTCTGATTGATTGCGGGATTAAGGCGGCCCAGTGGTCTCCCGATCAAGAAATCGTTACTCTTGTTACCAATGAAAACAATCTCCTCTTATTGCCCCGGCTGTTTGACGATCCCATTTGCGATTTGCACTTGGATTCTGGAGATATCAAGATCTCAGACTCAAAACATGTTTCGGTGGGGTGGGGGAAAAAAGAGACCCAGTTTAAGGGGAGGGGGGCTGCAGCTAGAGAAAGAGAAGCTCTCAAGCACGCCGGTCTTCAGGAAGGGGAGGTATTACATGATCCCACTGTGAATGAGGTCGAACAAGGGAAATTGTCCAGTTTGGATGATGGCTCTACTTCAATTTCCTGGAGAGGCGATGGCGAGTATTTTGCCATGTCCACCGTCGAACCGGTGGTGGTGGAAGACTTACAAGAAACATACGACCGGAGAGTGATCCGAGTGTTTTCCCGTGACGGTGTTCTAGATTCTGTGAACGAAGCTGTGGATGGGCTTGAACACACGTTGGCTTGGAAGCCCCAGGGGGCTCTTATTGCCCTGACTCAGCGACACCTAGATGAAGACGGTGACCATGTGCTTGATGTAGTGTTTTACGAAAGAAATGGCCTTAGACATGGTGAGTTCAATCTGAGATTGGACCCCGAGTCTACGGTGATTACGTCGATGGCGTGGTCATGCGATTCAGAGGTGCTTTTGCTTCAATTGGTTGATGAAGTCCAATTATGGACAACTAAGAATTACCACTGGTACCTCAAGCAGTCGTTCAAGTTTGATCTGGAGGTCAAGTTTGCCAAATGGCACCCGGAAAAGCCCCTCCAGCTTATGGTAATTTCCGATATTGTCGAGATCATTGATTTAGCCACCACTGTCCGTACAGGAGTCACCACGATGCTGGATCACGACCAAGGCGTCACGCTTGTTGTGGATGGCCAGGATATGAAAATCACACCCTTGGCTGTGGCTAATGTCCCTCCTCCTATTGCTTTCCGTGAGGTGACTATTGGTGAAAATATCATTGATTTGGCCGCAAATCAACTGGCAAACAGATACGCCGCAATCGGCACCAAGAAACTTTACATTACTGCTACTCAGCCTACTCCCAAGTCGCCGGCGCCTCGTGTGGAAGTGTCGGTGGATTTGGTGCCTGGTTTCGCCAAACAAGTAGCGTTTATCGGAGACGATGTGGTGGTAGTGGCTGTGGACCAACCCGGGTACACCGATCTTGCCTATTACTCGTCCGGAGAGCTCATTAACGTGGCGGTATTACCGGGCAAGGCAGTTTTGGTCAAGGCCACCGCCGATGGAAATGCGTTGGCCGTTGAATTAACCACTGGCGAAGTTTTCACTTATGACGCTGACGGCATAGCCACTCCTATTACCACGTTCCCCCAATTGTGCAAGGAAATCGAGGTGCTCGGCGAACTTGCTTTTGGGATTCTGGCTCTGGCCAAGCTCTATGTCAATGACCACGAGTTGTGTAACAATGCCACTTCTCTCAAAGTGCTGGAAAGTCATTTGCTATTCACCACCTCCCAATCCCAGCTTTGTTTTGTCCATTTGGATACCGCCTTAACTTGTGTAGAAAACTGGGGTCAATTGAATGACGAGCGAGTCCGGGCGATCGAAAGAGGTCTGTTTTTGGTCAACGTCATACCCTCCAAGTACTCGGTGGTTCTTGAAGCCATCAGAGGGAATTTGGAAACCATTTCTCCTCGAATCATGGTGTTGTCGGCTGTGCGGAAGTTAATCACCAACGGCCAATACTTGCAAGCGTTCATGGCGTGTCGGACCCACCGGATTGATTTGGATATCTTACACGATTACAACCCCGACTTGTTCATGAAAAATGTCAAGCAGTTTGTCCAACAATTGGACAAGGTGGAGTACTTGGACATGTTTGTGCTGTGTTTGAGGAACGAGAATGTGGCGGAAACAAAGTACATGGAAACCAAGGGCGTAGAAATTCACCAATTAGAGGGCGCTATTGCAAATGCTGTGGTTGGTGGTTCAGCGCTTATTGACGATGGTAACGGTACAAAGCGGATCATCCACCACGAAAAGCAACTTCAACGGGATACCAATTCCAAGGTGAACCGGATCTGTGAAGCTTTGCTTCAAGTGTTGGAAAAGCCCCAATTTGAACAAAAATACCTCCAGACAATCATCACCGCATATGCGTGTCAAAAGCCCCCCAATAATGAACACGCCCTTCGGTTAATTGGAACTTTTGACAGCGAAGACCGTCAAGAAACCGCCATTACCCACTTGTGCTTCTTACAGGACGTTTACAAGTTGTATAAAGAGCTGTTGGCGATTTACAATGTCAAGTTGGCTCTCTCTGTGGCCCAGCACCTGCAAATGGATCCCAAGGAGTATCTCCCGTTCCTCCAAAACCTCCATCAACAGCTGGAGATTCGTAGACGGTTTTTGATTGACGATTACCTTCAGAACTTTGTCAAGGCATTGTCATGGTTACACGAACTCGAAGACGAGGAAGAGTTTGATAAGTATATGGTGCAACATGTGCTTTACAAGCAAGCTATTGCCACTTACACCAAGGAGGATAACGAAAAGCGGATCAACCAAGTCTACAAGTTGTACGGGGACTACTTGCACTCGCAAAACGAGTTCGACCAAGCTGCACTTGCGTTTGAATACTTGGGGCTTGAAGATGAAGCTCTTGAGGCGTATATTCTTGCCAAGAGGTGGGCGGAGGCGCTATCCCTTGTAGCCGGCTCCGACAAGCTTCACCAAGTGGCCACTGACTTGGTCGTATCGCTTGAAGCAGACCACCGCTATGTGGAAGCGGCGGAGATTGAGCGTTATATTTTGAACAACATCGAAGCGGCCGTGAAATTGTACTGCAAGCATTACCACTTTGACCAGGCCATTCTTCTTGCCAAAGCCAGTGGTAATGATGGACTCATTGAACTGGTTATTGACCGCCAACTTGGGGAAGGATTTGGTACTATTGCCGAACTTTTGGCCGATTGTAAACAGCAAATGAATTCCCAAGTCCGAAGATTACGGGAATTGCGGGAAAAGAAGGCCGATGACCCGTTTGCGTTTTATGGTATGCCTGAAACTGATACTGCTGACAATGTGCTGATTGCTCCCCTGGAGACTCTGACCACCCCTTCATTCTTTACTAGATATACCGGGAAAACGCTGGGGACGGCCAAGACGGGTGCCCTGAGAAAGACGGCCAAGAACAAAAAGAGAGAAGACCGGAAGCGGGCCAAGGGAAGAAAGGGGACCATATACGAAGAAGAGTACTTGATTAGATCGGTGGGACGTTTGATTGATAGATTACAACAACAACAACCCGACGCGATCCGGTTGATTGAAGGTTTGCTCCGGCGAAAACAAAGGGCACAAGCCACTGAAGTCCAACATCAATGGGTGGAATTGGTGGACTACGTCAAGGAGCACTTGGTAGAAATCCATAACATGAGTGATCGTGACAGAGAGAGATTGGATGATGATGGAAATGTGTACTTGATGGACCCTATTCCTGTTCCTCTGGTGCCTGATTTCCCTAAGAAGAGTGTATTGGACTATTAACAGGTGTTTTGGAAGCATTACAGTTAGGTAGGTTTAATAGTAAAGATGTTATTGGTAGATGAGATGAAACCTAAATCTTCTTTAATTCATATTCGCGTCCACAGATGCGGTAATTTATTGCGCCCAGGGGAAGTTTCTGCCGCGCACTGCTTAGATACTCCTCCAACCGATGGTATGAGTGATTATTGGAGTGCCAAGTAGAAAAGGTGTGCCGATGGAGGTGACGTCAGGGCTCGCCATCCAAGGTAATGAAATTTCCCTTTGGGAAATGGCCTGTGATCCATTGTCACACGTGTTATTAATCATTTAGTTTATGTGTCATATTTCATTTGGTATTCTTGTGATTGTAATTCGCGAAAGTAGCGGCAAGATTGAAGGGAAAAAAGGTGGGAGTAAAAGGAGAAGAAATTGGAGATAACAATTGAAGGTCACCGAGGATAGGACCGGTCGAGAAGGGAACGCCGGCATAGCGTTAGCCGCCAGAGGCGTCTACTCGACCAAGAGGCGTTTCCTCGACCAAGAGGCGTTTCCTTGTCCCAATAAGTCTGCATCATAAACCGGTCCCGAGTTTACCCCACAAATCGGTAATTCCAAAACCGGAATTTTTCCCGCGGATTCAAAAACTAGTAATATTTCACGCTAACTTCGATAGGAGATAAACGGTTTTCTTTTCCCGTTAATTCTTAATCATCCCATTCATGGGTGTTTGTGTCATTAGCAACAGAATGCATGTTTTCACCACTCACATTACCATTGTTTCTTCAATTCGCCATATATAAACCCTGTTTCTCCTAGATGTTATCACTATCCAACACATCATGACTACCACTCCCTACTACAGCCAAGGTTTCCAAAAATCTGTTCTGGACACCCACGCATGGAGAACGGTTGCAAATGCGACCCCCTTCATTATCCCCTATCTCAAGAAAAACCAATCGCTTCTTGACGTTGGGTGTGGTCCGGGTCTGATTCTGATTGATCTTGCTAAGTATGTTGGCAAAGTCACCGGAGTTGATTATTCTGCAGGGGTAATTGATGTGGCAAAAGAAACTCTTGCTGGTGAGGGCAAAGATATCAAGTCTAGAGTTTCATTTTCGGTGGCTTCTATTTATGAACTCCCGTTTGAGGATAACCTGTTTGACGTGGTGTTTTCTCATCAATGTGTGGTTCACCTTACCGACGCTGTGGCCGGAATCAAGGAATTGATCCGGGTGTGTAAGCCTGGCGGCTACGTGTTGGTTCAGGACGGTGACTTTAAATTGTTTACCGTCTACCCCGAAAAGTACTTTGAGCCGATCTTGTACTTTTATGAAACTCTCATTGCCTCGTCACTGAAGGTAGCCGGGCGGATTCTCAAGTCTAATTTCCTTGATGCTGGTGCTAAGGAAGATGGCATTGAGTTTACGTTTTCTGGGTGGAACATCAATTCGCCTGAAAGACGGCGTCAATGGGCCGATTTGACTATCAATCGGATTAAGACTAGTGGCGAAGTGGAATATGAAAAGGACAAGAAAAACCTCGACAAAGTTATCGAAACTCTTGAAGAATGGGCGCAAGATCCCAAGGGGGCATTTCTCTTGCCCATGGGCGACCTTGCCTATAAAAAATCATAAGTTGATAATACTTTGTAAAGGAAATACATAAACTAAAACTCAATTACAAGGAGAGTATTTTTCTGATATTTTATGAAATCGGCCATTTTCACCGATTATCATTTCACACGACAAATTGGTTGAAATGTAAAACCAAAATGAATAACAATATCGTGTAATGCATTTTTGTTACAAGTCACAAAATCATTGTTAAAAAAGGAGTGAATTACGTACTATTATTCAAGGCTCTCAACATTAACTTGGCAGACAGCGACTAGCGTATCAAAGAGGGTAAAAGCGTACGAGAGTGATTAGGAGTTATCGGTGAGGAGATGTGTGAAATGACATAGGTTTAATAAAGTCATCTGGGTGTCATCCAAATGAGATTGTCTAAAAGAAATAAAGTATATGGGTCTATGAAACGTTAGAAATCCCAATAAATTGTTATCAAAACTGCTGACGACAATGCTTCTATACATATCCTCCATCCCCCTCGCTGTACTTGTTGGGGGAATTTAGAGTTTGGATTTGGAAGTGGCGAGTGCGATAGCCATGCCATACATACAGGCGGCGCCGAGGAAACTTTAAACAATATAAGCGCGGATGATATACATGTATATTATTGTTTGAAGTGAGATATAACCCCTTCCGCCCTCCCCGGCCTTCAACCAAATGGGAATTTTAATGTCGCGCCTCAAGACGCTGCTGCTCTCTTGGCATTTTTGGACAATTCATTTTTTGGACAACTCCTAGATAGAATATTATTGATATATCGACAAATGGGTTGATTGGCCAAGATTTCTTAGCAAAGGTACACGTTTGAAGTGATTGGCTTTTATGTAATGTGGCGTGTCTTATATTACTGCATCATGAATTGCGCTCTGAGAGGGGTTGTCCAGAATTTAGTACAAAAATAGATTCTAACGCCTTACCCACAAGGAAGTAAATTTGAAAAATCGTCCCCTATTTTAAAAATCCCGATGAATGTATTGGAATTATAAATTAGAAAAATTTTTGTTAATGGAAAACTCCGTTAGATTTTTTATCCTTCCATTTCTGACATGTATGAAATCTCATGAACGAGTAGTATGGAATCAATTGGTAGATGAGCTGATTAAGCTTAATGACCTGTTCAAGCACCATCGCATGTAAGTTTCATGACCCGTTCAAGTACCATCACATATTCAGGCACAATCACATGTTTAAGTAGCATCGGGTATCTTGAATATTACCGCTAATTAACTTCGTTATACATAGGCGATACAATGTTGCCGAGGAACGGATTGAGCTATCAAACAAGAGTTCAATACGGTTGGAAATGGAATCTAGGTTACTCCAAACGAAATTTATAGACTGATGTTTTTCTCAAATTGGACATTGGTTTGCACTTCTCAATTCCTTAATACAAACATAAACATATTAAAACAGACAACCCACGTCTCTAGGCTAATCCCAATGACACAACTACTTTCCTTTGTGGCTGGAGTTATATTGATACACTAATCCAGTTTTTCTGTCCTTTGAATGGTTATAAAACCAACACTCACATTCGGAACCCTCTACTTCAGATATATATCCCCTCCAACAAATCTACAAAACAGTACATTATCAATTAGATCACCAACACCCATACAAAACCAAAACCTTTCCCCATTTCCTCATCCCCATCCATTCATTCCTTCACCCCTTCTTCCATTCCTAACTTCCTCCCTTCCTCCATTCCTTTCTCATTCTCATTTTCCCTATCAAATACTGTTCTCACTCGCTCATCGTTAGTCTCGCACTATCTTCTCTAACCCGACACTACACGTCGGTCACCACCATGCTAGACACCACCACATACCAGCGATATCTAGACGCCCTAACAATCAATTCACGGGCGGTCATCACCGAACTCACCCTGCTGGCGGAAGAACATGTCACCGACGCCGCCGAGATTGTCGCCATGGTGGAAGAACGTATTAAAAAGGCATTGCCTCGTCACAAGTTGTTTGCGTTATATCTTGTCGATTCCATCTGCAAAAACGTCGGCGCCCCCTATCCCATGTTGTTTGCAAAGAATTTGTTCAAGGTGTTCACCCTGACGTATTCCATGGTCCCTGACACCACCACTCGTCAAAACATGATTAATTTATTCAAAACATGGATGACGGCCAAGGCTCAAACCGGGGCCCCGCTCTTCCCCATGGACACGTTACAGAAAATCGAAAAGTTCATTATTCAGGCCACTCTGATTCAGGGCCAGGGCCAGGGTATTCTGAATATCCCGTCCCTGGTGGCCCAAGGACTCGCGCGAATGACTCCAGACATGCTTAACCGAGAAGGGCGGGGACAGCTTTACCGGAGTATTCAGATTATGAAGATGATAGACCGGGTGGGCGCCACCCCGGAAGATTACGGAGAAGAAGATATGGCCAAACTTCACCAGTTTGAATTAGACCGCAATAGATTGGTGGGTGAAGCTAATGATGTGGTGGACCTTGTAATGGAAACATTCCGTCCTAACCAGCCACCGCAATACTTTGAAAAGAACCAAAAGCAGTGGATGGATAAACTCAGCGACATCCGCCAACAACTTGACCGGCAAACAGAGGCATTGACACCTATCCTTGAAAGTGCGGCAAAAAAGTTGGCCGCCCGGAGGCAGCGCCAAGACGCCCGTCAGCGGAGACATAAGTTACGCGAGCTCCGAAGGCAGTTTGTCAAGGACAACCTTCCCACCATCGCATCACCCGACGCGTCATGGTTTAGTCACGTGTTTGGCGATAATTCGAGACTCTTTGAAGCATTAAAGGAGGTGGGCCAGCCGGTGGTGACGACGGTTGACACACCAGAGGTGATTAACCGGCCTTTGTCGCCTTCTCCTGCACCTGTGCCTGAGTTGTCGCTAGAAATAGCCAAGGAGTTGGCACTGCCGGAGGTCCAACCTCAGGCGGACGTGCCCCTGGTAGAAGGGGACATGCAAGGGGGTCTTCAAGGGGGTTTGCTTGGGTTCTCAATGTCGCTGTTTGACTCTGACGACGACGAAAATGATGACAACAGTCCTCAATATTCCCCTACGTCTCTGACGACTGATTTGCCTGGGGTGGTCGCCGATGATAATTTCAACAGCGCCGATGAAAAGGTGTCGCCGGAGTATGAGCCGTCGCTTTTGTCGCCGTCGCCTTTGCCGTCATCGCCATCACCTCCGTCGCTGGACTCGGAAAGCGATATCGAGATTGGTTTCAACAACATCAAGTCTCCCCCCCCTCCCCCTCCTACTTCACTGTATACAGATCTTGCATTTGACGACGACGAAGAGGAATACCAACCGGAAGGGATGGAGGTGACGCCACCGCCATCTCCTTCTCCTCCTCATCCCACTACTACCTTACGTCTGAGTCTCAAGCGATCGAGAGGAGATTCGGAACCACGTCCGTTGAAGCGTGTACGGTTTGCCATCTAGTAGCCCGGTGCTGCGATAAACGAACAGTAACCCTGAGAAGGACATCATTTATGGCTTGTCGTCAATGACACGATAATAACATGGCGACAACTGTAATAGATTACCATAGCATTGGTAACTTGTAGACTAATTTCACTGTGTAACCAAGTGGTAAGTGTTAATCAACGTAAGGATTGCCTTTTAATTGGGGTAGCTTTTTAATTGATGTTTGGTGTTCTACTAGTTATTGTATAGTGTTTCACTGTGTGGTGTGTACACCAGCCTCCTATTCAGTGTTTTTGTCAACGCCCTCCTTCTAATCTGTGCCTGGTCATTTTCTAATAGGTGGTTGACCTTCCAAATATCCCAAAGCTAACACTGTCATATGCAGTTTTTCGTACCTAACGCCAACTTGTTTTAATCACTGATCACTCAACATTACCTCCTCATGATTCGTGAACAACTCAATGCTGGATTCCTTGTAATCAGTGTCACCAGCTTTCTGATTGGTGTTCACTGACCTCCTATCAGTGTTTTCTAACACCCTTCCTTATTGGTGCCTACAACTACACCACTTTTTATCTGTGTTTATTAATGCAATGCAATCCACTACTGACGTTACAACTTCTGGTACAATTCGGGCAACTTCAGAGTTTCCCGAAAATACAGACCCTTCCACTTTAAAATCACCAAAAATACACTAGCCGCAGTCAACACCGCCATCAATATCGAAAACAACTTCCCAGGACCAATCCCTTTAATCGCTGGTTCCACAACAAACGTAGCCACAGCTGCCAAAATTTGTCTCACCAAGTTATTAAGCGCCACCCCGGTGGCAGCCTTACCCGGTAACGAATCGGCAAGATAAGTAACAGTGGCCCCAATCACAGTCATGGTAGCAAATCCAAAAAGAGCGGTGCCAATCAACGGCGTCACCCAATGTTCATGGTATTGAAGACACCAGCCAAAAATGAGGCAAGCAGGAATAAACATCACCACCGCAATTACTACATTCCACAGAATTCTCAGCTCGGGCACCAATTCCCCGTTATGCTTCTTGGCATAATTCCGTAGCATACGATCCACCCACGGCCCACACACAAGCAGTGCAACGATATAGGTGACCGAATTAGGAATGTACATGAGACCAACAATCACCAGCAGGAAATTATACGGTGGCCGTGAGTATTCGTAGGAGACGGTCATGTTGAAAAAGTAGAGCACAGAAAACGACACTGCCGAGTAGATCACCACAAGCGTCACTGGAGGATGGGTTAAAAGTACCACCGAGTGTAACGGACGAATGAAAAAGTCGTAGAGCTGGGTTTTGAGCGGTTCTTTCGGCTTTTCCATCGATTCCGACCCCGCTATCAGTCTTCTGGAGGCGGCCTTCTTCAAATCTGCCTCGATAGAGACGCCTTGGATCCGTCGGCTATACTCCAGTTGGTTGGTGGTGAGTCTTGCCAAGTTTGGAGCGGCATGATCTACTACACTTTCGGTGTCACCAAGGTCACCCAGTTGAGACATTCTCAGCACCACCCGATTAACCACTCGGTCGATCTCTTGTTGTTCCGTTTGGGAAACACTGGGCTCCATGCCTAAATGTTGTTTTTCAAGATCTTCCTTTTCTTCGGCAACAGCGCCAATGGTTTCTTTGCCAACATCCCCGCCCGCTGCCAACATGGATTTGATGCCCGCCAACGTGTCCACCCGTCGTAATGTTTCAGGAAGAAAGAAGCATATCAAAATACAGTTACACCCGGAAAAAATCACAAGTAACCATTGGGTGGCCCGCCAACCCCATCCTTGGGCAACGGCGCCTCCAAGAATTGGCGCCAAAAACGGCCCGCAAAGTGGACCAAGGTAATAGTAGCCCATGGCCCGTCCACGTTCGTGGGGTGCAAACAAATCAGAAATAGTACCGGCCCCCACCGCTTGCACCAGGGCTGAGCAGCCGCCCTGGAGCACTCTAAGGCCAATTAGAGAGCCAATTGTTGGTGCTAACGACGTGCCAATGGAAAAGCCAAAAAACATGATAAATGATACAAAGTACACCAGGCGCCGGCCAAACCGTTCCGACGCCAGCGACCACCAAAGGGGAAACACCCCAAGCGCAATTAAATAAATCCCCACAGACACATTGACTGTGGATTCGCTGGTATGGAGTTTTTTCACAATATCGTTCAACGCAGGTAACATAATCAGGGTCCCCATGGGCCCAGTAATACTGGCAAAGGCGATGATAAAGGTGATAAACCATTTGATTTTGGCGGGGTAATCCCGAGCATCATAGTACTCGGGAATAAATACAATCGATGCAAATAATCCCCGTTTTTCTGATCTTGGAACCACGGGGTTTCTTTCTGGTTGGGACTTGTTGGACTTGTTCGTGCTCGTGTGAGTCACCAGATCAAGTGATACAGTCTGCAGGCTTTCCTCGAGCGGGTCCACCCTGGTATCGGACCTTACTTCATTCAGTTCTATCAGAGTAGTAGAATGTAGAGAACTCATGCTAGAAATTCACGCAATAGATGGCAGCATATATGTACATCGCTGTTGTGAGCGCGGGATCGGTGAAGTGTGGGGCCGAAGTGGTCGAGATGGCGGATGCTTAGCGGCAAAGGCATTGCAAGAAAAAGAGGGTACAAAACGGAGAAAACGGTCGTGACGAAGGTATATTTTACCGGTTATTATGGGGTGGTCAGTAGATTGCTTACAAAAGACTCGGACAAAAGGCGATGTAAAAGTTGACATGCCGCACATGTAAGGGATTAAGGAAGAAATGGGGAAGAAAGGATGCCAAAATGGGAAGAGAATTGAATATTCTAAATGGGTAGAATTCGGGGCAAGTTTGAAGGTGAAGTTGTGGTCACGACTGTGTAAAGTTAGTCATCTAGATCTTTATGCTGACATAAGAATGCAGGACGCTCGCCGGCACGGCGAACACGATCGGTGATGATTGATAATCAAAATGGCTAATTTTGGCATCGCGGGTTGGGAAAGAGGTGGAACGGGAAATGAACCGTCGGAATTGGGGTGTTGCCTTTTGATTTAAGTTTTGCGGTAGTTTAGAAAATGATCTGAATTTTGTCGGAACTTGGTTCCGACGATGGTTATGGTATATACACCGAGAACCAGTGAGTGGAAAATATATTTGATATAGTTAATCTGGTTTTTAAAGGTGGAATAACCAAGACCAAATAAGAAAATTCCATGAAAAGAGGTTTCAAAGGATATACGTTTTCATGTTCCGAAACAAGCTTGGAAGCTTAGAGGATGACTTGATGTAATATAATAGAGTCATGGTTATAACTGATAATGAATGGGGTTAAATAGAAGTCTGGAACTATTTTATTCAAGGGTCACGAGAGTAGTTTTTCTTTATTTAGAATTTGGTCATGTTTGGATGATCTCCCAATGATAAGGTGAAAAAGCATTGCGTCGTCTATAAACAATAGTGCTTTTTTTAATTTAAACTGGTGACAAGTTTATGATTGTGGCAATGTTGATCTCTTATAAGTGCATAAATAAGATTTTGTGATTTTGTGGAACATTCATTTGAAACGAAAGCTTGGTACTATTATTAATCTTCCGACAGCCAATTAGAATTTACTTTGTATTAGTTGGTAAATATTGAAATTAAGTGTGAAATTTTCAGTGGCTTTATTGGTCATAATTTTCTATTAAATTAGAGACTTACTGGCCACCTCCAAGACAACCGTTACCACTTATTCACTAATCATTGACTTGTTTTTCTTAAAATTCGTTTATCTGTAACTGATCTTCCCTATGGTTACTCTCCATTTGGTCTCTAATGTGTGAATTGTGTTGATTTGTTATGATGACTTTTAAAGACAGAGAACACCATATTTTGAATGAGAAATTAAGACCAGTATCTTCTCGAATATACTCTTTCTTCACGTCTATTGGTTTTAGTTGACTTTTTCTATCAATCTGTGTTAAAAATCACCACCCTCCTTACCCACAACAACTCCTCAACCTGTTAACTTGAGAAACAATAAATTATATTAAACCATTATCAGTATTAATCTCCAAAGTCTTTCTGTAATACCATAGTCATTGCAAAGGGCCAATTTACCGTTTATAACCAATTAACCTAACCTTATTCTATTCCAAAACAAAAGTAGAAAGCATCATTTCCATCCTCCTCTCATTCCTCCTGTGTCGTCCCCCTCACTCTTCTACCCAAATAATAAATCAGACACAAAACAAAATAACCCCCCCCACGTCACCTTTTCTACTAATGCCTTCAACCACCGAGGCCGAATCTTTTCAAAAATATCCCCACAATTATACCCCTCCAGCTCAACACCAATTCCATAATGCACCTTTTGACGGATGCGACACTTTGCCATGAAATTCCACCACTTGTGCCTCTCACAAGGCACCACCCGAAGCAAATTCTTCAGCAATGGCCCTGTGGGGCCATCAATGTACTTGTGGCCACCGATAAAATTATACTTCTGCCGATCATCACTCATGGGAATCTGGTGGTCGCCCCAATGGCCATCAAACCGGAGCCAATCACCATAGGCCTCCTCCCTCCCCCGGTGCTTTTTATTCCAATTCACCCCATAGTGCGCATTATCGCCATCATACGTATATCCCAAGTAATTAGCCGACGGGTTCCACAAATCCCCACGATCGGTATAATCACAAAGAATGTTATACGGTAAATCGTGCGGGAATTGGCCCACCAGCGCATAATTGGCATGGGTGCCGTAAGCGGAAAAAATCACCGGCTTGCGGCTATCTAAAGCGTATTTTTCTATGGCGCGGTAGTGGAAGGCGGCACCGCCACCGTGCGCCAGCATCCACACCACTTGGGGCGCGCCGTTGTAAAACCGCACTAGCGAGTGTTCCCAGTCGCCGACGTGGTTTCCATAGGGGCCAGCCCCCATGACAAACGGACCGAGATTAAACAGATAAAAGTAGAACCAAAACGCGTCGACCCACCCATTGCCTTTGTCTACAACGATTAGCGTGGCGGGAGCATCAGCAATCTCGCCATTGATGAGATTGGGCCGGTTGGCGATACCTGTAATCCAATCTGGGTCGCAATCGAAATCACTAGTGGATGTGAGAAACACATTTTGTCCGCGAGGAAGACTACCGATGGAGGTGATATCTAAATCGGAGGCGATAACACTGCCATTCTCGTAGGTGGCGTTGAAATGAGTAACAAACTCCGCCACATCAAACGGGTAGTACCGTTCTTCGGAATACAAGTGGACTAAGGGGGCAAAGTCAACACAATACTGGGGAATAACGCCATCGGCTAGGGTGCGATTCCCACCGGGGCGAGGAGAAATCGGGGGAAGATGGGAGAAATGGTGGGCGGTATACGAGTTAATCTTATCCAGCAGTTCTAGCACATCCTGGAACGCTGGGGAGACGGGAAACGACAGGGCCGCTGCCACCGCAAGCCACAATAGGAGGTTCATAATGATAATGCGGGTTTAGCACGGGGCGATAGCCACCACGTGAGTCACGTGATATGTTCAGAATCACGTGGACGGTTCCACAGTAATAAAAGGTTCTTCGGCAGGGGCCAAGCGTGATTGCACACGTCGACCTTCGCTTTTTTGGGGTCCACTTTTCTATACATATATACGTACCCTGTGCATTGCCGAAACTCCCGCATAAAAACACCCTAAATACCAACAATAGATTTTCACTCCGCACACAGAACGAACACCTCCTTCAATCCGACATGACGGGAAGTACTTCGTCAGTCACTTCTAGGACGTCGACGTTACGGTCACGGAAATCCACTCATAGCAGTGACCAAGTAGATCCAACAGCATTTACTCCTACTTTGGCCAGCGATGATGAGGTTAACATGTATTTTGCGGATTCCCCTCAACCGCAAAAGGTGGAAAAAGACCTTGAGAAAGAGGGAGACGACACCGACGGAGAAACGCTACTTCATCAGTTACCTCACCGCAGTATTCCCTTCTTGGAAAAGGTGTACAAGACCCTCTATCCGGGATATATTCTAGACCACTTGGATTACAAGTCGTTTCGGGTGGCCTTCCGGACATGGGTTACTGTTTTTACTGGGGGGATCATGATGGCGGGCACGAAACTGCAACAATGGTTAGGTCCGGCCAGTTTCATGATATTGATCATGAATTTCATCCTGCCTTCAGGGGGGATGGCTTACACCACCATGTTGATTGTCCTGCTTCTCATGATGTTCTACAGTTGTTTTGCGTGGATGACGATGGTAGTGGCCATGGCCGTGCAATGGGCAATTCGAGGGTGGCCGTCGCAAAAGGACATTACAAAGGATCTTATCACCAAGGGCTTTTGTTCTAAGGACCTTCCGGTGACCGAGCTTGCAAATTGTGTGAGAAAGAAGATATACACAGGGTATTACTTAACCACTGATACCACGGTGGTGATGGTGATTGGCTTGATGTTTTGTCTCGTGATAACCCGGTGGACCTCAGGCATAAATCCGCTATTTAAAATGGGGTATATCATTCTGAGTATTTTTGCTTGTGTTATTTTTGTTTACTCGGTGTATCTCCCGTTCTATGCCCCCAAGACGGTGGCCATGACGCTTCTCAAGCCCTATGGTCTCAGTTTGTGTATTCAAACGGTGTGCGCCTTTGTGATCTTTCCCCAATCCATGAGTTTTCAGTTTTTGGAGATCACCAACAAGATGCTTGATGGGCTAATTCTGGTTTCGGAAAATAATATCCGCTTGATCAAGTCTCTTAAACCTTCCGCCAACAACTTTGTCAACTATGCTCATTTCAGCACTGAAATGACCAAGCTCCGGGGGCTTATCTCCCAGGGGGAAGCCAAAACAAAGTTTATCAAGTTGGAAACGTCGTATTGTCGGTTTGATCTCGGAGATATCGGGGACATTCGCTCGGCAGTAAAGAATCTCCACGCCCTGATGCAGGGGTTTAACTTTTACTATGGTCTTTTGGAAGAAAGAAAAGAATTGATTAAAAATGCCCCCAAACTGATCCGAGATCGCACCGCACTGGTGGACCACAAGGTGTACCACTCGGTGAGCCATGACGAAGACCGTGTCAAGCATGCCGGGAGTTTTGAAGTGAATCGCCGCCGGCATCTCCTTCACAAACAGTTGAAGAACCGTGATCCTAAAGATAAGGTATCCCTTGAAGACTTGGACAAGATTTCGGCATATATTGCTGCACACTTTATGGGCCCCACCGAAATGGCTCATGAAGGTCTTCAAGTGGCTTCGAAATGGTTGGCTGATGCTAACCAATTCCGGATATACCCGATTTTAGGCGGGTGGTCGAAGGCAAAACAACATCAGCAGGAAAATGCCACCGCGCTTACCAATGTGATTACCAAGTTTGAAGAGGAGTTGAAAAAGCTCGATTCGTCGTACATGCTCATGGAAAAACTGGTGGAAGCGTTGGATATGAAGAACGAAGCCAGACTCACGCTTGTCACCCAGCTGTCGCTTTTTCTCCAAATGCTGAAGAACCACTGTTACCTGATTCTTCGGGTGCTCAAGTGCTTACAGGCAGTTGACTCCAAGAGGACACTTCCTGGCATTATCAACTTTTTCACTAAGAGACTGGCGGATATGCCCAGCCACGTGGTGGATCCTTCGCAAGCAGAAGAAACCGAAATCGACTATCGTTCTCACATTAAACCTCGTAATCCTGATAAGTATCCGCCTGCAAATAAGGCACAATGGGTAGGTAACTACTTGGTTCAGTTCTACCTTAATGTACTTATCAACTCGCTGCTTTGGTCGTATATCTTTGGCGCTGGACTCGTTATTGCTGCTGCGTCGCCGTACTTATTCCGGACGCTGTCGGAATGGATTTTCAATAACCACATGATTTGGTTACCCATCATGGTGGCGGTTTCGCTTACCGAAACCACCGGGGAAACGGTGTACATGTTTGGGACCAAGGTGGTCTACTCGGTTATTGGGGCCGTCACCGGGATGGTGGCGTGGTATATCTGTCAGGGGAATAGCATTGGCTTTGCTGCTGTTCTGGGGGTAATTTACGTGGTGTTTTCGTATTTCCGCCATTTTGCAAAACACGAAATGCTTGTGCCACAAATCTTGATGCCCATTACCGCTGGCTTGGTATTGGGGACTTCTTGGAGTGACGATCATGGTGCCGTCATGGCTAATATTGGTTCAGGGTGGCGGCCATGTATTGTCCGGCTTATTTCGGTGGTTGTGGGGCTTTGCTTTGGGCTGATTCCTCTGTTGGTACCTCACCCCAAGCTGGCTAAGGTGATTTTAAGAAGAATTCTAGGCAAAACAATCAATGACTTTGGTACAATTCATTGTCTTATATCCAAATTTGCATTTTCTCGTGAGTCTAATCCGGAAACACACATTGCGCAACGGCACGATTTCATTACCGAACAGGTCAGAAAAGTGTCGATGAGATTACAAACCATTGGTTCCTATACCGTGAGTTTACAACATGAACTTCCCATTGGTGGCTACTGGCCCCAAGCCAAATACGAACGGTTAACCAAATTGGTCACCACCACCACCCAGGTTTACTACATTTTGTACACGTTGTTTGATGAGTTGGAAGACCCTGCCAAAAATACCCCGGTGATCATGAAACGGGTGGGGTGGAATCTGGCCAACTTCTTGGGCGACTTGTTTCTGGTGATTCAAATGTCCTCCAATTCTTTGACCCATGCCATGCCCTTGCCAAGAATCACCCAGGCCCAATTGTCTATTAAGCATATGGAGCTTTTAATGGACCAATGGGGAGTTCGAGGCATGTCATATGCTGAACGGTGGTATGACGGCGATACTTCTGGTTCATCTGAAGCCAAGGAAATGGATGATTTGCTTGACGAACAGAAAATTAAATTGAACAAAATCGACTACCATCGCTATTTCAGCCAGGATGGCCAGGTGTTGATTAATATCTTGTTGTTTGCTCATATCTTGTACGGTTCGCTTGATGAATTGATGATCTTGATGAAAAGCTTGGTTGGTGAGCATTACGATTACGATGAGGATATTTTGGATATTTAGGGTGCTGGAAAGATGTTTTCTTGAATCAATATAATTGTAAATAAATGTTTTTAAAGATGTTATGGCCGTGTTAGAATACGCGTTGAGTAACAGTTCTTCAAGATAATTTTCACTACTAAATTACAAGTTTTTGTTCGTTTTCCTTATTCTACTGTGAGTGACCCTCAATTATTGATAAAACTCAACATTTCTTAATTGCACCAGTACCGTAGGAATTGCTGGTGACATTATCCAATACGTTAATCAAATAAACAAGAACTCAGGAATCATAACTATAAAATTATGGAATGATACAGTTTAGCAGACACTAAAAACCACTTCAACAAACTAACTATTATGAAATTGATGTAAATGGGGTCAAGATTCTTTTTACGTCATCTTTTAAAAGAAGGGTGCAATGAGCCATCAAGCAGT
Organism: Diutina scorzettiae; assembly: GCA_030563345.1. NCBI lineage: Eukaryota > Fungi > Ascomycota > Pichiomycetes > Serinales > Debaryomycetaceae > Diutina > Diutina scorzettiae. The sequence goes on from JAKUCB010000013.1 coordinate 220,676, forward strand.
CCGATGTGCTCTGTGTGCCGGATTTCACCATATTTCTAGTCATTAACAGTACAGGCAGCCAGCTTATCAAACTTTAAATAGCGTAATCGGATGAAGGCCATTTGGATCTGGTTAATTCAGATGGGTTCCACGAGGATGTGAACACGACTTGGTCGTAATCACTAAGTGGACTTCCACTAATTAAATGGTAGATACACCTTGCTCTAAATTACCTAGATCGCGATATATCACATTAACATTGTGTGAAACCAGAAAGATTATTATTTGGTGATATTTAGTGGATTTACAAAGAACTCGATATTTGGCGACAATTGTCACTCAGCAACTACTTAGTGATTCTTAACTGATTTATTGATCGACTTTTCCATGAGCTCCCGCGACTATCACGAACTACAGGATACAATCGAGGTTCCTCTCCTGGAAGAGGACCAATTGGATGAGAGTGCTTTCATTAAAACTACTCCCTATATCCCCCGGCTAAGTCCTGGTTCCCCAACAACATACAAAATTTGCAATTAATTTTCAAAATCATGATCCACCTCTCGTTTTCAGAAATATGATTCCTTATTGGAAATTGTGATGGTGGTGGTAGTCGGACTTGCCCACCTTTGTACTCCTTGGCAAGAAAGATGAGGTCATAGATCTTGTGAAGAGGTACAATTCTTACAGTATAAAGGGCATTAGTAGACTCCTTGAATGGTAGTGTAATGGTACGCAACTACACCAGTATATTGCTGTTTGGTGTAAATAGAATGTAGCCCTCCAGAAAATCGTTGCACTAAACCCTTCAATATGTACATGTACAGAGGCGACATATTGTTTAATAAAAGAATAGGGAGAGAAGTGTGTACTTTTTCAAGAAAGGAAATTATTCCATGAGAGCTTCGATGTATGTTTCTAGAAGAATCCGAGTGATTTACAGGATTGAAACTACAACTTTGGAATCCAAGAATACATACATTCTATACCACTACATGCTAGCTATAATACATAAATCCCATGGTCTCTCCTAATCCAAATACAAAGACGCAGCAGCCACCAAGTCCCGGTGAACCATTTCCCCAGCCTTGGTCATCTTTTCCTCCAATTCTCCATTTCCAATAGTCTTGGCAGCATCGGCAATTTGTCTAATCAACTCTTCCAATCTCTTAAACGTCCGAATCAACAGCCCTTCATAAACATCAGTCATCTTACAAATTTGAGCAAACTTCGCCCCCTTACACCAAGCAAACGTCACTTCCATCAATTCGGGACGGAACAGCTCGACATAATCCTGTTCAACGATGTCAATCTTGGCTTCCCGACAAACCTTGGCCACCTTGGCCGCCATATCAGTCAAAGACTTGAGCGGTTCAGCCAATTCCGGCGTCAATTTCGGCACTTCCTTAGTCTTTTCTTGGAAAACAAAGCACGAAAGAAGAGCGGCTGCTTGTTCAGAAGACAAATCGGTGAACGTCCCATTGAAAATGAGCTCGGTGATAATCAATTCATCCCCCAGTGAAATCTCACACGCCACTCTACCCTTGAGTTCAATGATATCGTCAGCAGTGGTGAATCCAAGTCTTCTCAATACCCGCCTCCGCTTCTTCAAGTCATCTAATTGAATCACAGCTTGTGTTTCAGTAATCTTCTTCCCCACATCGCCAATTTCCTTTTCAAGCTCAACCTTCTTGGTATATTCTCCATACCGGGCACTAAGCAGGGCAGTGCCTGCCAATGGCAGCTCGGCCAATTTCTTTTGGAGAACGTCACAACGACGAACAAGAGTGGCAAACTCAGGATCTTCGATCTTCATATTTTCCACCGGGTCCAACACAGGAATATCGGCCCCCATCTTATCCAACGCCCCCTTGAGCGTCTTCAACAACGTCTTTTTCGACAGCAGCAGCGTCATTTCCTTGGGAACCTTTACCCGAGCCTTGGACACCGCCCAGATTGCATCAAGCGTCACCGGGATAAACTCGGCCCTCAGCTTCTCGTCGCCGACCGCAGGGCGGATTCCTTCGGGCATTTGTGGGTTCTGAGGCCGGATCAAATTCGCCGGCAGGTCGACATACATAGAAATAACGAACACCAGTACAATGTATGCTTGGTGCGGCGGGTAGGGCTGGGCCCTAGTATTGGGTCTCGACCTCTTAGTGAATCCTTGCACGATCCCCCACCCGTAATCAAAGCTGGTAGTTTCATTGGGAATCTTGACGTGGACGAGTCTGCCAGGAACCAAAAACGGTAAAATGTGACCGGGATGGGTCACCACCTCGCGAACATCGGTCTGGTACTTGTCGAGCTGCTTCTTCAATTGGTAGTAATCCTTAATCTCATCCTCGCCGTCAATTTCGATCGAGCTGAGTTCCAGTTCAAGCTGTTCCTTCTTGGCCTCCAATTTGGGCACCAGCGCCGCGTTCTGGAATTGGTAGAATGAGTTTTCTAACATGAATTCCGGAGAAATGCCTTCCACCCGCATAAGGTTAAGCACCATATTGTAGCCCAAGTGGAAAGCTGAATCCAAGCGGTCAGCTTGGCCCTTGACCATGCCCTTGGCAACAGGCGGTTCCATTTTTTCATCAATCATCATAATGACAATACCCCGGTCATCCAACCCTCTTCTCCCCGCACGCCCCGACATTTGGATATACTCCCCACCCAGCACCCACCGGAAGCCAGCACCATCCCATTTCCGCACCAGGGTGAATACCACCGTCTTTGCAGGCATATTCAACCCAATCAGGAACGTTTCCGTGGCAAACAACACCTTGAGAAGCCCTTCTTGGAAAAGAATTTCAATGATTTCTTTAAGAATGGGTAAAAGACCCAGGTGGTGAATACCAATCCCCCGCCGCAACAACGGCAAAATGTTCTTGATCTGAGGAAGTTGCTTGTCTTCTTCGGGAAGAAGATCTATCGCGCGGTTGAAAATCTCGGTAAGCGTTTTTCTTTCGTCGTCGTTGTTGAAATCAAGTTTCAGCATCTTCAACGCCAATTGTTCACAATCTCTTTTTGAAAACGAAAATACAATTACCGGGTTATAGCGTTTTTGGTAGATCATCTTGACAATCTTGTAGATATCGCCCTTGCTGTCGCCACCATTGTTGCCACCCTTGAAGGTCTGGCCCTTTTTCCCCTTCAGATTCGCCAGAGCAGGGTCGTCGCCCGAGCCGTCGCCGATTTGGGCCATGGCCTTTTGGAAGTTTTCTTCTCTAAACGTCCCCTTTTCATCCACCACAAGATGGATGCCATCTCCGTGGGCAGGGAACAAGTAGTGCTGTAATGGCGTAGGCCGGAAATCTGTGTAAACAACATGACACGGCTGGTTGTGGATCTTGACGATCCATTCGGCAAATTCAATGGCATTGGGAATGGTGGCAGACAAAAACACATAGTGGACCTTATCGGGAAGAAGAATCATGGTTTCTTCCCATACAACCCCTCTCAGCTTGTCTCTCATATAATGGACTTCGTCAAAAATCACCCAAGCCACTTCTCTCATTACCTCGGACCCCCGGTACAACATTGACCGCAAAATTTCCGTGGTCATGACAAGACACCCGGCATCGGGGTTAATGGTGACATCCCCGGTCATAAGACCCACGTCGCCAAATTCTGCCCGCAATTCCCGGTACTTCTGGTTGGAAAGAGCCTTGATGGGAGAGGTGTAAATCACCCGTTGCTTTTCCCGTAACGATTGGGCAATGGCATATTCGGCCACCACGGTCTTACCAGCAGAGGTGTGGGCAGACACCAACACCGATTCGTTTCTGTCGATGCACGAGATGGAGGTGTCTTGGAAGGGATCGAGAGTGAAGGGGTAGGTACGGGCATCGTTTGTCCGCTTGTGTTCGGAAATGGGAACATAGGGATAGTCGGGGGGGATAGCCACCTGGTGACGGACTTGATGCCGCAACTTGAGCTTGTTGGGGGCATCTTCCACCAGGGTCAGACTGGCATCGGTGTCGACCACCGGCTTGGATGCCATGAGACCAGCGGATTCGTCGACTTCTCTAGACGCTTCAATTTCAATTTCATCAAGAGCCACCGGCTTGATATCTTTTTTGGGAGCAATTTCGAGTTTTGATTTCTTGGTGGTGGTTTTCAGCTCCTTTTTGGGTTCCGGCAGAAGTTGCCGTTTTTTAGAAGGTGCCGTAGGGGCTTCATTGGGCTTGGGAGCGTCTTTGGTAGAGTCGTTAATCTCGGGAGCCTCTGTTGAGGGCGCTTCGTCGAATACGCCGAAGAGGTCGTCCATGATGAGATGAGCGCGGTGAGAAGGCGATGGAGATGGAGATGTAGATGGAGATGGAGATGAGAAAAATGAGAAGGGGAAGAGCATCGGAAGACCAACGGAGGACCAAGAGCAGAGCATGGGAAGAGAATGGAAGTTGGTTATTTAGTAGGTGTATTCTACGGTCTCTTGGTTTTATCATATAACAGATATCACTACAACACCCGCGGTAACAAGAGGGTATGTGCTAATGTAAATAGTACGACGAAACATATTGCTAACAAACATAGGCTCTAAAAGTAAACAAGCACAAACATGATTCCTGTTACCTATACCACTCTCCCAACATCCCAATCTTTATCCTATCCACCATTCTACCTACCCATTATTCTCATTCGCGTTTCGTCCATCCCATCTCGCACCACCAGGAAAGCGTATGTTTTCCAAATCAGCAGGATCGACACCCAATACACAAAACTCCACATTATTTGGCTCATCCTCGACTTCCATGTTTGGTAACAACAACAATAATAACAATAACAACTCCACCGGTGGGTCGATGTTTGGTAATACCAACCTGAATCAGTCGGGTGGGTTGTTCGGCGGCAATGCTACCAACAATTCCACGGGGGGAGGGATGTTTGGTAATGCTGCATCCAACAATTCTAATACCAGCGGTGGTATGTTTGGCAACAAGCCTGCTGCGGCGCGAACCTCGTCAGGTGGTTTGTTTGGCAATAACAACAATGCGAATTCCGCCAATACTGGTGCTTCTGGTGGGTTGTTTGGTGGAAACAATACCACTGCTACCAACACCGGGACCAGCGGGGGATTGTTTGGCGGAAACACCGCTGCCAAACCCGCGGGGGGACTTTTTGGTGGAACTACTAACACCGCCAATTCCACTGGAACCACAGGCGGGCTCTTTGGAGGAGCTTCAAACAATGCTGGTGCCACTGGTGCCACTGGGGGACTGTTTGGGGGAAATAATAACAATGCATCCACCGGATCGGGGGGGTTGTTCGGTGCGAACAACACCTCCACGGGATCTGGTGGTCTTTTTGGTAACAAATCTGCCACTGGCACCACCGGCGCCACCGGCACCACCGGAGGCCTTTTTGGTGCCAGTAAACCCGCCACCACCTTTGGAAACAACAACGCCACCGGAGGTCTCTTTGGCGCCAAACCCACTACTGGCACCACTGGTGGGGGCCTTTTTGGTGGAAACACGACCAACACCACCTCGGGCGGACTTTTCAATAACAACCAGCAACAAAATCAACAACAACTGTCGGGGCTTTTCGGCCAAACCGCCATGTCCACATCTCAGGAAGTACCGCTGCTAACCGGGATGACCCGGGTGGGAGACCTTCCAGACCATCTCAAACAGGGATTAGAAGAACTCAACAAGTACATCGACACCCAACATGCCATTGCCCTTGCGCTTCAGCAGGATCTGACCAAGCACCAGGAGTTGGTGGAGCTGATCTCCAAAGATATCAACTTTCTTCAGCTGAAATTTTCCGTAACTCAGCAAGCACTCAAGTTTGACTCCCATCAACTTCTCCTGCTTAAGCAGCTGAACAACGAACTCACCGACGATATCACCAAGGTGATGCAATTGATTACCCAGTTGCTGACTCCCGGAACCCGGTTGCTGCTGCTGTTCCAATTGAATGAATTTTTTGTCAAGAAGATTAAGAAATACCAAAAGGAAGCAGACGAGTATGAACAAGTGGTGAATCAATTGTTGCAAGTGATGTCTGGGTTGGAGAAGCAGTGTAATGATGGGTTTGGTAATGTTTTTGCTATTGTCCAGGTGATTGTGTCGCAATATCATATGTTTATGTCGTTGTGTGAGCAGATGGCACAATTGCATAATGAGGTGCAGCGATTGTAGATTGTATTATAATAAATATAATTAGAGGTGTCATTAGGTATTCAGGAAGTGGCACAGGGTTGTAACACAGTCTTAAAGACCCAATTGAATAATAAAGTGCAACGGTTAAAGTGATTATATTATCATAACTATAGTGGCCGTAATCTAAGGAAGAGGTTTTAGCACATTGGGTCGTTTAGGGGATATAATTGGCACAATTACGTAATAAACTGCAACAGAAAGAAATTTGGGGTTGCAGCACACGATATTAGTTGAACAATTTCAACATTAAGTTCAACCATAGTAGCGATTGGTTAATAATTGAAGATATTTGGAGAGACGGGCACGGCAGACACATCTTACCACGCAAAGGTATCGATCTCTATTAGGTGGATACATTTGCATCAAATTACACTGTTTTCTACTCACTTCCTAACCCTTCCAACAACCTACCCCTATTAACAATACTAGGACTCACCACCAAGATTTCTCGTCCTAACTTTTCCCTCAACCATTGAAACCCCGCCATTTCCGCCCTCGTTACACCACCAACAACCACCACCACCGTAACCTCCGTCGGCCCCTCGCTACCTCTATCCACCACGGGTCCTTGCCAAAACTGATTCACACCACACCCTTCCCAAGTGGGCCGGTTTTCACTGTTAACCACCGGCTTATAGGTGAAAAAATCTCGCAGGTATAAAGCTTCTACCAATCGAATCAACACCGGAACAGTGTTTCCTGGTAAACTAAACCCAGGCAGTGGGTAATGCTCGCCAATGGTATCTTTATCCTCATCGGGGTCATTTTCCGCTGGATGAAGTGCAAAAAACTTGTCAACCAATGTGTAATTTGAGTGAGCCAAACTCTCGGCTCCCGAGATTCCTAGTTGTGACAGCGGTGCCACCACCGCTTCTGCCGATTTCGTTTCCTTTCCCCTGGTAAAGGTGGTAAGGAAATCGTTATCTTCTTTTACCACGATAAGCCCATGGGATAATGCCAGATGCAATACCAATGCTTTGCTAGTGCCGTAGTTGTCTACAAACTCCGTCATCAACCAATCCCAGTCACGAGGACGGATCCCATCGTGGACCATCAGAACCAACGCCGCCGCCGCGATCGCTCGATCCCACAGAACTTGTTTCCATAGTAACAGACGGAGCCGGGCCACCGCATCCAAGTATTCCAAATCAAACAATTCACTTTCAAATTCAAGAAAATCGGTATCCATCACCTCGAGAATTTGTTCGGCAATAATAGTGTGTCGTTTGATCGTCTGCTGTTGCTGGGTCAACAGCCCCAACAGCAGCACCACATCCTTCATCTGGTGAATATCTTCGGGGACAATCCGCATTTGCTGCTGTTGGGCCTGGACCTGCCTTGCCATTTTATTAAGAGTGCCCCCCACCATGGAAAAATTGAAATCCTGGAGGGCGGAGTAAAGATTGTCGTCCGAAAACGACGGCTTACCCACCTCTGGCACCTGGTGAGGGTTCCCGGTAATCTTGTCGTATTCCAACCCGAATATATCGTCTATGAGCCCCAGGTAACTCACCTGGTCCATCACCGCTGGCGCCCAATCAATGCTACGGTCCAACACCACCAAATCGGCATTTGCCAATTTATGTTCATAGTAAAATTCTAGTTCGGTGGCGGTCAAGTTTTTCGCCAAGTTTTCTGGTATTCTGATTTCCTCGACTAGCTTCACCAATGCTTGGGCGTGAGTACCCTTGGCAAACCTATTTCTAAACTTGAACTGGGGAATTTTATCATTGCCCATGGCAATGTCGACCACAGCCAGAGCCAATTGATCCAATTGTTTAAGGGGGTTATGGATATAGTCCGCCACCGATCCTCCAATAATTGTTTTGGATTTGTCCCCAATAGGAAGCACCTTCCAGGGGTATATTTTACACCGCGAAGTACAGGAATATACGGGCTGAACCGGGAGATCCAAAACGTCTCCTAATCTTCCACGAACGGCTTCGTTTATTCGTCCAAGCATCGCCATGGGCATATTGGCAATAACCACATGGAGACGATGACTTAGTAATGGAAGAAGACGGTCAACGGTATCAAAATAGTCGCCAGTAATTACAATGATGCTTTGGTAGCTATTGAGACCTGGGTGGGACGCTAATTTTTCGTCTAGCCAAAGGAGGTGGTCAAAGTGGCCATGGGCTTTGAGGGTGGAAAACGAAGCCAATTGGTCGATAAATGACAGGAGACGAGGGTCGACAACAAGTAGATTTTCCTTGGAGTGTACTCGATCGAGTTGTGCTGTGAGTGTAGCAAGTGACAGTGACATGGTTGGTACCACAGTGTAGTGGTGAGTGCGAAATGTGTAGGAACGGTAGTGGTTAGATATTTGTTACATTTAATAAATTTATGGTAGGTGGTGGTAATGAATGGTTTAAATGTGGAGTTTGAGTGTGTTTCTTTTGAAAAGTGGGGTAGTCAATCATGAAAATGGAATTATAGTGGTTATCTTGTGCGAATGATCAAGAGATACTCGTTTGCACGGCAGTGCAAGAAAGATTGAGAATGCAATGACTGTAGATAGATACTGTTGGTGCCGCCAATAAGCTACGGCTATATTCAAGATATCCACAAAAGAGGTACATAAATATGATACTAGAATGACAATAAATGTATGACTGGAGTATAGTTTCTGGGATATGGATGATTTTCTTGATCGGGGCCTTACTAAGGCAAATTAAAGGGAGGGACTACAAAGATATGTATGAACCACCAGATTGTTATAGACGGTCCTTTTCTCCCGTAGGATCATCTTTACACTTTATGACTATCATTAGGTAAGGATGCAGCACAAATCGGTAAAAGTATAAGGAATTGGGAAAACTGTATCTCCACAATCACATTTCAAGGAAGTCCATATATTAACTGACGGTACATCCTAACCATGAACTGGTTGTCCATTTATGAATTCACCACCTCAGAGTACACAGACGGAATAACCCGATGGTGGTTGTCCAACATCAACACAAACCCTGATTATTTTACCTTTTAGATCCAGCTATTGAAGTCTGAGTGTTTTGTTTTAATTGTAAATAACGAGACGAATACGATGGTGAACATGATATAATCCATCATAATGCCATCGTTTGGTACATTATCGAACTAACTTTTTCTACGTGTTGTCAACATTATATCACCAGAATAAGCTCTGTCTAGATTGTGACAACTTTACCCCCTACAATATATCATCTTCCATTCCATCTTTCACCCAAACATTTCCCCGCCACCTCGCGTACCTTTAACACCTTACGCGTACCTTCAACCTCACGCGGCATGGGCAAGTCTAAAGGGGGTAAAACCACCGCCAAACAAGCGTCTCCCAAGTCTAAACAACAAGAAAAAAAGTCTTTTCTTCACCATTCCCCGGCTTATGACCTTCTCCACTACTTTAAGCGTGCCCCTGACCAATGGACAGCCCGGTACGTGGTGGTAATGACTGCTTTGGCTGTACGCGTGGCCGTGGGCCTTGGACCCTGGTCCGGCAAGGGAGTGGCCCCGATGTATGGCGATTTTGAAGCGCAAAGACACTGGCTAGAAATCACCACCGGTTTACCCATCCACCAGTGGTATTTCTACGATTTACAATATTGGGGGTTAGATTATCCCCCCCTCACCGCGTTCCACTCGTGGGCCCTCGGCAAAATTGGTCATTTTATTGATTCGCTGTGGTTTGCTCTTGATGCCAGTAGAGGAATTGAGACGGTGGGGGTGCAAACGTTTATGCGCTACCTGAGTTTGCTTAGTGAATTAGTGTTGTATATTCCCCTGGTGCTTGGGGTGGTTCATATCATTGCCAAAACGTTTGGTCTCAGTCGAATGGACCAGATTGTGGTGGTTTTGGTGACCATTGGTCAGCCGCACTTGATCTTAATAGACCACGGCCACTTTCAGTACAACTCGGTGATGCTTGGGTTGTTTATGTACCTGGTTTTAGAGTTAATCCAAGGGCGGCTTGTGTTGGCGCTGGTTTGGTTTATTTGTTGCATCAACTTTAAGCAAATGGGGCTATACTATTCGACGTTTATTTTTGTTTACATTTTGTCACAAATTCGCCAATTCAAAACGTTGGTGCAGGTGGGGGTGACGGTTATTACCACGCAATTACTAATCTTGACCCCGTTCTTGCTTGGCGACCACCCGTTAGAATCGGTGAAACAAATCGTCATCCGAGTGTTTCCGTTTAACCGCGGGTTGTTTGAAGACAAGGTGGCCAACTTCTGGTGTGTCTCCAATGTAGTCGTCAAGTACAAGACGCTATTGCTTCCACAACAATTGTCGCGGTTGGCGTTAATTGCTACCGTGGGTGCTATTGTTCCCATCAACACCATTCTTTTCATCAAGCTCCGGAAAAACCTGGCGCCGGCCAATCGGATCAAGGCGATCATTCTTGGGTTTACCGGTAACGCCCTTGCGTTTTACCTCTTTTCCTACCAGGTGCACGAAAAGTCGATTCTCATCCCCTTGGTTCCAGCCACGCTCTTGCTTGCCATTGATCCGCTGTTGATTGATATCATCCAGTGGATCAATAATGTGGGGTGCTTTTCCATGTACCCATTATTAAAGAAGGACGGGTTGGTACTCCAATACTTTGTCGCCGTGTTTCTTATCAACTGGTTGGTGGGGGCCAAATTGGCGGTGGTAAAAAGTAGAGGGGTGGCGTGGGATGTCATTATCAAGGGCAGTTATTTGGCGATGATTGGCTACCACGTACTAGATGGATACGTGTCGCCGCCAGCAGGATTGCCTGATATCTGGGTGATTTTGAACTGCGCTATCAGTTTTGGTTGTTTTGGAGTGTTTTACATGTGGATAACTTGGATGGCATCGAAGATTTAAAAGAAAGGGAGCGGGCTTTTATAACTATTACCATGAGCCCATTTTGGTATGTAGATACCATAGTTGGACATTTCATTAAACAATAACAGTAACCACAAAACCACGTTGCCATCGCCGTTTTTCCGTGTCCCCGGTCGCGTAAAAGCCTATTTCCACATAGCAAATGTGCATAAGACGTCGACGTCGTTTTCGTATACGTAGCATTTCCGAATCTAAACTGAGGCTATCCTGTCGTAAAGCCGGAACAGCCTCTGTGCGAAGTTCTAACAAAAGTGGTAGCCACGGGTTGAACAAGTAGCACCCAGATGAATTACATGTCATATGATATATTATGATACAGAGCCTAACTATGGAATCATGCCACTCTCTCTATCCTAGCTAGCACCACCCCCTGGCGATTCCGCCAGTCAGGCCATCCTCGGCCCACCTTTCATGCTCTTTGCCGCGTCATTGACTATAATTGACGGGCCGCTTAAACAACAAGATATGAGGCTCGGGGGCATGGGTTTCATAATGAGCCCACCCAAGAGACTGGGTAATGCCAAGCCCCCGCCATTCATCTTCAAGCAATAACCGTAACGTTCCTGTTTCGCTATTGAAGTAGTCAGCGGGAATCGCTTTTAGCATATTTTTCGGTAACATGACGTGACGGAATTCAAACGTATTCAGGTCGTCGCTGTAACGGGGACTGTAATGAATCAAATCCTGGTACTCCAAGATACGCCGGCGCTCTTCTTCGGTAAGGACTCGCGCTTTACTCATGGTCCTTTTGACACCGTTGGTGAGACCAAATTTTGGGCGCGCACTAGGTGGGGAAAAACGAGCATCGAGCCACTTATCGATTAGGGGGATATCCGCCCAATACTGCCATCTATCTAGTCTATCAATATGAAAACAATGTACGTGGGCGGCTATGGCCCCCATGTCAAACGCTTGCCGTGGCTTAAATTGGGGGACGCCACTGGTCGTAGGTTGCAAGACGTAATTGATGTGGTGGACACACCAACACCAGGGGGAGCGATGGACAGTGCGCGGTGGAAAGAGCACGGAAAGCCGCCCGGGGGGATGGTGATTTTCCGAATGAACGAGTACGAATTATGGCAAGCGGGTGTAGACGTAACCCCGGCGTTGTGGGTGGACGAATTACCGTTAGATCGGCGATGGACCACAGTGGCATTGGCGTTTGTGGTGGCGGAACAGGACGGGGGCAAGTTGCGGTGGCTACTAGACTCTACCAATACCGTTTTCACTAATACGGTGGAGGTGAGGCGGATGGCGGGGGCCAATTGGTTATTGGAGCCGCTCCAGCCCGCGCTGGTGGATATGGGCACCGAGGTGTACCACCACTTTGCTAAGGACAGGCCAAAGTATGCTGCTTATGCTCAGGCGGTGCTGAATGCGTTGGAAGATATGCCTGGGGCCAAGGTGGTGGTGGTCGGCGCGGGGACGGGTGGTATAGTCGACCAGATCCCGCCTAGGTATTCAGAAATGGTGGTGATAGAAAAGAATCCCCGGTGCTTTCCCGTTCTTTCGTCAAAATCAAGTGCTTGGCCCAGAACACGCCTTTTCTTGGATCGGGTGGAGAATTTTACCGAAACCGGCGATATTGTCATTCTGGAAATGCTCGGTCTGTTTGGTGATAACGAGATGTTTCCCGAGATTGGCCATAGGTTTCCAAAAGGTGCAATTTCCATTCCCCAGCACTATTCGCTGTGGATCTACCCCATCTACACCACCGTTCCCATGGCTAATAAGCAAATGTACGTGGCGAAACTCACCAAATACTATCCTGTAGCATCTCCGCAACAGCTATGGTCGTTTCCGGGTGGGTTAAATCGACGGGTCAAGTGTAAGTTTGTGGCTTCCACTCTGGGAAAAATTAATGCATTTATTGGCACGTTTCAAGCGACTCTTTACCGTGATGTGGTTATTCACAATTGTCCGGCTACCAACGGCGGTATTTATTGTCGGCTGTGGTTTCCGGTGGTGTTTCCGGTGGATGAGGCATTTGTTAAAAAGGGGGAGGAGATTGAAGTGGAGATGGTTAGAGTAGGGGGGGATAGGGTATGGTATGAGTGGACATTAGGAGGTAAGGTGTATAATAAAGGGGGGAGTCAGGGGTGGTTGACGAGTTAGGATGGACGAGTTGGCGATCTTTCTCGGCGGCGATCGGGGTGTTTATAGCGGTCATCTCTAGAGGGAGCATCTCTCCTGGGAGCATCTCTAGAGGGGACATAAGAGCGGTGGTTCCTTCTAGAACGGTCATCTCTTCTAGAACCACTCCTATCAGAACCGTCTCTTCTATCTCTTCGAACAACCCCATCTCGCCCATCTCGCCCCATCAGTTGCACAAACGCCATGGGATCATCACTCACACCGACCTTTCCCTTTCCCCCACCAAGCACCTTGGAAAACCTCTCGCCACTACGTTTTCCGGCACCACTAAGCACCCCTTTACCTGCTAGGATTTGCTCCGCCTTGGCTCTCCCTTCAGTAAACTCGCCTTTATCAGTGAGACCTTGGGGCTGGTTGGTAGGGGCACTCCCCACATACATCCAATCCATCTTATTCACCTTTTTCTTTTCGTCGTCATCAATCGCCAGAAGATCCCCGCCATGGCGAAGGTTGAGTAATTTGGCGTATTGCTGTTCCTGTTCATATTCGGCATTTCGCTGTTTGACTTGCTTAAACTCGTCGAGTTTTTCTTGTTCTTTTTGCCACACCTTTTGTTGGTTTTTAACAAGGGCTGGATTCCATGATTTCTTCAAGTTTAGGTCGCCGCCCATGGAAATGTGATGATGATGAAGAGATGATGGATAAGAGATAAAGAATGCGAGTGAGGAGCAACACCACGGGGTCATCTTAAAAAACGATACAAGAACGAGTGGTTGTAGATATCTTTGATGGTAGCTATTCCCTGAATATCACTTTACCCGCCTACCTTCGGCTCCGCCGCCAGTTCTAGACTAATAATTTTTTCTTTTTCCTTTTCTTCCATTACTACTAAAACACCTAAAAACCGTGGATCTTAATGTTCTTCTTGGGCAAAGCCAATTGGGTGGTCAAAAACTCAGAAACCTTGACTCTTTGATCGCCTTGCATTTGAATAACTTCCCCCAATTCTTCATCCTTGACAATGTTACCGTTACAGGCAAAGTCCTTCTTCAACACCTTCAAGATCTTCTTCAAGTCGTACTCATTGGGAACACCTTGCACTGTGGTCAACGTCTTTCTCCCGTTTCTCTGTTGGATCCGGATGTGGATGTAGTTGGTGGGTTGAGCTTCGGAATCACCGGTGTCGGCAAAAGGGTCTAGGTGTTAGTATGGAAATGAACCGCCACTGTCACAGTGGATTGTTACTTACCAAACGAGTTGAGATTTTGGATAGTAGACATACGTAAGTTTTTTCGCGAAGAGTGTGAGTGATAATGATGGTAGGAAAAAAAGGGAGTGTAGGGGAAGGTGAGACAGCAATAGGGATAGAAAAATAGGGGTTGGTATATTAATGGGCATGTGTTTAAAGGGGATATCGGGTGTGTCGCCACTCATCACTGGGTCATCCATCGTTTGACAAGGCTTGTGCGAGTGGGCTTCTGTCTGGATGCAGGATGATATCACCGAATGACAATTATAATGGTCGTGGTATTATTTGGTCTAAACGGGCCATTTCGGTGCTCAGTCAGAAGCGCTACCATATCCATTACCCCACAACCACCAGCTTCTTTCTAAATCATTAGATGCCCAAACGGGTTCCCCTCATTCCCCTCATCACCCCTCTCCCCCACCACTTCAAACACTAAATTTTCCCCATACTGTGTACTTCTGTACCCAACGATTCATCCTATTATTCCCCCATAGTCTACGCACTCCCATGTGATTTTTGTGTGAGAGTTTTTTTTTCACTGCTATAACACATACTCTCACACAGTCATGGGTACCCCTAAGAAGGCCTCGGCCACGGCTCTGGCGAAGAAGGAAGGCGGTGATAAGCCTAAAGTGGTGAAAACAAAAAAGACCGACGAAAAGAAGGAAAAGACGGTGGTGGTGAATGAATCAGAAAAGAAAAAGCAGGCATTCATCACCCGGACCATCTGGACGTTGGTGATGATTGCCGGGTTCTTTTTGGTGTTGGCGCTTGGACACACTCCCTTGATTGTGCTTGTGCTGGCGTTGCAAATTTTGACGTTTTCCGAGATCATCCTGCTTACCCTGGAGCCGGCCCGAGACAAGGCCATTCCCTTGACCAAGACCCTCAATTGGTACTTGTTGGCCACCACCCTCTATTATTTGGACTTGCCCAATGTCATTGACTTTTTCTCGGAGCTGGTGTACGCACACCGGGCATCGCTGTTGTTGATGGTCAACCATCGCTTCATCCTGTACCTGGCGTACATTGCCGGGTTCTTGATGTTTGTGTTTTCGTTGAAAAAGGGCTACTACAAGTTCCAATTTGCTCAATTGTGTATTACCCACATGACGTTGTTGCTCGTGGTGTTCCAGGGCCATCTTATCATCGAAAACATTTTGAACGGCATCATCTGGTTCTTTTTGCCATGTGCTCTTGTTATCACCAATGATATTTTTGCATACCTTTGTGGCATCACCTTTGGCCGCACCCAGTTGATTGAGTTGTCGCCGAAAAAGACGGTCGAGGGCTTTGTCGGCGCCTGGATCTGTACCATGTTGGGGCTGATTGCGTTTGTCTTTCTCTGCGTCAACACTGACTACTTTATCTGCCCTGCGGAGAACTTGACCACCACCTTGTTCAACTTCCCCCATTGCGAACCCAATCCTGTGTTTGTTCCCCAGCAGTACCAGGTGGTTCTGCTATTCTTGGAGTGGCTAGGCAAGACGGAGGTGGTTTTGGTCAAGCCGATTTACATGCATGCCTTGGTGTTGGCGTCGTTTGCATCGTTGATTGCTCCGTTTGGCGGGTTCTTTGCCCTGGGGTTGAAGCGGGCGTTTGGCATCAAGGACTTTGGTGACACCATTCCTGGCCATGGGGGGATCACCGACCGCATGGACTGTCAGTTCTTGATGGGGTCGTTCCTGTATTTGTACTACCAGTCGTTTATCCTGGTGCAAAACATGAATTTGGCCAAGATTTTGCAAACCGCTATTGTAAACTTGTCTGCGGGACAAATCATTCTGCTTATCAAGCTGTTGTTGCGGTACTTGAACAATATTGATGTGGTGCCGGAGGAAGTGGTGGCTCAAGTGTATCAGTTATTGGAGCTGGTTTCCCTTTAATTTGCTAGCTGTTCAACCAGCTAGGACGACTAATGTATAGATTCAACTTGATGACGAAATGATCGGTGTAGTATGAGGTGTGACGAAAAATTGCCAGCAGTGGATGAGGCCATGTAGTTTGTGCTGCTCTGGTTGTTTGTTTATGTAATCTGACTTAGGTTTAGACGTTGTTGGTTATGTAAGCAGGGCTTGCTACTGGGCAATGCTCAATAAGACATTTCATAATGAACAAAGTTAAGAGTTTAATTTCTAAAAGTTCTGAAATTGTATTTCCCTTGTTTTAGTCTGCAGTACTTGACACCTATTTCTAACAACACCAATTTATGATTCGGCACTACCAATGATAACACAGTTACACGTAATGGTATCCCTATCAATTCATCTCCATCAACTCTGATGTTTAAGTTTTATCTCAATGGCATCAATCAATCCCTCCCACCTAGCATGTTGGCGGAATTCCACAGTACTGGCTTACTTTCCCAATGCCATTTAAGATTATCATCACACTACAAAAGTCTCTCAAGAAACCACAAAACTCTACCAATAAACCGCAATAGGCAACAATATCCCAAATCTAGAAGATACACACTTGTCCACATCCTTCCGTCACTCCCGTGGCTCGTGGCTCGTGTCTAGTTGCTTGCGCAAGCTTTTCCTTATGCACTAAATGTTCTAATTTCACAATCTCAAATCTTACCGAGTATTGTGAAATCCCCAAGAAAATATTACAATATCGCCGACTAACTATATCATCTATACAATATATCATTTATCTTCTATGATAATAGAACCTCAGCTAAGCCCTGTTTCTTGAAACTCTAGCTACCATTTGCACCAATCTACCATATTATAGAACATCTAGCCAATCAATTTAGGTTACTATAGTCAAAGATCTTCCCGTTTTTAAGACTAATCGGTTCATCTTTCTGCAGTCCGTTGCCGCCGTGCTGTCAAACTGGCTTGGTTTCCCATTTGCACCAACATTGCAAGCCATTTTCCTGCACATTGCCGGATAGTGAGGTGGCTGCAAATGCACCAATGCTGAGGACATCGTGGTGGAAGAAAAGGCCATGGTGCCAGCTAGCAACGTAATGGGGCATTTAAAGGGTATATAGAGATGCTGCGACGCCCGGCAATTTTTCTTTGTTTATTCCTATTGACTTTTGAGCAAATCATGAGGTTATCATTATTGACATTTGCTTGTGGAGGGTTAGCGTTACCGTTAAGGAAACGGGATGTAACAGTATATGAAACTGTTACCTACAATGGAGGTGATGGTGGTGGTGGTGGTGGTAATGTGGTTTATGTCACGGTTACTCCGCTGTATACAGTTTATGTCAACCAACAAGGGGAAACAATTGATTATACACCAGATGCTGCCGCCGTTACTGTTCCTCCTACACGACGTCGTCCTACATTGGTCACTAAATTTGTCACTTGGGGTCAGGAAAATGGGGATGCCCAGGAAGTGACTCCACAAAGGACAGACCAGTTTCCGACAATCCAAACTCAAGATTCAAAACAACAAACCCAGGTTTCAAGCCAGCAAACAATCCAGGATTCAAACCAACAAACGATCGAATCACAAACTATCCAACAACAATCAACTCAACCAACCACTCAATCAGCGATCCAATCATCCCCTTCGACTAATACAACTCCTACTGAACAGTTAGTGGAGCCAACCTCCCAAACAATTGGAAATGATCAAACCTCCACTACACAACTGCTGACACCATCTTCCCAGCCGTCTCAATCTTCACTGTCCGGAATTTCTCCTCCTTCCTACATTGTCTACTCACCATACAATAACGATGGCAGTTGTAAGGACGCCAACACTGTCAACTCAGATCTCGATATCGTCAAAAGCAAAGGCATAAACAAGGTCAGAATTTATGGTTCTGATTGTGGTGCATTCACTAATGTTCTCCCTGCTTGTAGACTGAAAGGCCTCAAAGTAAACCAAGGTTTTTGGTTTGCTGCTGGTCGAGGAACTGACCAAATTGATGACGGAGTAAATGAATTTATTGACTGGGGTAAGCAAAACGGATGGGATACCATTGACTTCGTTACTGTTGGTAATGAGGCTGTCAACGATGGCACGTTGCTGCCGCTGGATTTGAATAACAAACTAGGCCTGGTGAAACTGAAACTTCAATCAGCGGGCTTTCTGGGCTCGGTGATTACATCAGAACCGCCTATTTCGTTTATCAACCATCCTGAATTGTGCGAGGTTTCCGATTTTATTGGAACCAACATCCACTCATATTTCAATTCTGATATTGGACCAGACGGTGCTGGAGACTATCTTAATCAACAAAATGACCAAGTTTCAAAGGTGTGTGGGGGTAAAAGGATATTTATCACTGAAACTGGGTATCCTCATCAAGGTGATGCCAATGGCCAAAATGTTCCGTCAAAAGACAATCAACAAATCGTTTTCCAACTGATTTGGGATAAAGTCGGAGCTGATGTGACTGTGTTGGCAATGTGGGATGACTATTGGAAGAATCCGGGACCTCATAATATTGAGCAATACTTTGGGGCTTTGGATTTGTTTTCTTGATGATAATGATGTAATATAGATAAATGTAATGTTATAGAATGAATACAAAATGAAGTTATTGAATGTTGGATACGAAAATAAGGGAGCATAGTGAATCGCTAAATGAATAAAGTTTCTGGTATTCTTTAGTTAATATGCGAATTTTAAAAATAAGTGGATCTACGAATGAGGATTTAAGCTTGGTTAGAATGATAAACTGAAACTAGCCTATAAGTTGAGTCATGCTTTTTGTATGCCTTTAGTGTTAGAAAAAAACCACTCAGTTCGACCCACTTCTCAACCAATTCCTCATAGAATATGCCCATTACATCAATCACCAACTGTCTACTAAAAGTAAATTGCTCATCAATAAGCCCAGAAAAATCACTCAACCAATTCACAACAACAATGCAACAACGTTTCTAGATCCTGGGGTACGGAGAACATTGCCGTTGTGTTCTTCGGCCCACAGTACCGCGGAATCTACAATTATTATTACTCATCAGCCCAGAGTGGGGAAGGTGGAGATACTCCACGAAAAACTTTCCGATGTAAAGAAATAACGCCATTCACTGTCTACTCTCAAACCTTGAATCAATTGCCAAATCAACGGGTCATTCCCCAGGTTCTCCATCACAGGACAACGTTCATAACACTGGCGCCTATTGGTCACACCAACTTCCTTTTATCCTAAACCTGCATATGCGCCAAGCAGTACCCCGGAAGAAAAAGAAGCAAGACGTCACGTGAAAGCAAGACATCCCCTGGGCCGATTGAGGAGTAGAACCAAGTGAAATCCCCCTCAGATTGTCCCTTTCGGTTCTTTCGTCCGTTTTCCTTATCATTTTCCCCCAAAAACCCACCTCCCTTTTTCACAATCTCTTCCGTGGACACTTTACATGTGATCCTCGGTAACGGTTTTTGCGCAAAGAATAAATACCGCCAACGGCCCCGATTTTTTTCCACCACCCCACCGGAATGCTGCTTGAACTTGTCTTTGACCACCCCACGTACAATAAGGTATTGAAATTCCTCGACACCACCCCCAAGCGGGAAAAGCTGTACCGGTTGATTGCGTACTTGCTGCGGTTCATGACTTACTATCTCCAACGGCAAGGGTATTCTCCTGAGCTTGTGTCGAAGTTTTCCACTCTTAAGACCGATGTTTCCTTTATCAGAAAGGCCATGAGATTCGGCAAGCCGCTTAACCACCTTAAGGACGCTGTGCGGTTGTACGACAACTCCAACATTGCCTTTAGATGGCTGCAAATTTTCCGCAACTTGTTTTACGCCGGGTACCTTACTTGTGACGGGTTGGTGTTGCTCAAGTTGTTGAAATTGATTGATGCCAAGCTGTTACCCAACGTGCTGAAGTGGGCGGCGAGATTCTGGTTATTGGGGGTTGTGTCGTCGTTTATTGGCGGCATCCAAAAGGTGTTGAGTTACAACCAATTCAAGAAGCAATTGCAAGATGACGAAAAGAATGCTGAAAAGTTGGAACAAGTCAACAAGAACCTCTATGCTGCCAAGAGAAAGATGGTGTGGGACTTGTTGGACGGGTTTATTGCCACCAACACCTTGGGTTACATTAACTTTACCGAAGGTGATGTTGGTTTGGCTGGGGTGATTACTTCTTTGATGGGGTTGCAAGATTTGTGGCGGGCCACGTAAGCAAATGTGCAAATGAATGAGCAGCTAGTGAGCGATTGCTAAGTTTGCCAGTAAGAGATGGTATAACTGACGTTGATGTTGTAGAGACAGAGTATAATAAACGTGAAAACAACTAGATCTGTACAATTACATTACATGGTTACTATATCAACGTCATTGGGCGTAGACGTATGCCAAATAACGCAAATTGACGTGTTGTGTGATTGAAAGTTGTCGTTTTGTTTCTGATTAATTAAACCAATAATTCGGGATATTCAATCGACCCATTGCAATAATCTTCGGACAATACCTGACCCATCGCCCTTGGTTAGCTCCTTTCACTTGCATCATTTCCACTACCCCTCTCAAACCCAAGGTAAAACCCTTTCCAGTACCATTCCATGGCCAAGTTTTTCAATTCTTGTTTATAGGCATCGCCATTTTCGATGGTATCTAGAAATGCCATCAATTCACTATTGGCAATCTCGCCAACCACATTGTTGGCATCTCCACCGGGCTGGCCGGTGTTTGATACTTTCTTGTGGATAAACGTTGGCGGCTTTTCACTGGAGACTCCTTTAACATTCATCTCTTCTTCTGGTGCCCCTGCTCCATAGTACTCTTGTCGAAGCTGTTCCCATGCGTCCCCAATAGCATCACTCATAGAAGTCCGCGAGAACACTAATCACAAACTACAAGCTAAACAGTTACAAGCTAAACATAAATTACAAGCGAACATAGTTGCAAGCTAACAAAAATAAGCTCAACATAAATTAATCTAAACATATATTGCAAGCTAAAAATCCAAAAAGAAAAACAACCTTACACAAATTCCAAGCTAAAATAAATTCCAAGCTAACATAAACTACCAGCTGAACACAATCTACAGCTAAATTAAGAAATCTGATAAACATTCGAAATCATCCTCCTACTGTCCTCTTCTCGACAATATTGTCTATTACAAGTCACTCTCGTGCTCATGCTATATATCCGTAGATTATGATCAACATGCATTTATCAACCTACTCGCCAGCGGAGGAGGTTGATTTTCTTAACCACAGCAAAAATTTAGATTTTCTCTTTTTCTTCTTTTCGTTTTCCTTTGGCCGGATAAACCCAGGCAACAGCTCCAAATTCATCAGCTGCGACTTGACTTGACGGGAGGCGGCAGATGCGGTGGGTTTGCGGCGAGGAATGTCAATTGTAAAAGTCGATGCAGCTGGGGATGAATATAAATGGGAGATGGGTCGTGGAGGCGTCAGTGGTGGCGATGGAGGCGGTGCCACCTGCGATGACGTCACTGGCGACACCAGCGTCGGCGGGGCCGGCAGCAGTTTGGATTCAATGGCATCAAAAGTGTCGTCGGTCAGCGATGAAGATAATGCCGACAGCGACGAAACTACTATCTGGGGGGCGGCAATGTGGGTGCGGGGCGGCTCGATGGTCTTTTGCATCACCGATATCCCCTTGGGCTCGCCCTTGGGGGTGGGTGGGTCGTACTCGGTGATATCGGTGGCCAGGTTGGAAATCACCTCGCCAGTGTTATCCAGATGCACCAGCACCGGCGACGAGCTGTAGTTCTTAAATGGGCGCACCACTGCCACCGACGCCGGCAGTCGGTGATTTTGTGTTATTATGGGAGGCGAGTGGCGGCGTAGTTCCACAAACCGGGGCACTCTCACCTGGGGTTGGGTCTGAGGCTGGACCAGCCCCAGCTTCAACAGCGGCAACAGCGCCAGGTGGCCGAGAAAGCGGTCCTTGGGCGCCATGAGCGCCGCCATCAGTGGCGCCACCGGGCCCAGACTCTGGGAGTTTGTTCGAACTAAATGGATCAGATCGGACGACGAGTTACGAAGGGCGTTCGAAATGCGGTTCAGCTGGTCGTAAAACACCTGATAACGGGTGGCCATGGCCCCCGACCGGCGGCGGTGGTGGAGAACGATCGGCGGCGGCAGCTGGGTGGTCTTCATCAGATCGCGACTCAGATTGGCCAGCCACACGGGAGCATGGATGACATGTTTGGCCAACAGAGTCGCCAGCGACGCTGCCAGGTTATGGGTGTAGACGTCCGCCCCGGGAGGGGGAAGGTAGTAGTCGTCCAGAGCGGCATCGTCAATGCACACCTCGTGATGATCATCATCATCCTCTTCCTCTACGATGGCATCGGCACGGGATGCCAATGGCAGCGAAGGAAGTGCTGACACTGACGCCGAGGTGCGAAGAAAAGGCGAAGCAAGAAAGTCGTCGGCCGGCGGCGGCGCCGGGGGCACCCCGGACGCCTCTACTCTAAGAATCTCGTCCAAGTCAATCACCCCCAGCTTGGGGGTGGTGGACAATGCCTCGCCAAACCGCGGCCGGTACCCCAGCGACGACAGCCGCAGCCGGCGATGAGAAGGATTGGCAGCGAGCTTTATCGGCAGGTGCAACACCAGCGCCAGCGCCAGCGCCGGGGCATTCGGAAACAGAAACGAGTCTGGCTTTTTCTCAAAGTCGTCAGGGCCAAACAGAAATGCCTTGTCAAACTCGTGGTCCGGCGGATGGGAGACCGCCATTGCCGCAAACCCAGCGGCATCAAAGTCCCCCAGAATCGCCGCCAGCCGCCGGTGACGATGACGGCGGGAGGGGGTCAAATGGTCCATTGTATATTAAAACGAGTGGACGCCAACCAGCAGTAGGAACCGCACTGGCAATATGATGGAGGTGGACAGACTGTCAGACACGGAAAATGGCCCACTCGCACAGGAAATACCGGTGTAGAAATAGTAAAAATAGTTCGGTTGCAGGTGGGCGTGTACCAGCCGAGAATGACAGCTGACAACGAATAATAGAATTAATAGCCGGGGGCGACGAGAGTTTTACTAGGCATGGCACGAGGGAGATTGTTTACACAGTGGTGGCCCCTGGAACGTTAGCCACCGTCGGCAAAACCCTGCATCGACAGGGGCGATCGTGACGTAAACCAAATTGCGCGAGGGGCTACCACCAAAGTGGCCACTTAATTAAATTATTCCTAAACGGTACGTCACGTGAATAATTTTGTCACTAGTTAACATTGTTATGCACAGTTGAAATAACCAGCTATATTGGGAAGGAATAACCAGTGGTGGTTGGCTGGCTAGCGACGGCGTTCCCGACCGACACCGGTTATGCTGGTGACGTGAGGTGAGGTGATGGCTGTAGACTGAGAAAATGTAAACATATATAAATAGATGACGCGTCGTTACACGTTATTGCCAGTGCGCGTATGAGATGAATCGGCTGAGAGGTCACGGTAGGGCTGTGGGCCCACGGTAGGGCTGTGGTAGGCTGTGTGTTTGTCAGGAACAAGGCGGAGACTGGCCAAGATTGGGCCAAGGAAGGAGCCAAGGATGGGGCCACTCGTCTTTGAGGTCCGCAAATAATCGCCGTGGTTATTGGTGGCGCCCCCAAACTGGTAATTTGCTGAGAAATCGGTGCCTGTTGCATGCAAGGTGTCCCGAACGAGAATTCTCGTATACTGTTTAGTTTCACATTTCCCAGTGGCTTTGATTGTCACTGGCGGCGACAAAGCTGGGTAAAAATAGCGGCGGTGTTTTCCTAGTTGGCTGGCTTAATTTTTTTTTAATAATGGGGTGATATTATCAGAGTTGTGGGTGGTTGCTTTTGTGGCTTAAACGGGCGAGAAATAAAAATCAGATCTTTTTCATCTACAAGGTTTATTTTGAAATTAAAGTTTGGGGGTTAGGGTTTACTATATTTCGAATTCACCTTTCCGATATTCTCCGCAAATCCCCACAATTTCCCCGCGTCAAAAGAATGTAGACCAGACAAAATATGTCACCAGGTGTTGTTGGAATGCACCCATTGGTATACAACAATGCCGGATGTCATGTATACCATCGCTAATCGTATCGAGCTTCGGTGGGTTGTTTTGGTTTGGCTACTTAATCGATTGTTGTGATGTCGCTTTTAATGTTATCGCCGGCGGGGTACCCCCACTTTTCCGGTTACAGTTGCCGTGACTAGTCACTTGTGCCTGGTTATAGTTTTGCTGATGTAATTATCTCTTGTTAATATTTTCGCAACTATATTTTCCAGTCAGTAGTTTTGATGCTGTTTTCTCCAACTGCTGGTTTCGCTGTAGTGTAGTTTTTGGTTTTGATACTGTGATTTTCCACCGTTTATCTTTTCTATTTTACTAATTTCGATGGTGAGATTTTCCGCTCTTATATTCGATCTGTTTTCTTTGGTTTCGCTGCTGTGGTTTTCCACAGTTTAGCCTTCTTATCTTCCTTACTACTACTCTTGTTTCGCTGCTGTGTTTTTATCTAATGTCTGTCTAGGTGCCCCACTTTCTCTATTTTATGCATTTATTCCTCTAGTTCATTTTCCATTATTATATTTTGTGTATTTGGTGGATCTTCATATAATCCAATCTACTCCTGGTACACTTGACCTGTGCTATGCTAGTAGTAGCTAAAAGTAGCTAGCTACTATTATTACGGTTAAGCTAGTGAACTATTGCTAGTGTAGCTGTACTCCTTAATTCGTTTCTCATTATTATAAACTTGGTTGAGGTACCCCCACCTCCACCGGCTTCTTCAGCTTCACCACAGTATTCAGCTGCGTCTTTTCCTTTGCAATCGCTTCCCCCTTGACAATCTTTTCCATCTCATCCTTGGTCAACGTCTCATATTCCAACAACCCTTCGGCCAACCGCTTAAGCTCAACCAGCTTTGCATGCAACATGTCCCGGGTCCGTTGTTCCAGATCCACCAAAAACGTCCGCACCTCCAGATCGGCAGCATCCCGTAAGTTGTCCGACCACAGCTCCCAGTTGTCACTAAGCTTAATCGGACCAATGTTGTCCGACATGCCATACAGCGTCACCATGGCCCTGGCCACCCCCGTAGCATTGGACAAGTCCAGCGAACACCCAGAAGTGACATTTTCTTTGCCGTTGATGATCTCCTCGGCAATCTTCCCCCCCATACACACATCCAACCGGGCAAAACACTCCTTCTTCAGCATGTCGTGCTTGTCCATTTCGGGGAGTTGAAAAGTGATCCCCAACGCCCGCCCCCGAGGCAAAATCGTCGCCTTGTACAACGGGGTGGCTCCCGGCGAGTACATGGCCATGATGGCATGGCCAGCTTCGTGGTAGGCGGTGTTAATCCGCAGTTCTTCAGTGATCACCATCTTTTTCTTCGCAGCCCCCATCAAAATCTTATCTTTGGCCCACTCAAAGTGGTCCATGTTCACAGCTGGCGCCAGTAATTGCGATGCGTGCACTGCCGCCTGGTTAACAAGATTCATAAGCTCAGCACCAGACAAACCCGGGGTACCTCTGGCGATCACCAGGGCGTCGACATTGTCTGCTGTTTCTACGTTCTTCATATGGTGCTTTAAAATATCCACCCGGCCTCTGACGTCGGGCAAATCAACAATCACTTCCTTGTCGAACCGACCAGGCCGAGTGAGCGCCTTGTCAAGCGATTCGGGAAAGTTTGTCGCACCAATAATGATGATTCCTTGGGTCTGAGAAAAACCGTCGAGTTCCACTAACAACTGGTTGAGCGTTTGCTTGGCATATGCTTGGTCCTTGGGGTTCCGCTTGCCTCCAATGGCGTCCAATTCGTCAATAAAGATAATCGCCGGCAGCTTATCGCGCGCCGCAGTAAACAATTCCCGGATCCGTTTGGCACCCACCCCCACGTATAACTCGTCAAATTCAGACCCAGACATGAAGAAAAACGGCACCCCGGCTTCCCCGGCGGTGGCCCGGGCAAGAAGGGTCTTACCTGTCCCCGGAGGACCCGTCAAAAGAACACCCTTGGGCAACTTGCCGCCAAGACCAGTAAATTTGGACGGATCCTTGAGAAAATCAACAATTTCCTCCAATTCCGCCCGGGCTTCGTCGCACCCTTGGACGTCACTGAATCGCACCGTTGATTGCAGGACGTCGACATTTTTTTCTGTGATATCGGCGTTTTTAAAGATGGTGCCATTTTCCACAAGGTAGTTAAATGCAGTAGTGGCGCCGTAGGTGAGCAAGGCAATGGGGATCAACCACTTGAGCCACTTTGACAAAATGGTGCCAAACAGCTCGGAAACAACAACATGTACCGGCTCATACTTGGAGCCGTAGCCCGAGGCCAATCCCGCGGCGTGAGAGACACCATTTGTGCCGTGGGCCGCCACTTGGTTGGCCTTTTGCGTCTTGCCCGTTTTGCGGAGCGCATCCACATACAACTGGGTGCACTCCGGAGATGACGCCACCCCTGGCGATTCATATCTTTGCACCACTATCTGGGGGTAATTGTTGGCCAACAACTGGCGGTAAAACTCCGCCTGGAACCCCGGGTTTTGAGGATCGCGGTTGGCGGTTTGTTCAAGCAGTTGGAGAAGCTTGACGTTGGAGAAAACCGGTCTCAGACTGGATAACGGTCGCATGAGCGAGATCCCCGGCTGGAACAGCATGGGAAAGGTGCCCATCCGACGAGGAATGTGAATGTACCGGCGAAGCATGAAAATTCATTTTCCGGGTGCGATTGGTTTATATAGTGCGAGTGGAAGAGGAGAGAAGGGTGGCGAATGAGATTGGTAAGAATCTAGACCGTGGGATCAAGAGATGGTGCAGGCGCTACGAGGGAGGGGGGAGTATAAAGGGAGTGGGTAGGATGAGGGGGCGTGGTGCTTTGTCGGTAGTTAGTGGTGGGTGGCGTCATGAATAGATCTCTCACGTGGAGGTTCGAGAAGATTCCCTGTCAAACTGGGATAGAGTCACACATATTAAAAGCAATGGCAATTAGACGATGGTGGGTTTGGGGACCGGGTGTTTTGTTAGAGGATGTTATTATTATTAACTATGGAAACGGTTGGAAATGGTTGGAAGAACGTCGAGTGATGCGCGCTAATAACAAATATTGGTTTGATAGAGAATGACCACATGAATAGCTATTGCTTACTAAAATTCTTCTTTACGCGCGAGTAACAATTATAGTATTGGCATTGTTAGAGAATGACTGGTCAGACTATCATGTCCATAGCAAAAACAATTAATTATATAGATGTTTTGTTACCGTTGATTGCGTATAGTTTCACAAGGTTAGTACCGTTAATCTAGTATGTTTAGTGCTGTCCATTATGTTCATATTTTGTCCATCTTGTCCATATTGTCGATCCTGTCTATATTTTCGATCCTGTCCTTATCGTCTATCCTTTCCATATTGTCCATATTCACAACACTGTCACAATCATCGTCGTTCGTGTTCTACCTTCTCACTCGTTTTTTCCTGCACAGTCGTGACAGCGCACCAATAATCAATTTCAGCCCAGCGACCAATTAGCCATCATGGACAGTATACCAGATGCAAATGTGCCACTGCAGGAACCTAACGGGGTTCCTGAGGTAGGTAGCATATCTGAAAATGTAACAGGTTTATCTGCTGTGGACACGAATCGTGCTGAAGGGATCTCTGAAGGGCTCTGTGAAGGGCTTTCGGCAGGGTCCCCTGAAGCGGCCGCTGAGGGTACCCTTGAAGGGACCCCTGCCACTGAGGAGGCCACAGAGGAAACTCAAGAAATTCAAGAAATCGAAGAAACCACGGAACAGACTACTCAAGAAACTACTCAAACTACACAAGAGACCACTCAAGAAACTACTCAAACACAAGAAACCAACAAAGACACAACCCATGAAACCACAGATATCAAAAACACCCCCTCGACACCTTCTGACGTCTCCCTTAAATCTCCAAGTATCGGCGAAGAGCTCACCCAACAAGACTCCGATGACGAAAATTATGAACCCACCTTCGAAGGCAAACAACCTCTGCCCTCTCCCCAATCCCCTTCTTCCATCCAACCGACGGTACCGGCTCTTCCTCCCCGGCCCACCATCACTACTCAAAAAAATGGCGGCGCTCTCCAAACAACCTGGAACGAATTTTATCACTTGGTGGATTCCCACCCCCTTAAACCTATCTTCGATGAAATCACCGCCCTCCCCCATATTGCATCGCCAGAATATTCTGACCAATCACCAGCCACCCAGGTGTCGATGGTGATTGACGAATACCGTTCGCGGGTGGACTCGTTTGAAGAATGGAATTTCGACCAGTTGTATTCCTACAACAAGCCATTCAAGCATGTGCGTGACCCGGTGCCATTGATACCCGTGTCTCGTCAATGCCGTCGTCCCAATATCACTCTGGAGGTTTCTGACGCTCTCCAAGAAGAGTACGAAGCGTTTCTCGAGCGAGAGTCGCTGTTTATGGCAAAGGATACCTGGGACGACTTTCCAGACAATCTGAGGTTATTCATCGGTAACCTACCTGCTAATACCGTCACCAAACCCGAGCTCTATCGGGTCTTTTCCCAATACGGCGAGCTCGTTCAAATTTCAATCAAGGCTGGCTACGGGTTTGTGCAATTCCAAACAGCCGAAGGGTGTTTGGCCAGTATTGAAGGGGAAAAGACCGCCCCCCTCCATAACAAGTTGATGAGATTGGATGCCCTGCGACCTCAACAGAAGCGGCCGACGTTAAAGGCCCGTGAACGGGAGGCCGAGGATGAGCCAGATGCTAAACGGTCCAAGCCAGATGCTGCCGACTTTATCTTTTTTGTGCTGGAGTCGTCGCTGGTGGAACTAGCCAGCAAACTCCAATTGGGGCTCCAAGCGGCGGGGATTAAGGTCTCTGCTGAAGATGTCACCAATCGAGATGTCCTGGAGTTGGTGGCCGAGGTGGCGTATCTGGGAGTCTTGGGGTGTGCCAAGGTCCATGACCTGCTGATAGACGTCCAGACGTTTGAGGAAAGCGAGGACGGCAGTGTGAATTTCGATGAATATGCTGATATCAGTGTGGTTCAAGCCACGGAATTGATTGCTGATGCCCGGAAAAAGCGACACAAGGCGGCGCCAACTCCTCAGGCTAATTCCCCCGTTTCTACAATCGATAGCAATAGCTCGTTTGCGGGGCCTCAGGGGCCTCGTGGTTACGGTAATGACTTCCGTGAAGATGGTTATAACTATGGTCCGGCGCAATATGGTAACCAGAAGCGACAGGGAGGACGTGGTGGTTTCCAAGGGGGCGGATCGGGTTATGGATCGCAAAACTCCAGTTACGGATCCCAGGATAGCCAACGACACCAATATCGAAACCAGAGTCATAGCCAGAGTCAGAATTATCCCAAGTACGGGTCAGGGTATTCCAATAACCAAGGAGGAAACGGCAATTATGGCAATTTTGGCCAGAACCAGGGTAGCAATTATGGAACCTATGGCCCTCCAGGTGATAACTATGGTCCCCCGGGAAATAATCCCCCTGGGGGGAACTTTGGACCTCCCGGGAATTTTGGTTCCCCCGGTAACTTTGCTCCTTCCGGTAATTTTGGTCCTCCCGGTAGTTTTGGGCCTTCTGGGAATTATGGTCCTCCTGGGAACTATGCGCCGCCGCCAAACTATGGTCCTCCTGGGAACTATGCACCACCGCAGAACTATGGCCCTCCTCAAAATTATGGCCCTCCTCAAAATTATGGCCCTCCTCCTCCCAGTTATGGAGCTCCTCCTCAACCTTACACCGGGGGCCCGGGCTACCAGCCACATAAGAACCGTAAACGAGAACGAGGTGGCCGTAGCCGTGGCAATTACGACAATTATCAAAACTATAACCAACAGGGAAACTACCAATCCAGTCAAAACCGGTCGCTCCTGGGACTGCTGAAGTATGACCGTTACCAACAGTACAATCGCCCCGATGAACCGTCATTGCAATCAGAATCGCAGCCGCCGTCGCTGGCATCGCAAACCGTTCTTCAGAGTCTCCAGAACTTGGATCCACTGGAAGTTCAAGATGTGATCAAGGGGTTGCAACAGAAGGATGCCAATAGCGGTCTGGTGGTGGACTCTATCGCCAAACTCGTACGTAAATAATGGTAGGTGTAGCCGGTAGTATGTACGAAGGTAGCATTTCTAGATAAACAATAGTTTTCACTCTATTTCATTGTTGTACTCTACTACAATTGGTTCTACCCCTAGTGTCAACAAGGTCCTTCCTAATGTTTACACTTGGCTCTCCGTAGTGTCTATAATGTTCTGTCTACTATCTACAATTGTCTGCAATTGGTTCTCTCATAGTCTGGTATTGGCGGTCCATTTGTGGTGCGACCGACTATGAGTTCTCGCTACCTAAAGAAGCTCGAACGCCAGAGACTCGAACAAACCCCAGAACCGGTGGATAGTGATTCTGGGACCGAGTCTTTTCCTCAATCGTCTGCACCAAAGTTCAACGCGTTTGCGTTGCTCAATGAAGGTGAAGAGACCGATGACGAGGAAGAACCCAGCGGAGATTCCCCCTCCACGCCCGCGCCGGCTACTATTTCATTGCCTAGTAAAAAGTCCAAGAAGAAGCAAAAGAAGAGAAAACAAAAGAAACCCGTTTCTGACACCGAACTGGAGTCGGACGGCGAGTTTGACCGCATCCTTGCCGAGGCCCGCGAACAGCACACCGTCAGCGCCACCCCTGAGGTGGAACCAGAGGACGAGGAAGATCTCGAATTGGAATACGATCTAGAACCAGTGCCGGTGGCGGAATATGACTCCAATTTCAAGTTTTTCACCACGGCCAAATTGCGACAACTGATCCCCGTTCTCAACTTGAAGCTGACAAAAGAACTTGATGCCGATGACGAACTACGGAATCTCTTTGGAGACTTGTCTCTAGAGAGTATCGAGGATGCCAATACCACCACCTCGTTGCTGACGCCACCGGAAGTGTTGGCGCAGTTTAAAAAGTTGGCCCGGTTAACACGGGGGTGGTCGGGCAAGGACCGCCGGGGCATTCCCGGGACTTCCCGCAAATTGCTTCTTTCCAAGATCCGGGACGACTGGCTTCCCACGGCGCTGAAACCGCTTCGGATGGAGGAGATTCCCAAGTCGCTGGTGACGGACTACTATGACTACAAAGAAGACCACGCCGAGGTGGATGAGTTGGAGTACCGCATAAACCAACAGTGGAAGCTTGGGGTGAGGTGGTTCCGGTTCGATAAGGTGATGACGGTGCCGGAACGGGTGGCCAACACCCGGTTCTACGCTGCGGTGGTGATGACCCCTGACCCCGAACTGTTGATGCAATTGTTACAGGCCCATCCCTACCATGCCGAAACTCTTCTTCAGGTGGCGATGGTGCTTTTGCGCCAAGGGGGCGACAAATCGGTAAGTTACGCGTTGGTGGAACGGTGCTTGTTTGTTTTTGATCGCTCGTTTAGCAAAACCTTTCACGAGCTTCTACTGGCGGGCAAGGTAGGGCTATTGCGGCTTCCGTACGAGCTGTTTATGCTGCGGCAATTCTATCTCTGTTTATTCCGTAATATCATAGCCTTGGGCGAGAGACTGACATTTGCCACCTCGTTGGCCTATTCGAAGCTTTTGCTTGGACTTTCCCCGGCAGAAGACCCGTTGGGGGTGAGATACTTTATTGATCACTATGCGATTATGGCCCAGGAATACAAGTGGTTTGTGCGGTTCTGTCGGTCACCGTTGGTCACCACTTATGCCCGGTGGAATACCCCCGGGATCTCGTTTTCGGAAGTGGTGGCCCATCTTAAATTGGGCGATACCAAAATGGCTCTTGATGCTCTCGGGCGTGCTTACCGCGCGAATCCCTATACTGCCATTTGTTTACTTGAACAGATTGGAGTGTCTTCTCCAGGGGACGCCTACATGGCCACCACTGAGGAAAAGGTGGCCACGGAAACTTACCTTGTACGGGCGCTGGCGGGATGGGATGAGGCTGAACACCGGGAGTTTTTAAGAAAACACCTCACGGAGATGTTTAAGCGGCTGCCTCCTAAATCAAACGCCAAGCCCCTGCTGGTGTGGCAAAGGTTGGGGGTTGTTTCTTCATCGCAAGAAGAAGAGGCGTTGCCATACAACTTGATTCGGTTTACCATTCTTTCTGGCGAAGCCAAAATAATGGCCAAATTGCCCCAGCTGGTGTTTTCTCGCGACGATGTATTGGAGTATGACGTGTTGCCTCCAGTGGATCAAGGGGAGTATAATGTCCATACAGGCGAGACCACCGCCAAGGTAGACCGGTTGCTTAACTACGTAGATCAGGGGTTATTGGGGACCATTATCCAGCAGCAAACGGAGGCTAGTTTTGAGGATATGGTCAGAAATATGGGGGAGAATATGGGAGAAGGCGAAGGTGATGAAGCTGAATAGATAGGTGGTCATAGGTAACTATAATTATATTGCAATTATTTAAACACTTGATTTTTTGTTTCTAAAAATTTCCAAATTTTGAAAAATCACACGATAAATTTTTACCCCGATTCTAAAAATCCATAAACCCCCTGGCGGGCCATTGTTGCTTCATTCTTCTGTTCCATTTCCTACATGGTTCATTATTCGCTGTATATTATGCTTAAACAAGTTCTTCAACATCCTTGGCGTTCTTTTGTTGAGCGTACCAGTCGTTTCTCTTCTTCACAAGGGGCTTGTGTTCGAATTCCCAGTAGGCAGTAGCAAGGACAAAGCCGGCAGCAAAGCCCAAGGTGATGTCGGTGATGATCTTCTTCTTCAAGGTACCAGTAATCGCGGGGACGGCCATGGTTGATTGATGGATGAAAAAGATGAGGATTCTATTCGTTCGCGCCCTGGGAGGTGGGTGCAGGACAGCAAAACATCGGTGCTGCAAAACCTAGAAGAATCACCCCAGTGGACAAAAAAGAGGGGAGTATTTTAAGTTGATTATTGGAGATTATAGTATCACCCGGTGGGGCCCAAATTCTTAGTTCCGGTCAACGTGAAAATGGCGCCATGCCAATTCAAATCCCGCGACCAATCGTACCATTCCACGCATTGCCATTGGTAAGAATGGCAGGTGAAAATAATCAATTGGTTTCATTTTAAAATATGCCAATTACCGTCACAATACTCCTAATGATGTTTCTCCTATTATCCGTTTCTTAGTAACCACTTTTATTGACAAACCCATGGCTAACTCCCGGTTATGAGCCCGAGTATCCGCTGGTAGCGCGCACTCGCACTACACCAATAAAATCATTCCGAAAATTCTCTCCATCATGTTGTTCAAGACTGGTTTGAACGTTGCCTCCAAGAGAGCCTTTTCCAAGACTGCCATCAGAGCTTCTGGCGCTGAAATCTACGGTGTGCCCAAGGCGGGTCCTTACTCCAACCTCCCCTTCAAGGTTAAGGACAGAGTGATTCCCTTTGCCATTCCTTACTGGGGTACCATTATCTTTTTCTTTGGTTTCCCCTTCATGTCTTCGTACTGGCAAATGAAGAAGGCTGGGTCTTTCGAAGACTCTGCTTAAATACAAATCATAATAAATGGATACAAAGTTATGTGTAGATTTGTGTGAGACGGTGAATGAGGGGTGAAGCTTTAGCCGCTGGTGTATAAGAGATCTCCCCATGTTAGCCATGAGATTGAATAGAAGAGCAAATAGGAATTGTGAAGCATAAGTACATGTATATTGGGAACTCACAATTCAACTCACAATCCAACTAATGTTTATCTATTGATCATTTCAAAGCCTAGAGGACAACAGGGAAAACCATCACTTTCAACAAACATAGATGCTTAGAAAGTACAATTTGAAATGGCTGGATTTGACTCTACACCAACAAGTCGAATCCTGAGTCTTCGTTAGCACAATCCAAGCATTTCCAATAGATAATTTAATTATAATCATCTTGAACTTTCTGGAATTATTACCCCATTTACTTCAAGTATTGCTAAGTCGAACCCAAGCGTCTAGTGAATCTTAGGGACATTCCAATTTAATAATTGTTTTGAAAAATTTGAAACATTTAAAGATACAACAATAAAACAAATATTGAAATAATAAAAAACAGTAGAAACAATATAATACCTCCACTACTCACATTTCCTTAACACCACCAACTATTTCTTCGTCAACGCATCCTGCATATAAGCAACACCATCGTATATCTTGTTGGTGCTCATCATACATAATCGCTTCCCGGAGTATTCCAACCTTCTTTCAAGTACCACAAATAAAACCTCCTTGCCTCAATATAACCCCTTTCTTCTTACCCCTATTCTATTCACCCAATCTTATTCCCTTAGCGTTT
The DNA here is from genome assembly GCA_030563345.1 of Diutina scorzettiae. NCBI lineage: Eukaryota > Fungi > Ascomycota > Pichiomycetes > Serinales > Debaryomycetaceae > Diutina > Diutina scorzettiae. The sequence goes on from JAKUCB010000013.1 coordinate 255,195, forward strand.
CCATTGCCTCACTTCTCTCGTCAATGCATCTCCAAGCACTGGTGGTTATCTAAACCATCAAAAACACATCACGTGACACATCCCTTAATCCAGTAACCCCCTAACCTTCACCCAACACCCCTAATTTACACACACCCCATTTTTCATTATTTTTCTTCGTCTATTATTTTTCCTGAATTTCCGCTACAGCATATCACTATCAAAGTCTCACTCCTCATTTTTACGCGTTGTTTACATGTCCACCCCATACAACAATTCCGATGACGAGTCCCCTCCCCTGCCTAAACCCCCTAATGACGATTTTGTTTCCTTCCCTACCATCCCAGACCCTGAACAGGAGCGCAAGGGGACCCTAAAGCGAATATTCACTCAAACCATCCGTAAGGTCACCACCAACGCCACCCAATTGGTACCCAATTATGGTACCCTGCCACGTCCCAGCGACTATGAGACTAAAACTGATGATATTGATGTGGATAATGTCAGTGAACTTGAGTTTAGTCGGCTGCCACCCCCACTGAGCTCCCCGCCTACTCACTCCACCCCTGCCGCAGAGAGTGAGGGGGAGGGCGAGGAGCACCCGGTGGTGACTCCTATGGGGGTGCCGATAACATCTACACCCTCAGTTTCCACGCCACTAGGTCCTCCAGCTGGACCCCCCACTGGACTTCCTATGGGACCTCCTATGGGCCCGCCAGCTGGACCCCCAATGGGCCCCCAATTGGGTCCAGGCCCACCACTGGTATCTCCCATTGGCACATCGATGACTAAACCATCTCCATCAATTAGGCAAGCAACGCAACCGCCATCGTCGCTAGCACTAAAGTTTGGACCCCCGTTGGTGCTGGCACCAGCGCCTCCCACCATTGGTGGTGCCACTAGTTCGTTTTCCCTGGCACCAAGAGTAACGTCCGATAACCGTACTCTCAGGCTCTCCCTGTTCCAAGCAACACCGAATCCCGTCAATTCCGCCACCCTGACGTTGGCAAACATCACCGTGTCGCTGTATACCAAGCCGGAACGGAAACCAACGCTCACCAGGGACATTTCTCTGCTACAAAACAAGATCACCCTGATTTTCAACAATCTCCCTAATGATATCGAATTGTCGGATGATGATGACGACCTGGATGATGGTCTGGAAATTACAAAGGGAAACGAATCTACAGTGCCTACTGAAGCCAGCAACGAGCCCACCACCACTGAGGCAATATCATCCCCAGAATTGCAGGTTTCCGAGTCCCGGCCGCTTCTGGTGAATCTCTACCTGGACTCAATTGCACGAGAGCTGAGAATCAAGGTGTCTCATGGCATCACATCGACTATTCCGGGCCACCTGCCACTGCTTCTGCTGTTCTACGCCTTGAAGAATAAGGATGTCAAGAAAAAGCAGCTGAACTTGCTGACGCTTCTTATTGACAACGCCAAAAACATCATTTCGGCCACGGCCACCAAACGGCGCAAAACAAAGGCTAAATCACTGCATAACCCCCTCAAATCAGGGGGGATTCCCAAGAAATACTGGATTAACGACGCGTTTGTGCTGGATTGCCTTAATTGCTTCAAGCCGTTCACCGCTTTTCGCAGAAAACACCATTGTCGGTTCTGTGGCCAGATCTTTTGCCTGGAGTGTACTTCGTTCATTCTGTATAACCAGCACAGAGACGAGCGGCGACGCCGTCATGCCATTGCTGAAGGCAACCCTCCATCGCCCACGGACCACAAGGTCTATGTCGACAAATTGAGAGTGTGCAAGCCGTGCTTGCTGGATGTGATTGTGTATCTTAGTGACGACCTGACTGACGAAGACGAAGACAACGAAAACATTGACAATGACGCTGCAGAATTGGAAAGCATCTCTCCACCGTCTACAGTGGTGCTGTCTGCTGCGCCGGTGTCACTGAGGGAAACACCGCAAATGGCTATTCCTGTCACTAGACGGAGAGGTGAGGCGGTAGAGATTCCAGTGACAAAACTGCTGCTTCCACGTCAACCGCTGGGGCTGTTCAACCCGCTTACTCTTTCGGAACTGACGCCGACGGCTCGACACCACCGTTGGTACCCCGAAAATAACAACTTTCTGAGAGTTCCAGACAACCTCCGCATGCGCCAGACGCTGGCGCTGAAACTACGCATGCAACAGGACGACGCTGACCTGGTTTACTCCCTGACCGCCGAATCTACCGCCCCGAGAGGGTCGGTAACTCCCGGGGGGGCGGCCCCCGACTCTGATCTTCTGCTGGAGCTGGAGCAGTGCGAAACCGAAGACGAACGGGCGATGCTGGTGTACCAGCTGCTTATGTTTCCTGGCCCCACCACCGTGCCCACTCTCCGAGAGTTTCCAGGCACCGCCGATTCGTTTCCCAGGTACCCAGTGGAGCTGCCCGGCACTCCTCAGCCGGTGGGAGTCCCTCCCCCTCCCCACCCCCCTAGCGCCACCAAACTGATACATTTTGATGATACCCCAGTGACAAGACTGAGCGAGAGAGCCCATGCACTGTTGCTTCGGATGCGGAGACGGCGGCGGCTGAGGTCGCTGAGAAACGTGCTGATTTTGACCCAGCAAAACTACCGCCTTCCTAGTTTTGAGATGCGGACGCCGTTGCCGCCGATGCGGAAAGCATCGGTGAGCTCGCCTCTGCCCCGGCTCAAGTTTGCCCCGGTGACGCCAACCCCGGCGACACCGCTGGTGTCGTCATCGGTGGACGAGCTGCCGATTCTGCCGACACCGAAATTGCCGCTGAGACGGCGGTTGGAGGTTCCCCTGTCGCCGTTGGATCGGGATGGAAGCCAGGAATTGGCTGATATAGAGGATAACAGTCTGTTTGACGACGATAATGACCTGGTGGTGGCGCCAGCGGTGGTGCCATACGACTACCAGCTGCTTATTGATGCCATGATTGTCCAGTGCCTAGATGATTGTGACGTCACTACCAATCACCACCAGTGGCTCAGAGTGATCAACTCCAGCTTGGATTACGTCAACTTCATCAAGCTCACCGATACCTTGGATATACGCCAGTATGTCAAAATCAAAAAGTTGCTTGGAAGCAAGATTGACAACACGAAGGTAATTGACGGGCTCTTTTTCACCAAGAACGTCGACCTGAAGAAGATGCCTCTGCACATAGAGCTTCCCAAGATTGTTCTTCTTATGTTTCCCCTTGAATACCTCAAGCACAAGCAGCAGTTTATCTCGCTACGGATGATCCATTCCCAGCAACAGGTGTACATCACCAATTTGGTACAGCGGCTCATTCTGTTGGAGCCGGACGTGGTGGTGGTTGGCGACACGGTGTGTGGGTTGGCGGAACAGCTCTTGGAGGAGGCCAACATTACCGTGTTGAGTAACTGTAAGCCGCAAATCATCGAGCGCATTCTGCGGTACACCAAGGCGGATATCTATCAGCTGGTGAATGATTTGTTTTTCAAAAAGGGCCAGGTGGGAACTTGTGCGCTGTTTGACATCCAGTGGACCCAGTACGGAGGCGTGGCCAAGCCGTTTGCTTACTTTACTGGCGTGGACATTGCTAATGGATTTACGGTGGCGCTTCGTGGGGGGAACGACGATACTTTAAACGGGGCCAAGTATGCTACCGAGTCAGTTTTGAGCGGGGTGCTTAACGTCAAGTTTGAGCGGCTGTTTTTCAATGACCACGCCATTGTCAGAGGCGACCACTATGCCCCGGGGGTAGGGGTGGTGGATCCCAAGATTACCAGCCAGCTACAGGCTGTTGAACGAGTGGATCTGGGGGAAATCTCCCTTGACCACACCGAGGTGGTGGAATACATTAGGCTCTTTGCCAAACGGCTAATCACTCTGCTGCCAGCGGTCCATTTCGGACTTCCTGATCCCCTAGTCCGGGTGGTGGACGCGTTCTACGATTACTTCCAGTATAACGAAGTCCACACCCAGATTGAGGCCCTCGGGGACGATGACGTGGTACCGGAATACTTGATGAGGGGAATCAACATAAACGAATATCCCAATGGCTCCCGAGACATCATCAATATTACCAAGTATTCGCTGGAGGTGAAACTCAAGCAATTGATCGCAGAGTACCAGGTGCGGGCCAGAACATGGCAAAACCTGTTGCTGTTTTCTACCTACCAGCTCTACCCCATGTACCACCGCCAGATCCATGTGCTTCACCTGACGGTACTGATTAAACACGCCACCCCGTGCACTGGTCCTAACCTCCTTGTGGTGGACTACTACACCGATAATGACAAGTGCTTTGGCATCTTTTTGGACATGCTCTTCCAGGAGAGTTTCCGGATCTGTAGCGAGTGTGGCGACCCCATGATCAATCACTACAATTCCTACGTCCACGGCCACCAGAAACTCACCTTGGTGGTGGAAAAGGTGAACGACACTACCGCACGGAACCAGCGGGTGATGTGGTCGTATTGCCACGAGTGCGACGCCCAGACGCCGGTGGTGCCTATGCACGACGAAACTTATTATCTTCTGGTGGGCAAGTTTCTTGAACTAGCGTTTTACGGAAAGGATGTGCGCGCACCAGGATGTGACCATGACTTTTTTAGGCATTATACCCGGTACTATGGGCTTAATGACATGGTGATTCGGCTAGAAAATGCCCCCATCGACACCTACGAGGTGGTGGTCCCGAAAAAGCAATTAGAGGATGTGCCAAAACACGACTTTGATCTTAAGGTCAATCTGTACCATAAAATCACCGAAAAGTTGACGGATTTCTTTGATTCGGTCAACTCGCGGTTGGTCCGGGTGAAATTGGATACCTTTGATAGTCCGGAAGAGGGCGAAGCTCAGATTAAGCAGATGAAGGAGAAGGTGGCAGAGCAGCGGCTGAAATACCACCAGCGGCTCAAAGAGTTATACGACGAGAGTAGCCCCACAAACTTTCTCCTGTTGAATAAGGTATTGAGAGAGGTACAAAAGGTGGGGGTGGATTGGGACGCCGAGTTCAGCCAATTTGAACAGGCGTATTTGCCGCTGGAAAACGACGTGAACAAGATTACCCAATTCCACTTGCGGAACTTTTTGAACAAGCTAGAGGACGAGTCGGATACCGCGCCTGGCGCCCAGGATATGCCGATGCTTAACGAAGAGACCACCAAGGAGATTGGAGATCTTATTCCCTCGTCGCTCTACGACCCGGCCAAGTCGTCGTTTCGCGATAAGCAGCTGCTCTGGCAGGACCGGATCAACTCCACCACCGTGGAAGTGCCGGCGCCACCACCATTGCTGAAGAAAGAGCTGGACGCTCTGTTGGGCCCGTCGGCACCCGGGAACACCCGGGTACAACAATTGACGCTGTTTTTCGACCAGATGAACATTGATCAAATCTCCCACGAGTTCAGAAAGCAAAGGGAGCGAGAAATGAAGAGAAGAGCGGATAAGTATCCCTTGGCTCAGCCTGTGCAACAGCTGATGCCGATTGTTGAAGTGTACGATAATATCGATGATGCCGTGGAGCCAGGGGTGGCGCCAAACGAGGCTTCCAGAGAGAAGGAACAAGACGAAGCAACGGCACAGGAAAAAGATACTCAACGAAACGTGGAATCGTTATTCAAACAGCTCTCCACGTTCTGGAACGACCGGACTGCTACCTCGTGGGAACCATTAGCATACCCCCTTGATTCTCACGAACACACGTTTGAAGATCTGGATGTTATTGTTCGAGAAGACGAGCCACTGTCGCTCGTGGCGTTTTGTTTGCTGACGGCCAACTACCGGGATAAGCTCGACAAAATGGGCGAGGAAACCAAAAGCGGCCTGCCGGGGTTCGACTTGGAAAAGACCGAACTGAACTTGAAGAAGATTGCCAACTTTGCCAAGCTTGAGCGCAAGTTCAAGAACAACGCCAGAGAGCTTGCAGGGCAGGTGCTGGTGGAGGAACGGGTGATGTGCCAACTGAAGCTGAACCACATCAAGTATAAGCTTGAAGACGGGCTGACGACGTTCTCGTGTAAGATCTTTTATCTGGAGCAGTTCGAGGCGTTCCGCAACGCCATCTTGGGGCTGCTGGAGCTGTTTGTCCAGCTGTTGCTGCGGTGTGTCAAGTGGAACAGCAAAGGGGGCAAGCTGAAGCTGTCGTTTTTAAAGACCTTGGACGACCGCTATATTGTGAAAGAGCTTTCCAAGAGTGAGCTCGAGCTGTTTGTGCTGATTGCGCCGTTTTACTTTAAGTATTCGTCGCAAACGGTGTTTAACAATTTGTCGACGGCGTTGGCGAAAATCTTTGGCTTTTACCAGGTGGAAATTGTCAACAAAAAGGGCACATTTCGAATGGATTTCTTGATTATGGAAAACTTGTTTCACAACCACAACCCCACCCGTATTTTTGACTTGAAGGGTCTGATGCGAAATCGGCACGTGGAACAAACAGGCAAGGCCGACGAGGTGTTGTTGGATGAGAATATGATTGAGTATATTTACGAAAGTCCGGTGTTTGTTGGTGAACACCTGAAGAAATTGATGAGGGGGTCGTTATTTAATGATACCCTGTTCTTACTGGCGATGGATGTGATGGATTATTCGTTGGTGGTGGGCATTGATGATCCCCTGCAAAAGTTGTATATTGGGATTATTGATTGGTTGAGGGCGTTTACCTGGGATAAGAAGGTAGAGAATTGGGTGAAGGGGAATTTAGGGGGGACCAAGCAAAAGGGAAAGGATCCCACGGTGGTTACTCCGAAGCAATATAAAAATCGGTTTCGGGAGGCGATGGAGCGGTATATTTTGGAAGTCCCGGATATCTGGTATGAGGGAAAGAGGTAGGAGATTAATAGTAACGAATCATGGCAAAGTAAGAATATTTTCTGTAGCAATAGGGTTGTTTAAATCAAGTCTTTTTGGAAAGTCAAAGGCATATTTTCTGTAGCAATAGAAATGATAAAGATATCTTAAGACATCATATAAACCCAAAAGGTGTACTTTTTCTATCACAGAAACGAATTACGAAAAATAAAGACAAACCAAATAATTGAAGAGGAATTATAAAAATTCAAACGGGTGTTTTTTCTACCATCTTTTATTTACCTGACATTTACAAACTAAGATACAAAATTTCAATAGTATTTTGTAAATCGTTATTTCTATTGTAATTAGCGAAATTCCGTTATCTAGACGACTCCTACTTTTTGATAGCCGCGGTGGGGTGGCTTTGTCCAGCCAGTAGTGAACAATAGTAATAATAGATCAGACATAGTAATGTTCATACACCAGATTTAACGTATCTAATAACTAAACAAAGTATTTGACGCCCTCTGAAGTTTACAACCATTCCCCAACCAAACCACTCATGATAAAAATGCAGCCAATCGGAGCAATCTCCAAAGTTTAATACAGAAAAAACGGGCGGTGTTTTAGGTTAACCGTGGAACAACTCCTTGAGCAATGCTACAACTTCGAGTCATCCATTGCTACAACCCAGGTGGCAGTGTCGGCCCGAAAACGCGTCTGGCAAGTTACGACAGCTCTTTCATCATAGGCTTATTGGTACGGCATTCTCGGACTGCACATAAGATAGTTTATAACCTGAATAGGAACAAAAGATAGGAGAGAAGATACCAAGCAGCCGCTAACTCAAATAAAAAAGACGAGCATACTACACCGCCAAATCCCCGTTTCATCCCCCCTTACTACCCCCACAGTCTTGTCCTTTCTTTTTGATTCGTCACGTTGTTTCCCGGGATCATGCGTTGCCAGCACCTGTCGCTGGCTAGGCCCGATTGAACCACGAGAAAAGCTAAATCACACGGTGAAATCATCACCCAACAATGGAACCATTACTTGGACCACACAACAAGCATCCAATACGTTCTGTTTCTAATCATCTAACTTGATCTCCCCTACGTCTTGTTTACCCACCGAAGACGCGGCACTGACAGGGGCTCAGCCTCACATATTCATAGCCGTATGGCTGCGTGCGTGAACCAATTATTCGTGATTTACCTGATGTATTGTTTAAACGTCGAATCATCGCCCGGATAACAGATCGCCCACCCACACCACCTTCTATTTTTTTGTAGCCAACCAGTAATCCCCCTTGGAACCGCCGCCTACTCTTTCTATAAATTGTGTGGCTGGCAGAACGCCCCGCGTTAAACTTTTTGATGCGGACGGCATACTAAATACGTACATATATATCGCCTAGTGCTCCCAATAGTCTGTATGTTTGGGTTCCATAGTATAGCGCTAGTGCTCGTTCTCGTAGCGTTTGTATTTACCCTTTTGGCTCTGATTTCGGGGCCGGTGGCTCCCACGTTAAAGTTGGCAGAAATCAAGGATACCACGTTTGGCATCTTTGGCTACGTGTATAAAGGGGCTACCAGTACCGCCAAAGTCCAAGGGTATCCCGTTACGTTTTCTGAAGCCCCCGACTGGGCGGGCGATGGTCCGATTTCAAATGTTGACAGTCTCGCCAAGCTGTTTGTTGTGGCGCCGATTGCCTGTGGGTTGAATTTCTTGTCAGTGTTGGGCTACGGCTTCGGCCATATCAGTCGAGGATTCCGGGTTGTGGCGTTTGTATTGAATCTATTGGCGATGGCGGCGCTGATTGTCATTTGTATCATGGTGGTGCTTGTGTTTCACCCCCACGTGCTGGTAATTGGCTGGCTTACGGTGGCCGCCGCGGGGTGTGCCCTTTTGGCGGCGATTTTGGGACTTGTTTCTATTTTTGTTGGTTCCAGCGATGCCACCGACGGCGACACCGATTCGGAATTCTCCCACGACAACACCACCACTAAGTTTGACGAGAAATTCGGTCATGTTCAAACAAACACCATTTCTTTACCCGAAACCCGGGGCTATGACTTTCAACAAAAACCTCCCGCGTCTCAAAATGGTGCCATTGGCGTTCCTGTGAACAGAGAGCCCCTGAATCCCGATCTGATTGGCCTGGGCCCCGGCCACATTCCATTTATCCACCACCAAGATGGCCTGGTGGTGGGTCTGGTGGCCAGCCACCCTGTAATTGCCCATATGGCCCCGAAAATGACTCCTACCCTGGCTCCTACCCAGAATCCCTATGCCGGGGGTATGCCTCCTTACCCTGAACTGAGATATTCCGATGAATATGAACATGCTAATGATGCCAATGGCTATCAGCTGGATCTGGGATCAGAGTTCACCCTGGTGAGTCAAAGACCTCCCAACCCTAACTATGAACAGCCGCCGCCTCCCCCTCCTCCCCACGGTCAATACGGCCAAGCGCTGCCATATGCTCCTCTGGCGTCACACCAGGCAGCGTTCCAACAGCAACCGTTCCAACAGCAACCGGTGCCCCAAGGTTCTCAATATAACGGCCCCGTTGGTGCCCAATTTAGTCAAGGCCGCCCGCGAGGATATGCTCCTCAGCACCAGCCGCCGGTACGGTCTACAGTACAAGACTCTGTGCTAAGTCAAAATCCCGACTTTAATGTCGCTGGCGCTGGTGCTCGTCGCCGACAAGCCCCCGGTTTTGTTCCGGTGGCGAGAAGATATAATGGAGCCAACGGCCGGCCCGTTGGACCGTATTAGGACTAGATTTATAGAGGATGATAATGAACGAAAGAATAGGTATAGTAGGAGAATAATTTGTTGGTGATGGATGAGGCATGGGGGAACTAGTCCGAGTACAAAAGACTAAGGTATACTTGCACCTGGAAAGAGGATGGTGATTGGATATCCCACCTATATGACCGCATACCCACGTTTAGTTACATTTTCTCTTGAAGCATCAATCGCTCCTAAGGCACCACCTTGCTGAAACAATCTCCAATGAAGCACCACAGCATCCATCAACATGCAAGGTAAATCACCAATTACGCGTGTTTTTTTTTGAATTAGGCTTAAATCATCTTAATAGATTTACCCTTTTTAAGCGACTAATTTGTTACATTTTAATTGCTGGGCAACGGTCGGAGGTACCGCATGTACAATCACGCAACCTCCGTGTAAACGACCATCACGTAATCACCATGTAAACGCATCGTGTAAACACACCGCGTAAACGAACCTTTTATTGCCTGACGCCGCATATATCCAGATACAAATAACCGATACAATCACAACAATGACCCACCTACTAACTGCCCTGATCTTGTAAATTTCATTAATTCTTATTCTCATCGATGTTGTTACCCTACAATCGCAACAATAACCCCCCTACCTCCCCTAATCCTCTTAGATATATTTTATTGATTGTAATTCACATCGATTGTGTTACACTTAATTAACCCTTACTTTACAAGAAGAATGTCTAGAACACAATAGCAGAAACACCACCAATGAAAGCAGTGATCAAACCAGTCAAACCAAGGATTTCACCCTTGCCCATGGCCTTAATGGTACCAGCGGCATTGCCCTTCTTGTTGTCGCCAGAAGCAGAAGAAGAGGACTTGGAGTTAGAAGAAGAACCGGAACCGGATTGCGATTCGTTGTCAGAAGACGAAGCTTCGGTGGAGGAAGCGTCTGCGGTTTGAGCGGTGGCCGAAGACACCTTGGCCAGACACGACGAGTCACTAGAAGAAGCCTTAACAACCTTGGCTTGGCCATCCCAGTCACAAGCGTCACTGGCCTTCTTTTGATTTTGGTAGTAGGTGTTCAACACGTACGACAACTTAATCTTGTCCGAGCAGAACGAAACCCCACCGTATTGACCGGCAACACCGTTGGCGTTAATGGCACCACAGGCTTCTTTGTCAGCACCGCAAACCTGGCCAAACAAATCACCGTAGTTCTTGGACGAAACATCGTCAGCAAGCACACATTCCAAAGACAGTTCCACACAGTCGCACACAGCTGCATCGGGGGTGGGGGGCAACTTGGAAGACGCCTTCCAGTTGGCGCCTTGGGTAGGGCAGGCAAGAGTGTTCGACGCTTCCGACGAGGCGGAGGCAGCGGGAGCGTACGACGAAGACTTCAACCCGGCCATTTCCGAGGAAAGGTTGTTGAAATCGTCAAGAGTCGACACCTTGTTGTTGGAAACAGACACCAACCCGTAGTTGTTTTCTTCTTCAAAGTACATGTAAACAATCCCACCCGACCACACATCGGTCATGTCGGAGCCGTAGATGGTGCCTACTTCGGTGAAAGGTCTCGAGCCCTTGCCTTCGTTACAGCCGTATTCAGAGAAAAACACGGGAATGGTCATGTTTTGGAATTCCTTGGTTCTGTCGGCGTAACCCGAGTTTTCGAAGGTGGCCTTGGAACCACACCATTCGTACATGTTGATACCGAAAAAGTCGGCTCTATCGTCAACACTACCACAGGCAAAGTAGTCGGCAATGTCCACCCGGATGTCTTCGTCGTCGTTAGCGGAGTAACCGACAGGAATGTACCGGCCAAGGTCCGATTCCTTTTCCTTAATGTAGGCCTTCGAGTCTCTCACAGCCGCCTTGACAAAGGCGGAGGCTTGGGTGTTGTTCTTGGCGTTGGACACTTCGTTCCCGGCAAAGAAACCAAGGGTGTTGTCGTACTTACCAAGGTCGTCAATCACCAGCTTGTATCTGTCGTACAATTCGACGTTCCATTCGGGACCGTCCCGGTTAATGGAAAGCTTGGGTTCCGACAAGTCGGCAATAATGTAAATACCGGCATCGGAGAATGTCTTCATACAGTCGTCGTGGGATTCGTTACCAACGGCGTACACTCTCAAGACGTTGGTTTGCAACTTCTTAAGGTATTCGACATCCCGCTTACACGCGTCGCCATCAGCCAACGGGTCGACAAACAGCGCCCCGTCAGTGGCATTGGCGGTGTTTTGTTGGTAGGCAACCCCCTTCAACAAGAACCGTTCGCCGGTCTTGGAGTCGTAGAACTTGTTCCCCACCACTTCGATGGGATTAAGTGCCATGGCGGCGGTGGCCATCGCCAACGTGGAAAAGAATTTCATTGGGTGGTTTTCAAATTTCGCCGGTCGCGGGAGACGGGGAAGTTAAATAGTACGCGATTTTTTCTCCCGAGGGGTTATTATGCATATGCACCCATTGCAAACAGTTGGAGGTAAACATGACACGGGGTTGAAGATTACCATTAGCGTGGATTTGGGGAGTTTATTTTCAACTTTGGTGGGTTTTTTTATGCTGGGTTGTGGGGATACCCAAATTCGGCACGGTTGATTCGGGCTGTGTTGTCGCGCCAGTAAATAAAAGATGCATGGTTAGGAGAGGAGAGGAAAACAAGGGGAGAGAAAAATAGGAAGGAAAAAATGGCTACCAAAACTAAAAAAAAAAAACACAAAATGAAAGAAAACAGGGAAAGCAAGGGGGCTTTGACGATTAGTGGGGTATTTAGGGCGGATCGTTGATCATGTAGATGAAATTCATCGTCTGGTTTAAATTTAGACGATATGCCCTCATTCCCGATTGGTATAAATTCCGCACGCCGATATGACACGGTTGCGGCACTGACTAGAAGACGGGAGTTGCTTTTTAATGCAGGTGAAGCCAGGAGCGCTCCCTGAAATTAACCCTATTTGAATAGGATACAATGGAGATGGGGGCATTAGGTATAATAGAATCGGGGCGGAGGAGTGGGATATAATTGAAACGCCTGTGGAACAATCCTCTTGGTGGCGGGAGAGGCGAGGGACGGTTGTGTAGTGGTGATTAGTCAGTAGTGCGCGGAATAGAGAAAGTGAACGCGAAAGTGGGGTTAGTGACATGTTTTCCGCAGTTGTTTGGCGGGATATTTTTCACAGCTGCTTGGAGTAATAGCCGGCATGGATCGGTTAATGAGAGACATGAACGCCTCCACAAACTATAAATACGAAGGAAACGCCATGCCGATGGCTGTAACTAGGGAGACAGGGAGTGAATTTCTTTTGATGGGCTTAGAAGTGGTGGTTGGTTGCCAACTGTTGCGGATTTAAAAATGGAAGTCCATCAGTAGACAAATAAACATGAAATGAAGGTTGGGGGAAATCCCAGGGGATTTACATTTAAATAATACGACAATAGGCTAACAAAGAGGCGACTTGGATGGGACGGGGAAACATGTACATGTAATGTCTAGGAGCAATGTTAGCAATGTTGCTGTGAGTGTGTATGTGGGATAAGCTATGCCCCTTGCGGGAGTTCAGGGTTATAGACCATTAGAGGGCAAGTGTTATAAACGTTGTTTCAGCCACGTGTTTTGCGTATGGATCGGAATTGTCCATTCACAAAGAGATCGTTGAGTGATGGTGAAAAAGAGCTCAAACGTAAACAATGAACAGAAGTTTAGTGATTAGATCTGGGTGTAGCGGAGTTGTTTGCAAGTTCAGCCATTTTTGATTAGACGGGTTTGGTTAAAATGTCAACATGTATTATAGATCGCCGACAGGAAGTGGAGACTGTAGGAGTAAGCAAGCAAAGGTATGAATAGAGAAAACAAAATGTGGTTACTAAATGGTGTAGAAATATACAATAGACATCAAATGTATGAATGAAGAGATGTTGGAGGTAGCCAAGCAAATGGTATACGAATAGAAAGCATTATAGGAAGTAGCCAAGCAAATTTTATACGAATGGAAGCGATCATTGGAAGTAGCCAAGCAAATGGTACCAATGGAGGAGATGAAGTAAATATGGACATGGAATAGCATACTAATGAAAGAGAAAATATTGACAGCAAAATAGTGTACGAATAGAACAAGGGAAATATAAAAGACACCAAAAGTATGTGAATGGAAAAGAAGAACGAAAATATGGACACTAGTGTACAAATGGAAGGGGAAATATAAAAGGAAAATCAAACTACTTTATTCTTCGTAACCCGTATTCCACTCTCTCCTTTTAAACTCACTAAACCTCATCCCATCAACTCTGTACCATCATCCAATGGTAGATGTTCCGATTAAATAAAGACTACTATTACTTTCATTACTCATTACCATCTCTCTCCATTTTAACCCCAAACCTCATTCCCTCCCCCTCTCGACCATCAATCGTCTCCACTTTTACCATCCCCTGAAGAGCCTCCTCAAATTGCATATTCAATAACACCTCCTTTAATCCGTCACTCACCGCCATCTTTTTACTCTGAGCCAACGCCAATCCCCGATGGGTGGACCGTCCTATCCCTACCCCTTGACTCCCAAATACGGTACCATCACAAAAAATCACTTCTACCACAACCACTTGTTTTGCAACCACCAACGGAGGCCCGTCACCACGGGGTTGCACCTGGATATCCACTGGCTGGCGGGAAACCACCTTGTGGCTCCAATTTTCAAATCCAAACACTTCGTTGGCGAGTTTAATAAGAACGTGGGTTGGGGGAGGGAGATTCCGAAACCTGGCCCGTGCTTGGCGAGCAGCCAATTTACGGTTTAGACGGATATTGAATGTACCAAGATGACGGGCTGTCCATGGGTAGATGGGGGCGGGTGGAGGTTCTTCAAATTGGGATAGATCAGGGAAAAAATCCATCAGCATGGATGGACGGCGATGGTTGACTGTCGCGTGGAAGATGGAGTGACTGGAAGGAACTATTCTAAGTAGCAAGGGAATGCAAACTATTTACGTTAGATGGTGAAATTTAGTCACAGAGTAATTTACGCTTGGTCGCCGTTTGGTAACAATATCTCGTAATGCCTAATTTTCTCTAGCGCAGCTAACCAACACCAATCTCATACAAATCCCTGGAAAATTATGATACAAATCCCTAAAAGAACACATGCCATTTCATCACATCACTGGTCAAATTGCCAAGAGCCCTTTGACGACACTCCTTGCAGAAATTGTTCCCATCCAATACTGCATTTCTTGCATAAATCAGGATCATCATTTCACATTGGTGAACAAGTTTAACTAGTAGAGCATAACAACATCCGATGCAACATCGGCAACCAATGATTCTGTATCGAACATTTCCCCGTAAATCCTACGCTGTACAGTCACATTACATAACGATTGCATTATTGGTTTATTATACGGTTATATAATTATTGTTACATACCGCTCAAATCAATCATTGTATACAGGGCCAACCGCCATCCATACACGCCATTTCTAGAATGCTGGAGAGATCCAACTAACAACACCTTCCCGCTGTAAATCCATTTTTCTGTTATGCATAAACATGTACTTCCAGTTCAGTGCATAGAAGTCGTGTCTCGTGGCTTTACTGTTGCGGTTGATCCTAGTTAAATACATTACTAACCCCCACCATCCCACCACCTAACATCGTGTGAGCATTTTCTAAAACAGCCCGTCTCAGTGCCAAGTTCCCAGGTCATCGGAGCCACATGTCAAAAGAAAAGACGAGTGCTAAGATTGTGAGCGTTAAACACAATGTGGTAAGGGAAAACTACTAACCACAAGCAACCAACACACAATCACCACTAACTACTACTAATAACACTAGCCTCCAATAACCACGACTAACCACTATCTTATCTACAACGGTAATAACCGAACCATCACCTAAACAATAGACGTGTTTACTACCTATAAGGTTTGTTAAGAAAATCCCTATTGGCAACAAGTACGATTATGTCATTTCGCGGCTCGGCGCGATATCGTAAGCGGCAAGCTGAGTGTACCCCGTTCGTAAACCAACAGAACGAGTCACCCATCACTTCCACCACCCAATTAAAAGATCCCCCCTAAAACATCCAGCTTTGTGACTGTCCTAAAATCGAAAACTTCCCGTTACTCGATCGTGTATTTTCTCCGCCTCGTTCCATTCATTTTTCGCGCATCCTTGTCCCTGAAACAATACCACCTCGGGAGCCATGGAACTTGAGCGACCGTCAATGGTCATCAACCCTGTGTTCGGGACTCCTATAGCTACCCGACACCCAAATACTCAGCCACCGCTTACACCGTCTCTGTTCCAGGTTGGCGATGGCGATGAGGACGACAATGACACCCTGCCGAGCCTGGTGGAACTCGAGGACGAGCGCAAGCCGTTGGCGTTGTTAGCGTCGCCGGCAATCATCCGGGCTCAGGCGCCTCTGGAGCCGGGTGAGTCCCAGCTGGAGTGCCACAGCGACCTGGTGGTGGGGGATCTTCCTCAATTTGGCCGCGATTCCGACCAGGTGGACCCCCTCCAGAAACCGCCGCCCAACGTAAGAAGACACACCATGCCGCCTCCGGCCAGGCTGTCGGTGTCGCTGGCAGTGCCGGCACCGCGTCTTTCGCTTGATACCACCCGGCAGAACCGGACGCTGATTACAATCACGAGAAAGGCGAGAAGGCGGGATACCTACGACGAGGACCGGGTGTTGGTGGGTAACAAGATCAGCGAGGGCCACCACAATTATGTCATGGCCTACAACATGCTCACCGGCATCCGGGTGGCGGTGCTGGCGTGTTCCGGGGTGAAGCATAAACTCACCGACGACGATTTCACAAAAACCACCAAATTGCAGTTTACCAGCGACGGCAACAACTCCACTCCGGGCACAAAATACGATTTCAAATTTAAGGACTATGCCCCAGAAGTATTTCGCGACTTACGGGGTCTCTGTGGTCTAGATCCGGCCGACTACCTCGTAAGCGTCACGGGAAAGTACATCCTTAGCGAGCTTGGGCTGCCCGGCAAAAGTGGCTCGTTCTTCTACTACTCGCGCGACTACCGGTTTATCATCAAAACCATCCACCACCTGGAACACAAGCAATTATTGCGGATTTTAAAGAGATACTATACCCACGTCAAAGAAAATCCCAACACTTTGATTCTGCAGTTCTACGGCCTCCACCGGGTCAAGATGCCGTTTAAGAATGGACTGAAAAAAGTTCACTTTGTGGTGATGAACAACTTGTTCCCGCCCCACCGCGCCATCCACCGCAAGTACGACCTCAAGGGGCTGTCGTACGGGCGGTACACGCCGATGTCCGAGGAAGACGAGAAGCTGGGTCTTCTTAATTCTGATTTAATTTTAAAGGATAACAACTGGCGGCTAGACGACACCAAAATCAAGTTTGGGCCTTCCAAGCAAAAGCTCTTTTTCACCCAGCTTGATAAGGACGTTGCGTTTTTGGAGCAGATCAACGTTATGGACTATTCGCTCCTTTTGGGCATCCACGACGTCAGCAGGGGCAACGACGACGATTTAAAGTTGTCGGTGTTTGATCCCAAGTCGCTGGATCAGTACGACTTGCTCCAGACCAACCCCGTAGATATCGACCGTACCGCATTGCCTCATCAGGTGTACCCGGGACGACTGCGGTTTATATTCTACGGGCACGACGGGGGAATCCGGGCTACCGACGATCAGGACCAGCCGTTACAAGAGATATACTACCTAGGCATTATTGACTGCTTGACCAATTATGGGTTGAAGAAAAAGATAGAGACATTTTTCCGCCAAATGGCGCATCCTCGGCCGGAAATCCTGGCGGTGCCGGCCAAGGAATATGGGCGTCGATTCATAAATTTTATTAAGAACGGAACCACCTAGTTACCGTCTAGTTGTTGAAGAACTAACGAGACGAATGCATGAGAATTATTAAGGGGTAAACGAGTTTGTAGATTAATTGTGGAATTTTAATAGTTACCGCGTTGTTTGGTAGAAGGTTTTGTGGTAGTGTAGATCGGAAGTCCGGCCACTGGTGTGGTGTAGAGGGGAAAATGCGGCGATGTGGCGAATAGATAATTCCCGGTGGTGAATTAGCGGATTGTCCCCGATATATCCGGTGGTTAGATAGACTCTTCAACAGTCCTTTCTCTGCCTACTGTTTACAACCCTCACTGCCAAGTCTCACATTCCTATTGTGCCTAGTGTTTACAATCCTCCACATTGCTTTTCTTTATGTAACAAGCAAAAGTCCACCACGATATCTAAACAAGCATGGAATCACTTTTCGATGAGACTAGTCATTCGTTTACCATTTTCCAATCACAAATATCATGAAAATACTTTATTTCCAGGCTCGACACAAATGTTCCTTCCAAAAACAAGTGCAACAAATGGAACCCTTTAGTATTGTCCCTCCTTCCTCTCCTGATCCCCCAAATTGTAATCACCTTAGCGAGGCCAACGGTCAATCCGCATAACCATCAAAACAGTCCTCCCTCCCCTTCCTCCCTTCCCTAGTTAAACTTTAGTCACTACAAACCTACCTACAAAAAGAAAAAAGTGCACAAATCCATCACCCGTAAAACTTTCCCCACAACAAGATATTTCTCACGCTCATTTGTTCGCAGTCGTCACGTACGATTTAACATGTCTTTCCCCAAGCGAGAAATTATGACGGAGCCGTTTGGTGACCAACAGCTGGCTATTGCCCGTATTCTTTCGGAACTCCACCAACAACCAAAAACGGCGCCCCAGCCCCGACGGGAGCTGGCAGCGTCCAAGGTGTGGGGATCATCACCTTTGCCGCTATCGCCGACGCTGGCTCTGCGGTTCGATCCCTTTACGCCGTTTGAGATGCTGCTGACTTCTCAGGCCAGTACTTCGATTTGGGGAGATAACAGAGTGTGGTGATGGGTATGGGTTGCTTATGTTGGTGATGGTCATCAGATAATATATTGGAAAGTCAGTTTTGGTTAATCATGGATAGGTTACGGAAAAGGATAGTTATGGTAATGGACAATTTGTCAGAAGTTGGTTTGAAGTAGAGAAGTTTGTTTGGTGTTGTGGGAGGTGGTCAGCCAGCCAGCTTTGAACCAATCGCATTTTGACGACACAAAGATAACAAGTTTACACGAGAAATGTAAGCGAATATTATATTTACATGAAACGTCCTAGTCGTTTAGTTTTTCGTCAACAATCATGTTCATCAACTTGGTTCATGCATGCATCGTCACCTGTTGCTGCAGGTTTGGGATTAGTGGGTAACGACATACAAGGCGGAAAGATTGAAAGGCGGAAAGATTGAAAGGCGGAAAAGATTTACATAAGCCGACACATATTTGTTTGTAAGGATTCTTTTAATCAGATTCATGGTGTGTTTCTCGTCTATCTCGTTTAAAGAACTTTCGATTTGGTGAATTCATTAATTAACAGAGGAGACTATTGGCAGTTTCGGCCAAGCTACCAGGTAAGGTGAATCAAAATGAACCTATGGATATTTCCATGGACATCTACATTCAAACCGTTTTGTGTGAGTTTATAGAAATGGTAACAATGTGTAGTCACCATCGCCATGGCCATCTAAGCATTAAACAATTAACTATACAAAATATCGAAAGTCAAATAAAATTGAAAACGTTATAAACAATCCGTGACAATATCCAATTCTACCAAAACTACCAAATTGCCCAAGCTCGCTACTTTTCATGTACCTTAAAAATGTCACAAAAACAATATCAAAACATCATTAGCCACATTCTAGACCATTAAAGCTTTTCAGCCTACGTGTACACTTTCATCTTCATGTTCACCTTTCACAAGTTTCACGTATCTTCCAAGTATCTATGACGTTCAACTTTCATCTTCACTTGATGTACACTTATGTATCTTTCATGTATTTCTCATATATCCTATTGTCCATAAATCCTCTACTATTGTCTTATCATCTAGTTCACGCAAACAATAAACAACATTTCTAGCGAAAAACCAAAAAGCCTATTAAACCTACATTCTCCCAACCCACTCTCTCCCTTCTCTTCTGACCCAACCCCCCATTCCCAACCACTAAGACCAATGATCAACGTGCGCGGGAAAGAGGGAGAGATATGCAAGGGCTTCATTCCCCAACAACCACACTCCGCCAGGTTTCCACTGGCGGAATTTCACCCTAGCCTATTTCACAAACTTTAGGCGGGATCAGCAATGCAGGTCCTCCACCACGAGCCTAATCGAGTATCTCCTATAAACTCCACCACTACCACCATCATGTCACATCTCTTCTGCCCTCCATCTTTTCCATCTCTAAATTATCCGCTCGTTCCGATTTCTATCCCCCACCCCTAGCTACTCTAACCCTCATTGGCTGCCACTACTGCTTCCTTTCGTTGGTGGTAGTTTTCGCACTCGTTCTTTCGCGCCCCCTGAGAAACACCCGTCGTGGATGAGTAATACTCCCATGATTAACAAGCGGACGCCGCTGGATAAAAAGGACGCGCCACGAAGTGTGTGTGACGCCGGCGCCACCTCTCTGAAGCAGCTCCTCAACGCCTACATCTACGACTTTCTCGTAAAGTCGAGGTTACCGCAAACAGCGAGGATTTTCGTGAACGAGGCCGACGTTCCCCTGGGCCAGGGCGACTCCGCCCTCGCGCAGCAGCTTTCGCTGAATCCCCTGACCCCCTCTGCCCAGTTTTCCCGCGACAACAACTTGCCGCCACTAGCTCTCACCATGGACTGCCCTCAAGGTTTTTTGTACGAGTGGTGGCTGGTGTTTTGGGACGTGTACCAGGCGCGCCTGGTGCCGCTGGCAAAGTTGGCTCTGCAGTACTACCAGTCCCAGCTAATGAAGCAGCGACAAGAAACGTGGACTAGAAACCCCCAGGCGTTTCCTGGTCAGCAGCAGCAGCCGCCGATGCCGCAAATGGTGCCGCCTCTGGTGCCAATGGCAGCACCACCGGGCCAGTCCATGCCAGGACCGACTCCCGGCGCTCCTCTGCAGGATTACGGCCAACGGGTGATGATGCAACAAATGATGAAGCCCCAGCAGCCGCCGGGACAGCCGATGCCCCAACAACAACCGCAGCCAGGGCAGCACGCGTACTTTTCGCCCCAAAACCGGATGCAACAGATGGCGCAGTCACAAATGAATTCGTTACGTCAGCAACAGCAGGCCCAGCACCAGCAACAACAACAACAAGCGCAGGCACAGCAGCAGGCACAAGCGGCCGCTGTCCAGCAACGGAGACTGTCTACGGCGGCGTCTTCGCCCGCCCAACGGGTGGTACAATACCCCTACCAACAACAACCGCCGCCGGGGCTGGCGCCGCTTAATCCCCAGGCCAACGGCGCCCCCAACCCGTACTTGGCGAAGTCACTGCCAATGATGAATGGAGCCGTGCCGCCGCAGCCCGGACAAAAGGAAATCAACCGCAACATGCTGGCGCTCCAAGACTACCAAGAACAGCTCATGCTTCTTGAAAAACAAAACAAAAAACGGTTGGACATTGCCCGTAGCAACGGGCAGGGTGAGCCGGGGTTTGTTCCCGGGATGATGGCGCCGCCAATGAACGATATGGGGATGAACGGAGCGCCGCCGATGAACGGGAACGGAGTAGAAGTGGCGCCGCCGCTCATGAACAAGCCACCGATGGCGATGGCAGCGGCGGGGATTTCCAACACCCAGAAACCGCTGCCGGCGACTCTGAACTCGAGCCCGGTGATTGAAGTGAACGCGCTGCCGGGACTCAAGAAGAAGAAGGAGGCGCCGATGGCGAAATCGCGGCAAAAGTCGTCGGCGCTGGCGGCGGCGGCCAAGATGCCACCGGGGTTCATGAAAAAGGAGTTTGCCACCCCCCTCACCCCGGCGCTGGAGCCAGTGGGAGATGCCAAGCGCAAGCGCAAGGGGTCAACCACCCTGGAGTCGCCGAAAAAGATGGCCAAGAAGAAGGACGAGATTATTGAGGAGGGCAATGAAGCGGCGGTGCCGGTGCCTCTGGCACCTGAACAATTTTCGGTTGAAATCATTGGAAATGATGGCGTGTTTGGTGCGGCGGGACTGGCACCGTCGGGGATGGAAGAGATTGATTTTTTCAATTTTATGGAAGGCGGGGGCGATGCTGGCTTGGATGATGGCATGGGATTTGCCAACTGGGGAAATGAGGAGATGATTCTGGATAGTTGAGTCTGGTGGCTGGTCACCAGCGTTTAATTCAGTGTATTATAGTAGGGGAGTTCGCATGTTTCTTAGATAGTAATAAGGACGACACGTATGAAGGGACAGTACGGTACGATTGTAGTTTCTTTGATACCATTTGTTGTGTGGTTCGCTTTAAAATGGAAATCTCAGGGAAAGTTATAGAACGGTGTCAATTTTACGATCAGCAAATGCAATCCAATAATCGAACTCCAGGCATGACATTCCACACTATGTTTCAAATTTTGGTTTCATAATGGTACACTAAGGTGGTGCTTTTTGCAAATCACGTAATCGTGATATTGAAAACCATACAGAAACTAATTAATTTTGACTATCGGGGTTTTTGTTTTTCGAATGATAAGCACCAAATATCTATAGGTTTTACAAATAGGTAGAAAACACACGTAATATTTCAGGGGTCCCGAGGGTAGTACAGGTGTCCTTTAGCGGTTTGCCGCCATTTATGTGATGAGTTTATAATAAATAGACCTGCCCCCCTTTGTTTAAATTAGTATTTTTAACCCGTACATTAGGGCCCTGGCTGATTCTATGAGCAGGGATGTTTTCTTTCTAGGAAATAATACCCACGTACATGAAGAAGCTCTCCTGCATTCTGCTGGTTGTCGTATCTTGGTAACTGGAAGTCTCTGCGGGTAGGTGAATCAAATTTTGGTAGGCTAGGCTTCACAGGGAGGCGGTTGGTTGGCCACCACACCATTTGACCCTGTTTAACCAAGGGAAAGTATCAATCCATTAAACAGCTCCTTCTAACAATTAGTCCAGGGTTTTGGTCTTCTTTCGTAAGGGACTAGTGGGAATCGACACATATCGTGATACCTGATGGTAACTACCATTTCCGAAATCAACTTTACTATCATTTAGATCCTGGTCAATTTTTTGGGTGAAGATTGGAGGGAGCCTCCACCAGTTAGCGAGTCCCATTGAAGTGAATCCTCCGAATCTTCGTTGCCGTTGCAGGATGATGGAACCGAAGACAAACTTGGGCTGGGATTGAACATACATATGAGGCCAAGACAATTGCTTGCCGTGGAAATCCTCAGCTACTAGGTTTTTGAGGACTCATCGCCTGTTTCACCGATAGTCGTAGGTCAGTCTGGAATTCCAGCCGGGAATAATTACCTTGGCGGCAATTATTTGGATTAGTTGCCGTCGAAATCCTTCTACTAAAATGATATTGGGGACTTTACAACCTTCAGAGGATTATAGTTTTAGGTTGATCTGAATTCCAACCAGTTGTCACATGGGGGAGACGGACAAATAGAAGGCCTATTTTCTTCAACTTTGTTGCTGAGTATTATCATCGTTGTGCTTGGCGATGATGGGCCGCCCAACCTAACCATAATTGTGGGGGAAGGTTCCTTGTAAAAATCTGTAGTAGCTTTACTTCGACTTTAAGAGACACCATTCGAAAGAAGGTTCTCAATTTACAAGAATTGATTCTTCCTGCCGTTGACGCACGCACCACAGAGGATGTGTGCTTTCCTACGGGAAGGTGATGTGGGGCTTGGGTGGGATTAGATCATAGATAAGCACTTTAGGTCAAGAGGTAGTAAATGGTGGCTACTATTGACACATCGACTGCTCATGGAGTGTACTTGCGAGGAAGCGGGGGAATCATGATATTGTCAAGTAATTCATTAGAAGCCAAACTTCACGGATGTTGGGTATCAATTATCGATTGAAGATCTTAATTACAGGATAAAACAGCATTTCCATTTTGGCGTTGGCATCAGTTTCATGTTGTTGGTCTCGAACGGTGATAATCTGGAATCACTATAGAACATCAAAAGTTATTATTGTTCCACTCAAACACGGATTCAATTACCGATAAAATGATCGATTCAATCATCGCTTCAGTGTATCAACTTTGTCCGAAACCAAGATGACGTGCGTGGTTTGTCAGGGGTTGAAATGATGGGCGGCTTTAAGGTGATAATTGCATAATACATCAGTGTTCACAGAAACGATTTATTATATTATCCATTCTACAATTCCGCCAATTTTATTGCTCTAACAATTTTAATCATATTACCAAAAATATATATACTACGCTCTTTACTTTTGTATATTTCATGAATTATTGGAAACTATAAAAATAAATATATGAATCTGCTTCAAATGCATACATCTAAATAAGCATGTCTTTTTACAGAATCCATTGGTTACATATGATATTACCAAATTTAGAGTTTATATGTTTCCTACTTTTCGCCTCTAACAATCAATTCTTAACCCGCCACTGTGATAAACACACCTTAATAATCCGACAAAGTCATCCCATTCTTTTTCTAACTTATTTACTGGCTTACTGGTATGCTTACTTGTTCACTGGCTTCTGATATTCACCTCATCGCATCGCTTATCAGGGTGACCTGCACCTAACCAAATATCTCCATCCCTAATCCATCCCCTATCTCTCCATACGTCTCATCAATTATCACACCTCATTCCACACAAGCATACTACCACCCGTATTCAAATTTCCCCCTCGATTTCTCCGAAGCTCTTCTCGTGATATTTTCGTGCTCATCGCTCATCCATACTCTTCTCTTCGCTCTGCGCATTTTCATCTCATCGATGCAACTCCAGTGGAACAATATTTCGCCGGTGGCCAACGCCAACGACTTGTTGGACATTGTCCTTAACCGGACGCAAAGAAAGACCCCCACCGTTATTCGGCCGGGGTTTGCTATTACCCGTATTCGATCGTTTTACATGAGAAAAGTCCGGTTCACTGCCGAAGGGTTTGGTGAAAAGTTTGATGACATTCTCAAGGGTTTCCCCAACATCAATGAAGTCCACCCTTTCCACCGGGATCTTATGGATACCTTGTACGAAAAGGATCACTACAAGATTTCCTTGGCCCTGGTGCTGAGAGCCAAGACTCTTATCGAACAAGTGGCCAGAGATTACGTGCGGTTGCTTAAGTACGGTCAGTCGCTTTACCAATGTAAGCAGCTTAAGAGAGCTGCTCTTGGGCGGATGGCCACCATCTCCAAGAAGTTGAAGGACCCGTTGATGTACCTTGAACAAGTGAGACAACATCTTTCGAGAATGCCATCCATCGACCCCAACACACGGACCCTTCTTATTTGTGGGTACCCTAACGTGGGGAAGTCGTCTTTCTTGAGATGCATCACCAAGGCCGAAGTGGAAGTTCAACCCTACGCTTTTACCACCAAGTCGTTATACGTGGGGCATTTTGACTACAAGTATCTCCGGTTCCAGGCCATTGATACTCCCGGTATTTTAGATCGGCCCACCGAAGAAATGAACAACATTGAAATGCAATCCATTTACGCTATTGCCCATTTGAGACTGTGTGTTCTTTACTTTATGGACTTGTCTGAACAATGTGGTTTCCTGATCGAACAACAAGTCAAGTTGTTCCACTCCATCAAGCCTTTGTTTGCCAACAAGTCGGTGATGGTGGTGATGAACAAGCTGGATATCATCAAGATTGAAGATTTGCACGAAGACCAACAGGAATTGATCAAGCTGGTGGCTTCGACTCCTGGGGTAGAAATTATGCACACTTCTTGTGCCGAAGAAGACAACGTTATGCAAGTGCGGAACCAAGCTTGTGAAAAGTTGTTGGCTGCGAGAATCGAACAAAAGCTCAAGGGTGAAGCTAGAGTGTCGAACGTGTTGAACAAGATCCACGTAGCCCGGCCTCAAGCTCGTGATGATGTGTCCAGAGAAGCTCACATCCCTGAAGCGGTGGCTAATCTCAAGAAATACGACGTCAATGACCCTGAACGGAGAGTGTTGGCCCGTGATATCGAAGCTGCCAATGGCGGGGCTGGGGTTTACAACATCAACCTCAAGGATAAGTACCTTCTTGAAGATGACGACTGGAAGAATGACGTCATGCCCGAATTCTTGGACGGTAAGAACGTGTACGACTACCTTGACCCCGATATTGCTGCTAAGTTGGCTGCTCTTGAAGAAGAAGAAGAACGCTTGGAAGCTGAAGGGTTCTACGAATCGGATCTGGAAGTCGAAGATGCCGATGCCGATGAAATTCGCGAAAAGGCGGAATGGATTAGAAACAAGCAAAAGATGATGATCAACGAAGGCCGTCAAAAGAAGCATCTCAAGAACCGGGCTATCATGCCTCGTGACCAAATTAAGAAGCTGCGGGCGGAAATGGAAGAATCCATCTACTCTGCTGGTTACGACACCTCCAAGTTGAAGAGAGAAGCCAAGCTGGCGAGGGAACTCACTGGGGTGGACATTTTGCGTCAAAACCAAGGCATTCGTGCCGCCAAGTTGGCCAAGAAGCAAGCTCCTATTGGTCAATCCGATCGGTTGACCGATGGTGTCAACGATGGTGCCATGAGATCGCATGCTGAACGTTTGAACAAGTTACACCGGAGAGAACGGAACAGACAAGCCAGACAAGGGGAAGGTGACCGTCATACTACTGCTAAGATGCCGAAGCACTTGTTTACGGGTAAGCGGGGTATTGGATCGAACGATAGAAGATAGACAACTAGGAACATGTTACCCAGTTGTGAAATTTATAGGATTATTGTATACTAGTAATAGGAAAGAAAAGAAAGATAGAATAAGAATTAGAGAGGGGGTTAGTAAAATCCCTAAAGTTGAAGGTGCTGATTTCATGATAGAAAATAGAACGGGGGCACGCTAGTTGAAACGCTAGTAGACTATTAAGCATATAATATCCCTGTACAGTAAGCGATGGATAATGTTTCTACATAGGCTAATTGACATCGGATTAGGAAATATTTCTCATTACTGCCGTGGATAAACTCGTCTCTCAGCCGAGGTACATTCATGATTTTGTTAGACAGCTACCAATTAAATATCATACTGTCTCAGAATGTTATTACGTGCCCTTTTTATCCCTATACGCCCCCATCCTTGAAAAGTGCTATACACGATAATCCTGGGAAGCTCATTGATCATATATTCTATACATAATCCTATATGGTGCAAAAATCCCAATTTCAGCTTACGCCATTTCTTCTGCTCAACCACTACTGTAAAGTATATCATATTTCCATCGTTATAGACAACACCCATTGAAAGTCACAGGCAATGAGTTACAATTGCTACGTTATTCATCAACGTATTCACCAACCATCGAGCCACATCGTCCTTCAATGCACTTGCTGACTCATTTCAACCCATCGGGCTTTTTCACCCCCGTCTTTTTATACTTCACGTCATTGTATTCTTCCAGCAATTTCTTTGCTTGAGACTTCAAGTTGGAAACTTGGTCATCCTTCTTTTTCAATTCGGCCTTCAATTCCAACACCTCGGCAGCGTCATCAGCATCCCCCGTCTTGATGTGGCCCAGAGGTTCGCCCTTGCTCTTCTTCAATTGATCGAGAGTATCCTTGGTGTGGGTCAATTCCGCCACTAACGAGTAGGTCCGAATGATAACCAACGTCAAAAATAACGTAAAACCGCACAAATACATGTTCCGTTGTGCATAAAACCGCCGAGCTTGGATTTCCGCCCGGTCATTCACCATACCGGCGATAACCGCCTGTTGAGCATGATGGGGATCGGCAGACGCCCGCAATTCACTGGAAACTTGCCAGACCCGATTGACGGAATCGATAAACAAGATGAACACAAACCCAAGAACACACTTGAGGGCAATTTGGAATTGTTCCAGCTGGAAGGGAAGGGAAAACACATGGAGCACTTTCCGACGAATGGAACGGGGCAACGGAAGCAGCACCAACGTAAACAATACCATCTCCACCGCGAGGAGGATAAACACAAGCTGGTAATAAATTGCCATGGTGTCGTGTGAAGTGCGATTGCTGTCGGTGCGAAATGAGGAACAGGGTGGCGCGGCAGGGGACAGCGGCTAGGAGAGAAATGGTTATAGGATAGTTTATAATTAATGGAGGGGAGGATTATATTGGAGATGGTTGAATAGAGCAGTTTAAATGTTAGAATATATTAGTATAGTGGTGTTTGGTGAGTGGAATTTTCATATGAAAAATTAAGAAAGCACACGATCGATTAATTCAATTGGAGTGGGATAATGAGGAATGGGAAATTGATGGTTTTTAGAGAGGTGGTAACACAACAAGTCTACTACCAAAGATGTAACTTTATCCCAGATGTAAAAATCAATTGATACAGTCATAATCAGAAAAATTCAATAGGAATTCTTGAACGGAGCCTAGGAATACCAGTCTTCCTTATTAGCTTTATTGGCAGTGGGTTAATCTCTTCGCTTATGTCTACGCGCCTAACCGCGTTACTGCATAATTGCATTTATATGTGTAGATACACCGCCCCACCTTATAGAAAAGTAGATGGTTATAATTAAATTTGTAATTTAATTTCAAGACTTATTTGTAATTGGGATATATGGAAAGGGTTTAATTCGTTATGAAACTAGCCAGCGGCCCCATTTATTTTGATTACTGATAAATAAACGAGACAATTACACCTTAACATTGACTAGGTTAGTTAAATCTGAATGGAATTTGCAAGTCGTGGCAATGACATATATGTTATATTGGTAACGTTATATCAGATATTATTTTATTTGGTGAATTTTCCCATTCCGTCATTCTTACTAGTGAGACTGTAAATTCCCTCAAACGACTCATTATTCCAATGAGCAACACCCAAAATAATACCCCTTAGATTTAGTAAATTAACTTCCAAACAAATATACTTGTGATGACCATTTCCGAAACATGAACTATCGCCTAAACCAGTAATCACCCATCCATTTCAAATCTTTCTATTTGTATCGATTTCATTTCGTTGACACAAATTACTATCTCATTACTGTCCACTCTGTAGCTGACCGAGTTCCCTTCGTTAGACCTTATGTCCTTACGACCCTTACACTGAGAGCGCTATTTTCGTTCCCAATACACCACTGCCATTTCGGCATTAAAGCTACATTATTATCATGTGCACTCACTAAAACGATTGTTCCTGATCTTGAATATTAATAAAATGCCTCAGCTTCTGAACCCGTCGTGTCCCCATCGCTTCCCATGCCCATGTTGGGTTGCTGCAGGTTGCACAGTCACCGCATAAGCAAAAGGTTCTAATTGGCTCCATGTCTCCGCTCCCCGTGCCAACACCCCGCGAGTCCGAAAACCGCCGGGACGCATCAACAGTAGTCACGGAAGTCGCCGTGATAGTCATCTCGGAGCCACCCGAACATATCGCCTAGGGTCTCCGGGGCAGAAATGTCTGCTAATATCTATTCAGCTTACTAAACCAAGACCAACTAAATCATGGGCTTATTTCCTGGTTATTCCACCCCCATCCGTCCCCTCTTCCCTGTTGTAGACGGTCGTCGTTTCCGTATACCCCTCCGCCCGGAGACAATTGGCCAATAACAATTCTTCTCTTATGTGCACTCCTCACTGTTACATTACATCTTGACCAATTTTCCACTCTCATCCATCACAAATGTTGTCGAGATCGATTAGAAGATCGTCTGTCAGGGCTGCTGCCATGGCCAAGCTGGCCAAGGTTCCCACCAGAACCTTTGCCATTGCCACCCCTTCCCGGGTTGCCCCCCAATCGGCTTTCACCACCCCCATTATCTCCAAGCGGTTCAACTCCGTCACCGTTAAGGTGCCGGAATTGGCCGAATCGATCACTGAAGGGACTCTTGCTTCTTTCAACAAGGAAGTCGGTGACTACGTTGCCCAAGACGAATTGTTGGCCACTATTGAAACCGATAAGATCGATGTTGAAGTCAACTCCCCTGTTGGCGGGACCGTCAAGGAATTGAAGGTTGCCCCTGAAGACACCGTTGAAGTTGGCCAAGAAATCGCCGTTGTGGAAGAAGGTGCCGCCCCTGAAGGCGGTGCTGCTCCTAAGGAAGCCGCCAAGGAAGAAGCCCCCAAGGCTGCTGCCCCTAAGGAAGAACCTAAGGCCGCTGCTCCCAAGGAAGAACCCAAGGCCGCTGCCCCTAAGGCTGCTGCCCCCAAGGCCGCTGCCCCCAAGACCGAAGCTGCTGCTGCTCCCACCGGTAACTTCTCTAGAAACGAAGAAAGAGTCAAGATGAACCGTATGAGATTGAGAATCGCCGAAAGATTGAAGGAATCGCAAAACACCGCTGCCTCTCTTACCACCTTTAATGAAGTTGACATGACCAACCTTCTCAACATGAGAAAGAAGTACAAGGACGAATTCCTTGAAAAGAAGGGGATCAAGTTGGGGTTCATGGGTGCTTTCTCCAAGGCCGTCACCTTGGCCGCTAAGGACGTTCCCGCTGTGAACGCTGCCATTGAAAACGGCGACACCATTGTCTTCAGAGACTACGTTGACATTTCCGTTGCCGTGGCCACCCCCAAGGGTTTGGTTACTCCCGTTGTCAGAAACGCTGAACTGCGGTCGATCTTGGGGATTGAAGCTGAAATTGCTTCGTTGGGTAAGAAGGCGAGAGACGGCAAGTTGACTCTTGAAGACATGGCTGGTGGTACTTTCACCATCTCCAACGGTGGTGTTTTCGGCTCCTTGTTTGGTACCCCCATCATCAACATGCCCCAAACCGCCGTTTTGGGTATGCACGGTGTCAAGCAAAGACCCGTTACTGTCAACGGTCAAGTCGAATCGAGACCTATGCAATACTTGGCCTTGACTTACGACCACAGATGCATTGACGGTAGAGAAGCTGTTACTTTCTTGAAGACTGTGTGTGAATTGATCGAAGACCCTGAAAAGATGTTGTTGATGGAATAGGTTAGGTATTAGGTACTGCATGGTACATGTTACGAATATAAGATAGATGTAATGACTAGCGTGACTACGAGTCATCAAAATAGTGGGGGTGACTCGGAAGTGGCGGCCATTGCCGTTTCGGAAAATCCCCGGGTTTATTGTCACTGATGACCACAATGTCGATCGAGTCATTCCGACGGTTCGAATGGATTACGTTGTGTAGCATGGTAATTAGTAAGAATATAGCAGCAATCACGCCCACAGACAGGATTATTTACTACGATTTTGTTGGTTTCGGTAGGTGGTGGTAGTTGTGCGTGCCCCTCTTGCGCGTCAACAAAAGAGAGGGGTTCGGAGATGCAACCGCGAATCACCACCAGTAAACAATTTTCATAAACAGAGATTGAAGCAAAAGTGCTGCACCGGTTTAGGTGACCACTCTCGCCGTACTATTGTACCTTCCGTAGGGAGTTCCACCATCTCAGTAACTCTACTAATTGCGCTTACAAATGGCAAAATTCTCGGATCGCCACCAATAACTACCAAAAAATAAACCAGCCAAGCACGCAAGCCACACCACCATTCTAATTCTCTAGCTCAACTCAGTCATTTGTTCCCCTTTGTCTCCCGAGTTCGGCCGGGCAACCCCGACTCCTGCACACTGCCCAAGTACAAATTGCGAAAATCCATCCCATCCTCCAATAACCATGCTTCGTGGCTTTAGATTGAACCAAATTAGACACCTTGCCAACAAGGGTCACTTTGACACCGTGTGTGTTGGTGCTGGTCCCGCTGGTTACGTTTACGCCATCAAGGCTGCCCAAGTAAGTGCCTCCCAATTCCAATTGCCAAACTAACTTTAGAACGGGTTGAAGACTGCCGTGCTCGATGGCCGTGCCCTGGGTGCTCCCGGTGGTACCTGTCTTAACGTTGGGTGTATTCCCTCCAAGTCGTTGTTGAACAACACCCACATTTACCACACCATCAAGCACGACTCGGCCTCCAGAGGTATTGTCAACACTGAAGCGGTGGCGGTCGACTTTGACAAGTTGATTGAGGCCAAGGACAAGGCGGTCAAGGGCTTGACTGGTGGTATTGAAATGTTGTTCAAGAAGAACAAGGTAGACTACCACAAGGCCACCGGGTCGTTTGTCGACAAGAACACAATCAAGGTGACCCCCACTGACGGTTCCGAAGCCTACGAAATCTCCGCTGACAACATTGTTATTGCCACCGGTTCCGAGCCCACTCCCTTCCCCGGCATTGAAGTGGACGAAGAAAGAATTGTCACCAACACCGGGATTCTTTCGTTGAAGGAAATTCCCAAGAGATTGACCATCATTGGTGGTGGGATCATTGGTCTTGAAATGGCTTCTGTCTACGAAAGACTCGGTTCCGAAGTGACTGTCGTTGAATTCCAAAACGCCATTGGTGCCGGTATGGACGGCGAAGTGGCCAAGAACATCCAAAAGTTGTTGCAAAAGCAAGGTCTTAACTTCAAGCTCGGGACCAAGGTCTTGACCGGTGTGCGGAACGGCGATGTCGTTGACATTGAAGTTGAAAACACCAAGACCGGCGAAACGGAAAAGTTGCAATCGGACGTGTTGTTGGTGGCTGTCGGCCGTCGTCCTTACACCCAAGGGTTGAACTTTGAAGCTGTTGGCGTTGAAGCCGACAACAAGGGTCGGATCATCATTGACTCTGAATTCAAGACCAACATTCCTAACATCCGGGTGATTGGTGACGTTACCTTCGGTCCCATGTTGGCCCACAAGGCTGAAGAAGAAGGTGTTGCCGTTGCTGAAATTCTCACCAAGGGTACCGGTCATGTCAACTACAACAACATCCCCTCGGTGATGTACACCCACCCTGAAGTTGCCTGGGTCGGTCAATCGGAAGAACAATTGAAGGAACAAGGCATCAAGTTCAAGACCGGTAAGTTCCCCTTCATTGCCAACTCGAGAGCCAAGACCAACCAAGACACCGATGGGTTCGTCAAGTTTATTGCTGATGCCGAAACCCAACGGGTGTTGGGTGTTCACATTATTGGTTCCAACGCCGGTGAAATGATTGCTGAAGCTGGGTTGGCTTTGGAATACGGTGCTTCCACTGAAGATATCTACAGAGTGTGCCATGCTCACCCCACTTTGTCAGAAGCTTTCAAGGAAGCTGCTATGGCTGTGTTTGACAAGCCTGTTAACTTTTAGGATATTTAGAAAAAAGGAACTAGATAGTGATGTCGAGAGTAGGGTATTTGCATGTTTCTGTTGTCTCTCATTTCTTATTGCTCATGTATAGGGGGTGGATCGCGAGAGTTTTTACTTTCCTGTTGGGGCCACCAGTGACATCAGGATTATGTACAGGATTGCCACCGTAGAGGGGTATAAATCAAAAGAGGTATAAGAAGAAAATGAGAAAGTATAGTAGTTTAAATTGTGATGACTATCTAAGTCGGCTCGGGCTAGCGCTAGCTAGTAACAGTACACCAACACGCACAGATACATGTATATATTCCAAGGAAGTGTTTATTAGGGATACCCTTAACGCCACTAAATACTAATATTGGAGGCACAATCTCTATGATGTGATTGTACCTCGAAATTGCAGACTTTCACAATAATGTAGCCAAACATTTAACATTGATATGATATCACTAATTAATTTATAAAACCCACACGTTCTCAGTAAATCACCGACTCAATGCCACTATTGCCGCCACTGCGTCATGGAAAGGGAAAAGGAAACAGGTAGTGCCAGTTAGTAGTCAAATAAAAGAGCCAGTCAAGAAAAATCATAATTGATGCCAATGAACGCCCTATTTCTACACGGTCACCGCGCATATACTGTTCTGATTACAAGCGGACACTTTCGATTTTGTCGCTTCCGGCCAACACAGCCCTGTTGACTTATAACCTGCACAATGCACGTTAAATTTCGGCTAATTTCTTGACTATTAACGCAAATCGTTGCATGTTTCCCTTTGTGGCATTTTTTGAAATAACAGACAAAGACTGCTTACATCTGATGATGTACTTTCATCTACAACACAATACAGGGAGTTGAGAATTTCTCTGACAAAGTACCACAAAAGTACCAATGCCCTTTGCATAACATTATATCATTGCATGTGTTATTTATCATTTATTCGTTATTGTCTATGTGTTGGCTGCCAACCCCGCAGCCAAACTCAACCCAATCACCATGTCAAACATCACCTTGTTTGAAAAAACCCGGTCATCTTCATACACAGTAATCCACCCCAACTTATCATCATCGGGACAGTCATCCAGGGGGTTTTCCACATAGTATAGGCCATCCCCACCTGTGTAATAAGAGTCCACTTTCAGCCCAACCCCAAAATCTTCATCCAATTGATCGTGTCGAATTGTCCCCAGACCAGGCATAATCCCCCCAGGGCGCCTATTTCTTTTCAACTGTTTAGCAAGTTTTTTATGCATACGCTGGGGCAAATGAGGCCGAAAAACAGCCAATACGGGAGGAAAATCATTAGTGCCATCATCAACGCCAACGGGGCCCTTCAGTTTATAAAGCAACGGCACCGCATCCTCGTCGTCGTCATCTTCATTGTCATCGATAATGTAATTTTGATGAAAGTAAACGTTATTTCTACCAAAAAATGCCGACAAATGGGCGTCTTCGGCCAGTCTTCCCATGAGCCCAGCCATCCACAGACGCGACTTCACCTTTGCCATCGTCATTGTCAGCGTCTTCACCCTTGGAACCAGCCCAACATTCCACCGCACATTATTGACGTCCTTGAATTCAAAGTTGGTGACGGGAACTCCGGTGGTATCGACATTGGGCATAAACTGGGCGGGGATAGTTTTAGGATACACAAGCCCGTTGAAGGGGCCGTGGTTTCTCAGAAGCCCCAGGGAAAACGAGCCGCCACTCCCCACCAGAACCGTCATGTATCCCCCCTGGGATTGCGGTTTCTTTGTGATTACAAGAAGTGGCGTATCTCGTCTTCCTGTGTTGTTTGAGTCACGGAAGACTAGATTAAAGCCATTGCTGGGATTGGGGGTGGGCAGGGTGTCCGTGTAGCTAACCTCGACAAAGTAGCCTTTCCCATGACGACAATATAAGTGTTTTGTATCCGGGTTTGTCGTGAGGTAGAGGTCATTGCCGTAGCGGATAACATGGTACTTCCAGTACGGCAAGTGGCTATCCCCGGAAACCGTAGATGGCACTGCCTTGGGAACCAGACTTGGCCGTAAAGAACGGTTCGATGCCATCCGTCGAAGGGTAGTGCCTAGAGAGAACCGTTTGTTTGGGTTTTCGCCGTTGACGATATCTTCTTCTGCTTCTTCTTCGCCCAGCTTAAAAAGCAGGTACCGCTTGAGCTTGCGCTTTATCCCATGAACGGTATCCAACGTTTTTGTCGACTTTGCCGTGGCCACGGTTTTGGAGGTGTATGCTGATGCCTGAGTCTTGCCCAGATTGTGGGTGAAATGAGAAGTATGGGACTTTGCCGGAGTAAGGGGCGCGGAAGGGAGAATATCAGGCGAGGGGTTAGGAAGGGAGCTCTCCTCTTCC
The DNA here is from genome assembly GCA_030563345.1 of Diutina scorzettiae. Taxonomy (NCBI): domain Eukaryota; kingdom Fungi; phylum Ascomycota; class Pichiomycetes; order Serinales; family Debaryomycetaceae; genus Diutina; species Diutina scorzettiae. Next base: position 290,133 of record JAKUCB010000013.1, read on the forward strand.
ATCCCGGAGTCAAAATGGCCGATCCCTTCACTGAAACCAAGGTCTCCAAGCAGCAGTCCAAGGTCAAAATCGACATTTATATCGCTCATGTCGACGTCATTGACTAGAACACTGGCCCCCAGCAGAGAATTAGGCATCCACTTGTGTTGACCTAGTGTCATGGCAAAAAGAAAATAATGGGGTGAAAGTCTATCTTGATAGTCGCGCCTGTGTGCTCGGTGGTATGCAGGTGCATTATAAAAAAATTAATAATATAGGCTAGGGTAAAGGCGGGCAAAACAAAGAGGAAAAATTAGTGAAAGCGGATTAAATTGTTTTTGTGTGTTGATCGGCGGTGGAAATTAGCGGTTGTTATTTGCCTCCAGGGGTATTTAACGTTTGACGGCATGCATGTTTCCTATTTAGTCGGTACCGTGGACGAGGACGTGGCGGGATAGAGTGGCTGTGGGGACATGGATAACATAAAATTGCGGTTGTACGGAAGAGGACGTGTGGGTGTTTGTAGTGGATACGCGTCCAGATATAGTATCTTCCCTGATTTCATATTGTTGATGAGGTGGCTTCCGGGATGGGGAGGCTTCGCACGGCTAGGATGCTAAAATTTTAGTACATAATAGAAGAGGGGTTACGAAGTGGTGATGTTCCGAGTATATAAACTAGGTAAAACCGGGAGGTACGGAATTTGCATGGGAAGTAAATCGAACGATTGCAGGCGGCTTGGTAATAAAAAGTCCGGAGCATGTGATGTTGGAGAATGTGCCAGGAACAGAGGTAAGACCTGTCTAGTTGATGATTGTTTATTTATTGGAAGTTTTCATTTATATCCCTAAAGGAAGAGACTGGGTGGGGGTCATCATCAATCTATTTACCAGTAAATAATATCGGTAACAACAATACGCATCGAGGTCATCAGGTGATTGTTAACATTCACTAATGTTGCTGTGCGAATGAAATTATTGGGATGCAATTTCCATGATGCCCTGAAGTAGAAAGTGTGTAAGCACAGGATTTTAGTACTGGTATCACCTTGAAGAGCTTAGTAGATATTTTATTTGTGGTGAATTCCCCACTAGAAAAAGACATCACTGAATTCACAAAATACGGAAAATACCTTCAATAATGATCTTTTCGATCTGTATATCAACCAACAGATTATCAAACTATTTGGCGAGATCTTTCGTCAACGCAACTCGCGCGTACAACAACTGTACCCCTGGCATGGTTTGGTGCACGAACACATTGTACCTCGGTCCAAAAGAAAAATCACACCATATTCTTGAAAGCAATGAAATTAAATTAAAGTTAGGTGTTGATATGCATTATTTATCCCCTACTATCTTTGTGTCTTTCGGTTCGCCCTTTTTCTTGTCAGTTCGCTGAGCGCGTGCGGCAAAGAACGCATTCCACAAATCTTCGCTAACGACATTTTCTCCCGCCATCGACCGATTCAACACCATGGTGTCGATACCCTCTGAATTCATAAGCACCAAACTTTCCGCCTCCAGTAACTTCTTCTCTTCGATATCTTCATCCCGTCCACTATTAAGATATTCCAATCTTCGGTTGGCTGCCATCACGGCAATCAGCTCTTCAACCGTAGATTCAATGACAAACATCCATACTGTGGTAGGTTTGGTCTGGCCAATTCTGTGTATCCGGGATATCGCTTGAAGCTCAAGGGAAATGTTCACCAACGGTTCACATAAAAAGACGTGGGTGGCGTTTACCAACGTAAGCCCACTGGCTTGAGCCCGGGCGTTAAGAAGAAAACAGGTAATATCGCTGTCTTCCTTGAAGTTTTCCACAGAGTCGTATGGCTTGTGTGGCCGGCCAGCGCCTACTTCTGGAAGGAGCGTTCCATATGACCCCAAAAAGGTAATGTCGTTGGCCTTAAATGCCGTCCCCAAAATATATAACATGTCCTGCCACTGGGAATAAATGACAATCTGCACTTTGGGGTCATGGGACCGAAGGTATAACACTTGTCTAACAATCATATCAACTTTTGACAGATAGGAGTTGGTCAACTCCATCTGGTCAATCTCATCCACCTGCTCCACTAAAAGCGGTTTATAAATCAGATACAATTGATCCTTATTCGTCACCCCCACATCTTCCACCAATTGCGCCTTAAGCTCGGGTTTGGAGTGGGTGAAATTATACACCGAGTTAACATTAATACCACGATTACACATGGGACACTTGGAATTGGAGCGAAGCCACTCGCCAAGGCAGTCCTTACAGTACTTGTGGCCACATTCGGTCAACAGCCCGATGGTGATGGTGCACCGACAAATGACACACATCATCAGTTCTTCCAATTCCTTTGCCAGAGTGTCTTTGGCAATGAATAGAGAGTTAAGGTACCGGAACCGTCCAATCAGTCGGTTGAGGGCCACTTCGTTTTGTGTATAGGGGAGAATAAGCCTGTTGATAGTGGCAGAAATCACCGACGGTGATAATTGGGTGGGGTCCATTGACCACACCGTAGGTTTAACCGAATCGGAGAGTTGTTGCAACTGCTTAAAGTACTCAATTCGCGCATTAAATACAGCATTACAGTTGACTGTCACTTCTCTGGAAACTGCAGTGAGGGTGTTTTTCTGGTTTTCGAGATATACCCCAAGCCGGTGACTGATCAGCCCCACCACCGCCCCGTTACTGGCCTCGAGCTTTACCTCTTCGGCCATCTCTTGAAGCAGATAGTCCACAGTCGGCCGCACCCCATCTGATTGTTGTGCGAGCACTTGGAGATACTCGTCGTCATCGACTTCTTGCTGATACTTTTTCAGCCGCTTAGATGACGGTTCATCGGTGCCGTAGATCCACTGTTTGCGTCGTTCCAACACCTTAGCCAATTGAACGAGCAAGCACTGGACTTTATCCTGGTCAATCAAAGACTGATCATATTCTTTTCCACTTGGGTCGTCATTAGCACCAATTAAAGGCTGCTTAAGCGTTGAAATAAGCTCCTCCACCCACTGGTTTACCACATCAGCTTCGGCGTTCAATTGGTCGGCTAATCGCATCGTCTTGGTAACCCAATCCTTTATTTCATACAGCGCAACTTCAGCACTTAACATCGACGCATCAATGACTGCTAACCGAAGGGTAACCCGCAGTTTCTCTTTCGGGTACACCACAGTCCCGTCATCGACATGATCGGATTCTTCAACAAACATTTTCAGTTTGTTTAATCTAGACTGTGTTGTTTGTTCTACGTTTTGCATCGTCTGGCTGAGCAATTCTCGCCGAAGTTCCTCCGCACGGTGATAGTACCCCAGTTCGAGTTCACGGGCATCTTCTGGAGTGACTTGGACGTTGATCGACGCTGAAGCAGCCACGAAATCGCCGTACTCTACCCGCGCAAGCTCGGCAATGGTTTCTGCGGGAGACTTTTCCGGGTAGCCTTCAATGGGAAGTGGTGCCACGGCAACTTCCACCACTCTGTTTTTTATGATTTCAATGTACTCAGCGTCGTGTAATTGGAAATGGGCCGACCCCAACAAAAAGTAGATTTTGTGGAGAAGAACCCGCCACAGCCGTAACCGCAACCGCAACTTGGCCACCAGCGCCTCGTCTTCGTCCCCCAATTGTTCTAATTGGCGACCTAACCGATGGATAATTTTTTCCGTCTCCACCGCTGCAGTTTTCACCACCGCCATGGCGAGGCGGGGGTAATAGATGAATTCAAACAACTCGCCCAATTCGCAAAACAAGGTGATGATTTTCCGTTCATCCTCATTAATATCGGAGAGCGACAGTTGGAGCATCTCCTCCAATAAATGGTCAAGAGTCGTCAACTGCTGGATGACATTCACCGACTTCAAGTGGTTCCGTTTATACTTTTTCAGCGTCAATTGTAGCTTGCCAATTTGGGCCAGCGCACAGTGCTGACGAAGTCGCTGGAGTCCTTGCAGCATGTAAAAAAGCATCAGCGGCGTCGGTTCCCAGTGCTCCGTTACCGGGTTACCATTAATATCCATATATATCGCAGCCAAAATCTCTTCGAGCATCTGGTTATACAGTTCCTGTTCAACGGCGGAAAACCCTCTTGTCATCACCACCCGCTTTTGTAGCGGCAATTGGATATCATCATGAACCATGGCCTTAGTATGACGGAGTGCCACCGTCGTCCACAATTCTACAAACCGCTGGGGAGACTGGATGACATAATCCCACAGCTTTTTCCCCCCGTCGCCCGCGAACGGGTAGAGTCGCAAAAACTCCAAAATCAGATGTAAGTCCTGAAGACTCCGCTTAAACGGGGTCCCGGACACCCCCCACGCATGGAACCGGGGGATAAGCGCTGCCGATTGAAAAGCGCGCGACATCTTGGAACTCACCATTTGGACCTCGTCGAGAACCACTCTCCAAAACTGGGAAAGCATAAGCGGGGACTCATGGTCTTTCAGCTTGTAGATCTCCGGGATGTGGTTGTGGAGAATCGCCTTTTCGATTTCCTCTTCCAATGCCTTTTCGTAGTCGGTGGAGCCGCCCGGGTTCCCCAGCCGCTGGTTTGCGTTTCGTGGCTTGGTGGAATTAATGGAAATTTGAAACATGTCTCGATACACCTCTAGGGGGTCCACTGTTGCTTCTTCAACCTCTTCATCCACTGGCGATTCCAGAGACCGCTTTCCGGAAAAATACAGAGAGTACTTTTCCTCTTCCTTGATGGAGTGACGGGTGGTTCTCTTTTGCGAGGAAAACTTGGCGTGATCCAACTCGCGCGAGATGGTTTGATAGGTGGTAAACACCACATCAAATCTACGGAGGTATTCAGCAATGAGCGCCGGCAGGTCGCCCAATTTGGGGTATTTTCCGATTCCTTTGTAAGTGGTCACCGCCAACAGCGGCGCCAACCGCTCCATTTCCAGCACCCATTGCTTCAAAATCAGTTCTGGCGCAATGACCAACGTGGTTCGGGCCTTGATTACCGTTTTGGGCTTGCCGTAAACGGTATTCTGATATTGGTGCATTTCCAGAACTTCCAGTTCCGGGCGCCGGTTCATAAGCACCGCCGCCGCTACCTCTACTGTTTTTCCTAGCCCCATCTCTTCAGCTAGAAGTCCTTGTGCTGGAAGGTATTGCCAAGAGTCGTCTCCTGTGGTGTAAGACTTGAGATATTCCGCTGCTCTCCGCCGAGAAACAGCCTGACAAGTATAGTAGTTGAAGTAAAAAGGCTCCAGCACGTACCGGACGCGCTTCCAGCCAAATGTAAGTTTGCTTAGGGTGTGGATCATTATGGTATCCAACACTTCCATGTCCACCTCGTTGCCGTCTAAAAAGTCATCAAGGATCTCGGCATGGTCCATAAGCGGTAACCGATTACACTTAAAGGTTTGGGGATCATAGACGCAGTTTTCCTTCCTTAGCATCCACTCCACCGTAGTTCTTTGGAAAGGAAGTAGATCAGTTTCGAGATCTGGAACCACCAAGTTTTCCGGCGCCACCGGGTCCATCTCCCCGGTGAACTGGGTGACACTCAGGTAAAACAAGTGCGCAGACACTTCTTCATCGGTGTGGTGATATTTCTCCGCAAACTTGGTGACGGCATCGGTGATGGGCATGACGATAAAACTCTCCTGGGCGATGTAGCGAATCTTTTGCCTGGCTTCCGGCACTAACACCTTAAGGGGAGTGAATCTGACGTAGATGGACACATGGAAATCAAACGTTATCTTGTTCCCATCAAACTTGATTTTTAATGTAGGCTCGGGCCACGCCAAATCGTTCCGTTCTGCCCGGGGTAACGAATAGTCCAATATCCTACATGCCATAAGCCACCCGTAAACCAGGTCTTGAGGCGGTCGCTCCACCTTGTTCGGCAAATGGGGTAGTGTCACCAGAAGAAGTACCACCTGAGGACTTTTCCGTTTATGGAGGATATAAAGAACTCCGTGATCTGGATCAACTCTGAACCGAATATCGGCGGTGACTAACCCATCGCTAGGAAGGTCCACCGCATATGGAGCCAAATCGACTGGGCTCACTCCCTGGTATGAGATGGTGCGATCAAAGATAAGAGGATATCCAAGTTCCTCCACCGGCGGCGCTGGGGGCGCCGAAGCACGAGGCTTATTGTCATTTGAGCCGTGAACAATCTCTAGAATTGCGTCGAGATTAAATTCAAGCACTTCCATTGGTATAGCTTAATTCCCGCGACTGAGTAGATGGGAGTGAGGATATATAGATGGGGTTGGAAGATGATGGAAAAAAAAAGGAAGGGTAGGGGGCAATGACACAAATGTAGTGGGGAGGAGGTGAGGGGGGTTAATGATTGAGTGAGATATTTAGATGATATTATACTACTTGTATAGAAATTGTGGTTTACTATGACGATGGACAATGTCGTTGTGCATAGTGGCCGCGACCAGATAGATAGAGAGCTGTATTATTAATTTCTTATGTAATCATGTTTTTTGGTTTGTGTAGTTCGATTACATGATCTTTCCATACCCACCAATATTCGATTACATAACCTCTATGTCATTACCGCATTATTACATAACCTCTTACTAACCTCTTCGATTAGCCTTCCGTCACTTACACAGCTACTCTAATAAGGAATGCCGTTGGTAATTCTTTGGAACTCATCGTAACCAACAGTGTAAAAAGACTCCATCGACTTTTTAATCAACCCCCGGAAATACAACGCCGCCTCCTTCTCCAGCTTGGTAGGAACAAACCGCTTTCTCAAATTACGAATAGTGTTTTCCTTGAAACATGGCAACCCCAGCTCCAACATCGGCTGGACAGTGCGCACAATCATTTCCATATAGGGGCGACAAGCCAAGTAACCCTTGATACACAAGTCTTCAAACCAGTGGAACGCCTGTGTATCGCTGCTGCCACCCAACACCATCATCATTTCATGGGTCAACTTGAACGGAGCCGCTTCAAACCGCACCCCACCAGGTACAATATCAAAGCAGAACCCGAAATCGATGTGAAGCACGTTCCCTTGGTCGTCGTACATGATATTCCCGTTGTGTCTATCCTTGAACTGCAACAAAAACGAGATAATCAGGTACGCCGCCAACGACTTGACCAAATTGGTCCGCGCCTGCTGGAATTCGGTGGACGTTTCCGGCCCAAACTTGGAAATGTAGTACTCGTACAACCCGTTGACCGCTTCCCGCCCCATCATGTCTCGCGAAGTGGAGTTGGGCAACACGTCAATGACACCGCACCCGGGGGCGGTGGCGGTGACTCGATAGGGGAAGACATAGAGATCAACGCCGGCGGCTTCCCAAATCAGACGAAACATGGAAATAAGCTGAAGCGCCAACACATCCTGACGACAATCGTCCCCCACCTTGAAAATGGCACTTTGCCATTTTTCAATGGGATATGTGACCACCCGCCCCAATTCGTCGATTTCTTTGACGTCCTTTTTAATCTTAAACGTAGCCATGTAGGGCGCCTTTGCGTGCGATTGTAACGGCTTACCCAGCTTGCGGTTGATGTCAATAACTACACCGTCCGGATTCGAAGGAAGGTACACCCCGGGCTTGACAACAATCTTTGCCATTTCCTCGTCGATCTTCATCTTCTTTTCCGCCTTGCTCTTTTTGATATACGGCTTCAACTTGCCAGAGATATCGGTTACTTCCGAAAAGAAGCCAAACTCCATTTGGTAGTAGTCGACGTCCTCCTTCAGCATGTTGTGTAACATTTCCGTTTGGATCCGGTCCAACACCGGCTTGAGCAGGTCAGGATCGGTCAGATCTTCGTCCTTGTACGCGTTAGCCAACATGTTCCAGATGATTTGGTGGGCAAACAATTGGGAGACCTGGGCGGTTTCCAAAATGAGCCGTTCGACGTATCCCAACGAATCGTGACGCAACAGTTGTACGATTTGCGGCACGTAGAAGAAAGTAACGTTGACGTCATTCGACTCCAACAGCCGCATCAGGTACTGTAAGATATACGGATCATCCCCAAACGGAGGAAGGAAAAGGGTGATGGAATCAATCGGCGCCAACGGCGCAAACCAAAGCAAAAAGTGCAGACACTTATTGGCCCCACCGTGGATGCCAATGTAGTACTGGACGGCCTCGGGGTAGGGAACCGCTGGTAACGGGTTCTTAGTGATCAATGCTTGTAGCAAATCGTCAAGATTCCTCACCTTGTACCGCAAAGCCAAGTTTACCGCCAAGATCGGGTCCAATGCGTACAGCTTGGTGACAAGCAGCGACAGAATTTGCAAGTTTCCGTCGAATTTGCCAGTGGTTTCCACGGGATCTTCCGGCAGCAACCACACCGATGTCTTGTTGATTTCGTCATCCAAGAACAATAGCAAAATCTGCTGTTTCAGCACCAAGCGGTCCCGGCCGAAACAGTCGACCTTGGCCACCAAGGCGGCAATTTCCTTAAGCAAGCTGTATTCCAGCTTGGTCTTAAGCTGGTTGGGACCAAACGGGAACGTCAGTCTGGTGCGGAACCATGAAAGCGCCCCATCAAGCACCAAGTCTGTCAACCGCTCGATCAGCCGCGTTCCCAACTTAAGGTGGTAGGAAAGAACGTCAAACCCAAACCGAACCAACTCAAATCGAGGACACTTGGCGTAGGGGTGCAACAGGGCATTTTTGAACGCGGAGAGCCCGTCGTCAACAAATTGAGTAAACATCTTTACAAGGTGGTCCAGCTGGTTCATGGTGGCCTCAAAACTCAGGGCAAACATGCGGATGATTTCAAGGTGAGGCTCCATCATCAGATCCACAAACCGCGCCTGTCTAGACACCTGGACAAAGTCGGACGGTGCGTACTCCATCTTGGCGTATTCGGGGGCGGTGATGTCGTATTTCTTGGAAAATAACCCCTGCTTGTTGCAAATGGAAATGTGCCAAAACTTGGCGATTTCCGACACAAGCAACGCCGGGAGCGACAGCTTTCTTTGCAACACCCCAAACCAGATCTGCGTGGCGTACCCGGCGATTTCCAGGTTGAACATCGAAAACGGCACCTCGACAAGGTACCGGATTAACTCACCGGTGTGGTCGTTCCGAGCAAGCACCATCCCGGCAATGTCTGATAACAACTGCTTGACCCGACCGGTGTCGGCGCCCGCCTCTTCCTTCACGGTAAACACTCGCTGGCGAATGGTATCGATGTTGATATTGTTATCAAACACCAGTTCTACGTTCAGGTTCATCCACAGCATGTTATTGATGAACGCAGGAAGCACCGAGAGCTTGGACACCGGGAACCGGGAAACATGGGCCAAATCGGGATTCAGGCCCGTCACCGACGCCGCCAATTCCAATGCAAATGCGGCGCCAAATTCAAGCTTGCCCTGGGGAGAAAGCAGAGGCGTCGAAGAGCTGACGTATTGGGAAATCAACAGCTTAATGTCAACCAGGCACTTGCGGAGCACCAACCGCAGCCACGACTTTGCCTTTTCCAAAAGACGAGAAAAGGTGTCCTGGCGCCACGCCATCTGGTCCAGCAATAACATCTTGATTTTCAACGTCTTGGTGTACCACAGCAGCACCAACAGGTACTGGTGGATGTCATTGTCCACCAACAGGTCCAGCATTACCGTCAACAAGTCGAACATGGTGTACAACAGGTCCTGGTGGGCAAGTCCCAGGGGAAGCCGACCAATCAACTTGTCGCAGCAGGTGAAAGCCGCGTCCTGGAGCTCGGGGACTCGGTAACAGGTGAGAACCATCAACTGGGTGACTTGGTTGGCTACGGCGTCGCCAGAAAACAGCGAATTGGCGCCCAACTTGACGAGGTACACGTAGTCCTGTACAATCCGGTAGGCAATGGGCCCAATGTACGCGTCGACACCGGATATCTTCATCAGCGGGTCGCTCAAGTACAACAAGATCGTCAGACAGTCGCCCAGTTTCACCCGCAACAGCTCAACAAACACCGTGGCCAGCAAGAACATAAGCTTGGCGTACAGCATCGTTCTCGGCACGTCAAAGATCTTGCCGATGATCGCCTTGTGGTCCTTGAGATTGTGGTTACTGGATCCCTTACGTAACACTGTGTTAAGCTCCAACGACGTCTCTGTCCGGTCCCACAGCAACTCCAGCGCCAACGGCGGCGAGTTCAGCGCCATCCGTTCCAAGTCGGCCAGATGGAGCTTGGCAATGCCAGTATTGACTGAGTAGCCGTGCACAACCATATTGAACCACGCGTCTCTAAATAGCCTAACAATACCTACCTTTGAATAGTCCCATTTAAGCTTGGGGGCACCCTTGACAGTGTCGGGCAATAATTGGGCCAACGGCTTTAAGTAGATGGAAATGTGTTCGCCAATTTCCGATATCTCCGAATGAGACCGGTGGTGCTCCAATTGCTGGACTTCACCCTGGCTTACAATGGCCCCAAGCAATTCCTTAAGGTAGACGTAGTACAACGGGTTTTCCGTGGTCAATTGGTGTGACAACAGCACTTCGGCGTCAATCAAGTTCCGCAAAAGAGTGGAGCGTTTATCCACCAACGCGTCCAACAGCAACCGGAAGAGAAGGCGGGTCATAATGATAAATTCCTTTTCCGGAAGCGTAGGCGCCACCAGCACCAACCCCTTGAGAAGGAGAGGACCAATCTCCAGGGTAAGGTGTGATGTCTTTTGCGAGAGAATCGTCACCGCAAGGGTCAGCACTTGTTCGTCGTTACACCCCCGGCACACTTCAATAATGGCGTTGATCAGATTCTCGCACACGGCCAAGTAGTCGTCGTCATTGCCCACCAGACCCCCAGCTAAGTGCAGAGTATGGGTGTTGGTGCGACCCAACCGGTTGGTGTCTTGTCTGCTCAAATGGGAGTTCTTGCGACGTAAGCCATTGCCGTTTTCCAGGACAAACAACAAGTTGGTGAGAGCGTAGATGGTGGTGATGACAGCGTCTTGAGACATCACCCGCAGCGCCAACCCCACCGCCTTCAGCGCCTTGATACAGTAGTTAACATCAAAGTCAGGATTGGCCGCCAACGCCGTGAACGCTCTCGTCAACAGAGATGCCACCAGGTCGTCCTTAAACACCAACAAGCACCCCAACTCGATCGCAGTAAGACCTAGATCAGTGTCCAACATCACGTCCTTGATTTCAAGGCAGTTTTTGAACAACTTACGGGCCACCTTGGTATCGATCTGGTCACAGAAAGTGCAGCAGGCGACAATCTGCAAACAGTACAGTTTGGTGAGGTAACCAAGGCGCAACCGGCTGTAGGTCAGGTAGACAATGTAGGCCTCGCCCTTGTCCAAAAACTCGAGCTTGGAAATGGCCACTTCGCCCAAACCCCGGATCAAGTCCATGTGAAACGAAGAAACGTGGGTAAACGTGCGGGGGGCGCCGCTAGGGTCGTCTGCCGCTGCTGCCAGCAGTTCCAACATTTCAAACAACATCCCTTGGGTATTGTACAGGCCCTTTACGTCGGGATAAAGACACAGCCGCACCACATTGCACATAACCATGGCCAAATACTCAAGGTACAAGATGGGGGAAAAGTCGGAAGCAATGTCTCTATCCAAAAACTCGGCGTAGTCGTGGGATTGGTCGGAGTACATGTGGTTGGAGTAGGTTTCTGCTTCTTGCAAAAACTCATAGTTATCAATCTTGGCGTCCAAGTTGGTTAATAACTTAAGAGTAGCCGGATCGGTTGCCAAAAACAGCGCATCTACCGTCATCCCCTGCATGTAGCCCAATAACGTAAAGTAGTGACTCAATTGCAACTTTTGGTCAAACAAGTTGTCCTGGAATTGACGGAAAACAGTCACCACTTCCGAGTGGTACATCGCCCCGCATTTCAGGGACAACGATACGAGGGCGGTGGTTAATTTTTCGCCAAGGTACGACCACGGCGAGGCAATGTCATGGCGGCCACGCACCAGCTTGGAAAACCTTTGTTTGGGCAACTCCATAAGATACACCTTGAGCTTTTGCAACAATTGGTCTACAATTTCCGTTTTGGTGATTTCGGCCAGGGAGGCATCACACAAGCCAACAAGCGTTTCAAACTCCTTGGCACCCATTTCCACCAGATCAAGCGAAACAAACGAAACAAGCTTGTTGAGATCGTCATTGGAAGAAGGTCCCACGGGTGTTTCCGTTACCGAAAGCGAAGCGAGCTTAGAGAGGGCATCCTGACGGATGCGGGTAGACGAGACACCGAAAAAGTCCATACGGGTATCGGTGCTGTGTGGGGTTTATAAGAAAATTTATTGACATGTGCGAAATTATGTGGGGAGAGAGAGGTGGGGTGGAAAATCAAAAGAAATTGTTGAAATGATGTGGAGGTGGGGGAGAAGTAAATGGGAGTAAAGAGATTTGTTTAATGGAGGTATTTGCTTTGGGTGAATTTTAGTTGGGCTCAATCTAATTTCCGATTATGGAAGTTGATCTCGGTGAATTTTCATGTGATAGGGAATAAACTATTATAGTCGCTTGTTGACCAATACATGGATTAAGGATAGGAAGGGTTGTGGGTGATGTTTAGCAATATGTGTAATTCGATGATAGTCGTTCCTTTTGTTTCAGAATAGTATTGAAAGTTTGCTGAGAGATCGTAGTTGGGACATGAAAATAATACCGCGTGAGACGTATCATATATAAACCATAATTTTATCTCGTATAGTTACGTACCTACTTTATTTGTATCCAACTGGGAACTTTAAGTGATTTTTCATCAGTTAATACCTCAGCGCTTTGGTGGAATTGATAATTTTACACAATGAATAGTATGCAATGAAATCTAGGAGTTTGCCGCTATAACAAAATTCTAAATTAATTTCAAACCCCGACCCACCCCTTCTCATCTCTCTCAATACTGACCCTCACTCATCGCTGTCTCATGTTCCTCTCCATATCCTCCACCGACGACCACGTATTCACACTATACACAGAATGTGCCCCCGAAAATAATCAAAACCTCGGCTACGTCGACCGCCTGAACGATACTGTTTCCATTGAATTGGCTGATGGCACTGAACTCACCATCCGCCAACTGGGAAGCGAACTAGTGAAAAATCCGCTGTCTACTGGCTTTATCTGCTGGAAATCGCTGGTTCTCTTGGTCGACTGGTGGCAGTCTTCGCCTTTCGCCCGTCTTCTCAACAAAAGGACCACGGTTCTTGAATTAGGGCTGGGGGTGGGGGGCATTCTCGCCCTGAAATTGGGCCCTCTCTGTCGACACTACATTGCTAGTGATCAGAAATCGTTACTTAAACTTTTAGCTTCTAACGTGGAGGAAAACTGTAACCATCCCATCTCGGTGGTAGAATATGATTGGGAGTATATTGACCACGGGGTGGCTCTGGTGCGAGAAGTAGAAAACGGCCCCATTGACGTTGTCCTTGCTAGTGACACCATCTACAACGAATATTTGATCCCCCCTTTTGTGGCGGCCGTGGTTGCAATTCTTCGTCCGGGGGGGGTGGCAATAGTCGCCATGCCCCTTCGTAACCCTGAATTGGTCGAGTGTTTTGTCAATGAAGTTCTTAAAAGTGTTCTTACCCCAGAATACGTTGATCCGGAATATTTATCGTCGGAACTTCGTGCTGGTTATGTTATCTATGTATTGAGCCGCACCAGCTCCTAGTCGCACCTCGCCCCGTCAGTTACCGTCAATCCTCCGTAACTATGGATATCTTTAACGCCATTGTCGACGTTGATCTTGACGCTGAACGGCCCGCTAACAATATCCAAGAATGGCTAGCATATATGATGAGCCGTGCCTTTGGTCCAGGCCGCCAGGGCCGCAAAAACCGAGCAGAGGACGCGCTAAAAGCCCTCACCCCAGTGGCGACACTTGACCAGGTGCCTGATCCCGTGTGTCCTATTTGCTACGACTCCTATACTGATCCCGTTGAATACAAGCAAATGCAACAACTGGCAAATGCAGCGGCATTGGAAGCCGAGTGTCAACGTCAGGCACAAGTAGAAGATATGATCTCACGGGATGACGACGCTCATGAGTTCCACCGGCGGCTTGAGCTGGAACCCTGGCGTCTGCGCATTCAATACAACGACCCGCTGATGTTTTTCCCCGTCGATGAATCGGGGTTTAACTATTTGCGGTTTCCTCAAACCCTGCTATTGACCCATGAAAAGGCCACAACCGAGGATATGTTCCCAGGATACCAACTTCAGGAGTCGCCGATTCCCGAACTTGACGAGGACGCCCATATCCCTATGCGTATCCACGGGTGCGACCATATATTCGGGCGGCTGTGCCTCGTTGAGTGGTTCAAAACAAACGCCCTGTGTCCTCTTTGTCGAAAAGAAGCAGAAATTGCTTGCCAAAGATGCGATAATCACCGGGTGGATAGAATCGAGCGGGGGGGTCGGTTTGCCTTTGGCAATGAGCACGAAGAAAGAGAACGATTAATGGAAGTAACCGATGTGTTTGCTCCTCAGCGACGGTCATTTACAGGCCAGGTAACCCCCTTGGCTGATTTTTTCACCAGACAACACTGGGCGACGCCTTTGGATGTTGATTATAGACCGGAGGTGGCGGATCCAGATTTGGTAATGGCCCAACAGTACCGGGGTGGCGATCAAACGGTGAGCTTTTTCTCGATTAATTCGTAGATTCGGCACTGACACGACTTCATGATAATGATAAAGAATATGAATGGTCATCCAAGACACTTTGGCCTTATCGCACCTAGCTGACCTAGATGTCTAAATTAGGAAAGAACGCTCCTCTGAAACATTTCCACCTGGTCCATCCCCACTATGCATGCACCACCATAATAACTTATAAACAACAATCTACCAATGGTTTCCAACAACCTACCAACGGTTATAAACAATCTACCAACGGTTACCAATAAGATAATGGGAAGGTGTTTAGCTACTTTAATGATCATGTTGGTCACCTTGGTGGTAATCTCGGCGTTTCTTGAGCCAGGATAACGAACGCCGATATGTAATGAATGTGACAATGAATAAGAAATTGGACTGACCACAAACTCTTTATTTGACTATTTATTGCGACAATGCATTTATCTAGTAGGAAATGGCATCTTCCGGTGGCATCTTTGCACAATCTCCAAATAATTTGGTTCGTTTTCAGCAGTGACCACATTGTGGCGAATCAAAAAGTCGATAATTACCAATCCACAGTTCGGCTTAAACATTCCTGCCCTGATTTTCTCAAGCACATCTTCGACGGGTAATAATTCAAATTGTTCCAGTTCACCGTCAACAGGATGCGGTTTGGTGATTCCATCAAATTCAAGATCATATATATATTCCACTTCGGGTTGAACGATATTGTCATCGGCCAAATAACAGTAAGAACATGCCCCGACCGCCCGGGAATGGGTCCGGACATATTCCTCTTCAAGTCCGGCCTCTTCCATGGCTTCCTTAACAAGCGTGGCCTCTACACCATGAGGATAACCAAGACCGCCAGCCACGGTATTGTCCAAAAGGCCCGGCCACATTGGCCGGTCGGCACTGCGTCTGGGTGTCCACAAAAAAAGTTTACCATCCACCACTTGGTAACCATTAACATGTACGCCATAGGTAACCACCCCAAGAAGTGTCAGAAGTGCCCGTTCCACCAAAAAGTACAAGTTGTGCGATTTGTCAAAAACCCCATATAGTTCATTTCTCCACCGATGGTTCAAAATCCCATTCAAGTGGGGTAGCTGACGCCATCTTTCGCCCAATTCGGCAAACGCTTGGTTCCGTTTCTCCACGGTATTGTATTGAGGAAGCAAAGTAATGGTGGTATCGGTGACAGTAAACGCCAATTCATTGGCAAAATTGGCGGCAATTGCCTCAGTTATATAGCCCAATGGTATTCCGTCGTGACTCTGGAGTGTCTTGTAACCATTCACGGGACCATAGGTAAATCCGTCGACTTTATTGATCGCTTCAATGAGTGACATGCGAACGACGAATGCGAAGCAGATGATGCTAAGATTAATGTTGCTAATGAATTGGTAATAATGTTTCTAATTTATTTATTCTTGTCGAGTGGTAATTCAAAGTAGAACTTGATTTTTAATGCAAACTTATCTGGTGAAATGAAGTCAAATCAGTAACACAAGCTATAGTAGTTACTAACAAGCTTTATATCCCACTCAACGAATATGGTATTCGTCAAGAATTCCGACTACTCAAGATTATCCCGTTTTAATCAGATTTGTCAATTCTATTCCTGACTTGTGCTTTTATACCTAAAAGTGAAGTGCCAAAGAAATAATCAGTTGTGACGAGGTATACCTTACCTATGTTACCCTACTTAATATCATCACCAAGAATTAATATCAGCCACTTCACCACGTAAATTTTTTTTAATCTACAACGTTTCAGTTATACCCCAAACAACAACCATTCTCTACTTCGCCTCTAAACTTACTTCGCCTACCCACTCGTATTTGTATTCGCGCGCCACGCGTTTTTCAATCATGGCGGCATCCAAGCCTGGTAGTGACCCATTTGCCGATGCCAATTTGATCGATCTAGACCCGGCGGAAAACCCTTACGCGCCCTCCCCCCTGGGGTATGACCCAAACAGACAATATCCTCACACAGCCGCCGCCGAGACCAATCGGTACTCGCAAGCGGAAAACCCGTTCACTTCCACTCTGGCCAACAACCCGTTTTCTGACTCCTTTATAATATCTGATGGAGATGAAGATTTTGATACCGAATTTGACGACGTGGGCCAGGGCCGTAATGGTAGATACCATAACGATTTGGGGCCGTCTCGCCCGCTAGTACGAGACGCCCCAGCCGATTCGCGGGAGTTTGATATCAGGAGGCTTTGGACTCGGGCCAAAGAAAGGTTTGGCAACACCTTTGCCAGGGGGGGTAGCATTGGCGGTACTGCGGGAGAGGCCGGGGGAGCGGAAGGTCTCACCCCGCAGAAGCCTGGGACGAGGGTTATCCACGTCCTTCACCTGGATGAAAACCAGAAATACGGCTACTATGGCAACCATGTTTCCACCACGAAATATAATTTTGCCACCTTTTTGCCCAAGTTTTTGTTTGAGCAGTTTTCGCGTTATGCCAACTTGTTTTTCTTGTTCACCCTGGCAATTCAGCAAGTCCCCAATGTATCGCCTACAAATCGGTACACAACCATTGGTACGTTGATTGTAGTGTTGACGGTGTCGGCTATCAAGGAGATTGTAGAGGATTTGAAGCGGGCGCTGGCGGATCGAGATCTAAATAACACCCGGGTCGAGGTTCTAGACGCGCTGGGGCAACTACACAATCGGAAATGGATCCAGGTCCGGGTGGGGGATATCGTCAAGGTCAACAACGAGCAGGCGTTCCCTGCTGATTTGATTATGATCTCCAGTTCGGAGCCGGAAGGGTTGTGTTACATTGAAACCGCCAATTTGGACGGTGAAACCAATTTGAAAATCAAGCAAGCAAAGCAGGAAACGCTGCATCTAATCCACACCCAGGACGTGGTGAGAGACATGGCGTCATCAGAGGTGATTTCCGAACAACCCAACTCGCTGTTGTACACGTACGAGGGGAATATCACCGGGTTGAAAAACCACCCCAACCCTCTTCCGTTGTCTCCTGATCAGTTGTTATTGAGAGGGGCGACGTTGCGGAATACCCAATGGATTTATGGCATTGCTGTGTTTACCGGGCATGAAACAAAGTTGATGCGCAATGCCACCGCCACCCCGATTAAACGTACCGATGTTGAACGTATCATCAACTTGCAAATCATTGCTTTGTTTTGCACCCTTATCGTTTTGGCGTTTGTGTCCACCATCGGGAATGTGATAATGCAATCAGTGGACTCTAAAAACCTAGGTTACTTGTATTTAAAGGGCACGCTGACGGCGTCGCTCTTTTTCAAGGATCTTTTGACGTACTGGATTTTGTTTTCCAACTTAGTGCCGATCTCTTTGTTTGTCACTGTAGAAATTATCAAGTATTACCAGGCGTGGATGATCTCGCTGGACTTGGACATGTACTACGAAGAAACCGACACTCCGTGCGGTGTGCGTACTTCGCTGTTGGTGGAAGAGTTGGGGCAAATCGATTATATCTTTTCCGACAAAACAGGCACGCTTACCCGAAACGTGATGGAGTTCAAGGCGTGTCTGATTGGCGGCAGGTGCTATGCTGAGGATGTTCCTGAAGATGGCTACCCCCAGATGGTGGAAGGCATTGAAATCGGATACCACACCTTTGCCAACATGCACGACACCTTGATTAGCGATCCCACCCTGCTGCAGCTGGCGATTATCAACGAGTTCTTAACGTTATTGTCCACATGCCACACGGTAATCCCGGAAGTCAACCCCACCACTGGTGACATCAAGTACCAAGCGCTGTCGCCGGACGAGGGGGCACTTGTGGAAGGGGCCGCAGAATTGGGGTACCGGTTTATTATCCGGAAACCGAAGGGGGTGACCGTGGACAATACCATTATCCACAAGACGTTTGATTATGAATTGCTTAACATTTGCGAATTCAACTCGACGAGAAAGAGAATGTCGGCGATTTACCGGTGCCCTGATGGCGTCATCCGCTTGTTCTGTAAAGGTGCTGATACGGTGATCATGGAGCGGCTTAACCAAAACGAACCCCAGCCTTTTGTAGATGCTACCTTGCGCCATCTTGAAGACTTTGCCGCTGAAGGGTTGCGTACTCTTTGTATTGCTCTGAGAATCATTCCTGATCAGGAATACGATGCCTGGGCTAGTCAGTATTACGAAGCACAAACAGCCATGGATAACCGTCAAGATAAAATGGATGATGTTGCCGAGTTGATTGAAAAGGACTTGTTCTTATTGGGCGCCACTGCCATTGAAGATAAGCTCCAGGATGGGGTGCCCGAAACCATCCAAACTCTCCAAGATGCCAACATCAAGGTATGGGTACTTACGGGGGATCGTCAAGAAACGGCAATCAATATTGGCATGCTGTGTAAATTGCTCCAGGAAGATATGAACTTGTTGATTGTCAATGAAGAAACGAAAGAAGATACCCGCCGCAATCTCATGGAAAAGTTGGATGCAATCTCTGACCATATTAACGACCCTGACATGGCAGCGGCTGTGGATAGTAGTTTAGCGCTTGTGATCGACGGTCACCTGCTTTCGTTTGCTCTTGAAGAAGACTTGGAAGACATGTTTTTGGAATTGGGTACCAGATGTAAGGCGGTGGTATGTTGTCGGGTATCGCCCTTGCAAAAGGCATTGGTAGTGAAAATGGTCAAGAGGAAAAAGAAGGGGTCGCTTTTGTTGGCCATTGGTGACGGTGCCAATGATGTACTGATGATTCAAGCCGCCCATGTGGGGGTGGGTATTCTGGGGATGGAGGGAATGCAAGCTGCTCGGTCTGCTGATGTGTCGATTGGTCAATTCAAGTACTTGCGCAAGTTGTTGTTGGTACACGGGCTGTGGTGCTACCAGCGGATCCTGGTGGCGATCTTGTACTCGTTCTACAAAAACATAGCTCTTTACATGACCCAGTTCTGGTTTGTATTTATCAATTGTTTCTCGGGGCAGCTGATTGCAGAATCGTGGACGTTGACATTTTACAACGTGTTGTTTACTGTGTTGCCACCGATTGTGTTGGGGGTTTTTGATCAATTCATCAGTGCGCGTTTGCTTGATAAGTATCCCCAGCTCTACCAATTGGGGCAGCTGAGACGGTTTTTTAATGTCACCATCTTCTGGGGATGGATCCTCAATGGTTTTTTCCATCTGGCGGTAATTTTCTTTACGTCGATGTTCATTTACAAACATATGAACGGGGTGGCCCTGGGAATGTTGAATAACAACTGGCTGTGGGGGGTGGCTGTTTACACTACCAGTACTCTCACTGCCTTGGGGAAGGCGGCGTTGGTGGTGAATATGTGGACCAAGTTTACTGTGATTGCTATTCCTGGTTCTTTCTTGTTGTGGATTGGCTTTTTCCCTGCCTATGCTACCATTGCGCCTCTAATTAATGTGTCCAAGGAATATAGGGGGGTGCTCAAGGTGACGTACCCCACGGTGACGTTCTGGGCCATGGTGTTTGGGGTGGCAACTTTATGTTTGTTGCGGGATTTTTGCTGGAAGTACTTTAAACGGCGGTATTCTCCCGAATCATATCATTTCGTCCAGGAAATTCAAAAGTACAATATCCAGGACCACCGTCCACGGGTGGAGCAATTTCAAAAGGCTATCCGGAAGGTGAGACAGGTGCAAAGAATCAAGAAGCAACGGGGGTTTGCATTTTCTCAAACTGATCAAGATCTAGGGAAATTGGTGCGGTTGTATGACACGACAAAGAAGAGGGATGTTGATGGGGTGTTACACGAGGCGTGAGAATGATCAACGGTCGAAGTAGTTCATTGTCACTATTAGTTTACTTAAATATGATACGAGTATTAATGGATTCAGTAATTAAGGTACTACAATTACTACCATTGGATAGGTAGTAGTATAGTTCTAGATTCGTCAGGTATTTTGTGTTATTGTAACGATGCCAACTTTAGTTTGGTTTTCTACAATTGAGGGATCACCATCCGGTCAATGTCTTGTTGAGACAATCTGCCCTTTTCGTATGAAACAGTAATCTATTGTGTCTTGCCCGAGGAGTAGGAGGATTACCCGACAATTCCAACTTGCCAAGAAGGTCATTACCACCAGCAGTTTCGGTATCAAAAGGTGCAATGTCCAACAGCAAGAAATCTTAATTCATCGACGAGGTGTCACCAGTCAAATTGGCAGCTTGCACAGTAGCACCATAGGCAACAGGGTCGTCAAGATTGACGGACTTGTTTGGTTCTGTCCCATTATGGAGTAGGTGACCATCTTTTGGATCTTGGGGATTCTATAAGAACCACCAATAAGCACAATTTCATTGACTTGGTCTCATCAGGTGAGTACAATGGTATGACCATCCGCCAGCTGACTTCCATTGCACGGACACGGATGCTAATTGTTTTGGTCAAGATACCAGAGTGCGAGGGGACCGAGGTCTAGAAAGGTTTTCTATGGACCAACTAAAACATTCCACAAGGTATTTCTAATCATAGTGTTTGTTTCACCTTGCGCACGTGTCGTAGTGAGTCTTCTTGCAATTCTGGCCAAGGACCGTTACGCGATTCCTCCACCTCTGGCTGATTATAGTGCGTTATCATTATTGCCTGTGCGCGTTGTACAAGGAAGTTGGCTAAACGTGTTATTTTCCTGTACGCGAGGAACAAGGAGTTCCAGCAATAAGAGCTCTAGCAAAATGCCGAAGGACTAATACAGAATTCCACTAGATTTTGCGACTTGTTCTTTCTTCCTGTGCGGGGGTATAAGGAAGTCTAGTAAAACTGGCCGATGGTCTTTTAGCCTGCGTGCCAGGTATAAGGAAATCTAGCAGTACACGCTAAGGACCATCATATCATTTGCTATGCATTTCTGAATGCCGTTAAACCTACAACAATATTTTTAAAGATGTTGAAATCATCCCCTAACTATATAAATTAACTTTAAACAGTCATCAATCATTATCATCAAATCGTAACATTATGTTGAATAAATGTCACCAGCCATTTCTTCAAGTATTGTGCTTTAAGCTTGCTTGGCTCTAAAGTGCTTAGCGGCGTTCACCATGTTGGTCAACGATTCCTTAACTTCGGGCCAGCCTCTGGTCTTCAAACCACAGTCAGGGTTCACCCAGAACTTTTCAACAGGGTAAACAGCCAAAATTTCGGAAATCCGCTTAATGAATTCATCCTCAGAGGGAATTCTAGGCGAGTGAATGTCAAACAACCCAAGACCAATGTGGTTGGGGTAGTTCGAGAATTCTTGGATGTAGTTGGGGTCGTCCTTCTTCGAGAATTCAATGGAAACGACATCAGCATCCAAAGCCTTAATGTGGTTGGGGTCCAAGTCCGAGTAGCAGAAGTGCGAGTGGATTTGGGTAGAGTTTTCCACACCAGAGGTGGCAACTCTGAAAGATTGGGCGGCCCAGTTGAGGTAGTCTGATCTTTCCTTACCGGCTCTAAGAGGCAAACCTTCTCTGATAGCAGGTTCGTCCACTTGGATTACAGTGATACCAGCGGCTTCGAGGTCTTGAACTTCGTCTCTGAGGGCCAAACCCAATTGCAAGGCTTGCACCTTACCAGAAACGTCGTCTCTAGGGAAAGACCATCTAAGACAAGTCACAGGACCGGTCAACATACCCTTCATGGCCTTCTTGGTGATCGATTGAGCGTACACCGATTCCTTGACGGTCATGGCAGCAGGTCTCGAAACATCACCAACAACAATAGGAGGTCTGACGTATCTAGAACCGTAGGATTGCACCCACCCGTTGGTGGTGAAGGCGTAACCCTTCAACTTTTCACCAAAGTATTGTACCATGTCGTTTCTTTCGGGTTCACCGTGAACTAACACGTCCAAGCCAACTTCTTCTTGGAACTTGACGACCAAGTCGATTTCCTTCTTGATGAATTCGTCGTATTCTTCAGCAGAAATTTGTCCCTTAGCAAACTTGTTTCTGTTGACACGAATGTCCTTGGTTTGGGGGAACGAACCAATGGTGGTGGTGGGCAACAAAGGCAAGTTGTACTTTTTCTTTTGTTCGGCGTCTCTTTCGGGGAAGGGGGCCTTTCTAGTCGACATAGACTCGTCAATGGTGGCCATCCGTTCTTGAACCTTGGGGTCAGTGGTGATAGAAGATTCTTGTCTCGACTTGATCGAAGCAGCGTTGGCAGCCAATTGCGACGAAACGTCTTCACCAGAGGCTTGCTTGGCAATGACCACAACTTCATCCAACTTTTGGGTGGCAAACGAGAACCAGTCTTTGATGGTTTCGTCGAGCTTGGTCTCGTTGGCCAAGTCAACGGGAGTGTGCAACAACGAAGAAGAAGTGGCAACAACAACATCGTCAGCAACAGCTTGAGCCTTGGCAACGAATTCAGCAGCCTTGGTGAGGTCGGTCTTCCAGATGTTTCTACCGTTGACAATACCAACAGACAAGGTCTTACCCTTGGCGAGAGGAGCAACAGCGTCCAATTGTTCGGGGTTTCTCACAAAGTCAAAGTGGAAACCGGCAACAGGTAAGCCTTGGAGGGCGTCCAAGTTGGGAACTACGGTACCGAAGTAGGTGGCCAAGGTGATCTTGGGCAAGTCATCGCCTTGCAATTCAGCGTAAGCTTCAGCAAACTTGGCTCTGACCTTTTCGTCCAAGTCCAAAACCAAAATGGGTTCGTCGATTTGGACTTCATCGGCACCAGCGGCCTTCAATTGTTGCAACAATTCCTTGTAGATGGGCAACAACTTGGGCAACAACGAGATGGGGTCCAAGTCCAACGAGTCCTTGTCGGCCTTACCCAAGTAGAGGTAAGACACAGGGCCCAACACAACGGGTCTGGTTTGAATACCCAAGGCCTTGGCTTCGTTGAATTCAGCAACGGGCTTGACACCAGCGGCAGAGTTCAACTTAAAGTTGGTGGAGTGGGAAAAGGTGGGTCTGACATAGTGGTAGTTGGAATCAAACCACTTAACCATTTCCAAAGCAGTGACATCGACGGCTTCGGCACCTTCGGAGGCCTTTCTTTGCAAACCTCTACCCATAGCAAACAATACGTCAATGGGGGCAAGGTTGTACTTGGTGTACCGTTCGGGAATGGCGTTGAACAACAACGACAAGTCCAAAACTTGATCATAGAACGAGAAATCGTTCGAGGGAATAATGTCCACACCAGCAGCTTGTTGCAACTTCCAGTTGTGTTCTCTGATTTCCTTACCCTTGGCCAACAATTCGTCGACGGTGGCCTTACCGCCCCAGTAGGCTTCGGTCACCTTCTTCAATTCTCTTTGACCACCAATACGGGGGAACCCCAAAACTGCAGACTTGACCATGGTTAATTTATTTAGTCAATTGGTTGATTTTTCGGAGGAATCGAGGGGGGTTTATATATTGAAAATTTTTAAGTTATCCCTGGCAATATGCAGGCGATACTGCCTACGCCCACGGGGGGCATGTTATCGGCAGAAAGTGCAGAAGTGTGGGGAACATGTGATAGGGGGCAGGATACTGATAGGGGAAAAGGTTTTGGTTGGTGGTTTAATGGGTTTGTTTGGCCCCGGTTTGACCAACTTTCAATTATTAGGGTTGTTTGACTTGCTGGCATTAGGTGATCTGTTTGCACGTGATTCGAGCTAATGCTGCTGACTCGGGTACGAGACGCGTGGAAGGGAACGACAGGGTGAGAATTAGAAGGCGGTGGCGGTGTGGTCACAAACCGATAGGGGGTGACAGACAATATGACAATTGAATGTGATTTTACCATTGAACGAGACCCGGTTGAACCAGTTTAATTTACCATTCCCTGCCGAACTCACGCATGTTTACCGTGCAGATCAAATCCCGTCCTCCGTTTACGGTGTATTTGATGTTTACCATTTTATTACCAACTGCATGTTATAATTATCTAATTATCAACAATCTGTTGCAAACCCTTGCCGGGGACTCTCCTCCAATACAACTTTTTTCCAAACAATAAATCTCTTGATAAACTCCTTACTTTTAGTAAGACATCTTTGCGTGGAAGAAACTTGGGAAAGACCACTCGGATAATGTCACTGCTTCCACCACTTGGTTTGGTCAAGATCACCAAATAAAAGATCACCTGGCCGTAGTTATGGAACCCTTCATGTAACACCAAGTCGATAATTTGGTCCAAGGGCACAAAATGCCGGATAGGCGATTGGAAGCGCCAAGGCAGCTTCAGCTCCAATTGTAACCCGATATCCTTCATCACCATGATTGAATCAAGTGGCTCTTGCTTGAAAGCCACCACCAAAACACCTGCTGACGCTACAAGGACTGCAGCCGCTCGAATCCAGCTACCCACTTCCAATTGTTTAAGCTCTATCCACCCAAGAATCTCCAATATAAATGTCACCACCACCGTGACTGTGATTGCGCAGATCGCCAGTTTGTGGTCGTCTAGCACTCCCAAGTTGCGATGGCGGATGGTGAACTGAAGCATATTATGGTCATCAACAACATCTATGGCTGGGGTAATCTCTAGAATGTAATCCTTGGGCGACAGCATCAGTCCATGGTGTTTCGTCCTCGTCACTGATTGATTGACCTCAAGTTGATGCGCCAGAGTCAAACGCTCGGTCACGTGGAAAAACGAGCCATCTCTACATATGTATGCTGTAGTTGGGATGTACAAAGCACATACCAAGTCATAGTGAGTCATAGAAGTACTAGCCTTTACACAAGTGGCTTGCATCAATTAAGTCCTTGCTTAGAGATAAGAACACTTTATCACAGAAGTCTCGATTCCCAATCAAGCTTTCTACGTCAATGTCAATGTCAACCCCGATTTAGCCAAATTAATTTCCCTAGTTAAATTAACAGAAAACCGTCGAATTTTGTGTTTACTTTCACTGTCTGGTTAGGAAGTGCGAACAAAGCCCGAATGATTGTACTGCAAGCTTAACCATTTGTTCAGGGTTTAACTAGCAAGGTAGTGGTAAATTGAATTGAATTATTTGAAATAACACTATATCTTGTTAGCTTAGGCTGTTTTTTTATTTTCATATCTCCGTTTTAAGAATAGTTGCTATTCACTCTCACTCCGTTACCGCTGAAAAATGGTTTTTCCAAGCGATATCGGCAAGTTCGCAGTGCGCACTCTAAATTTCCTAGGCTACCACAGCCACCCCCATTTTCATTAGGATTCTATGGGTCATGATTACCAACGGCGTGCTAAACGGCGACCTGATCCAAAAGGGACAGCACTAGGTTCCAAGCAATTATATCAGTTTCATGTTCGTCGAGCTTGACGTCGTCAACTTCGGTTCGAATTGTGTTTCCGCATAATTTGATGTCGAATTCGGGAGTACAGGTGTCAAATTTTTGCTCGATCCATTCAGCTATTTGTACTGGTGTCATATCGATCTTTTTCTTGAGGACTATGTTGGTCTGAAGCTCTTGGCGTAGATTGCTTTCCGCTACTTGATTGGCAAGTCTATTTGTAACTCCAAAATCAACTATCGGCACGGTAAACTCGGTGTCCACCACTGTGGGCCCGCCAAATGGGATCATCGATTGACGTTTTCCGATAATGTGGGGATCGCCGTATAGGGTGGCGTTCTCGAGATCACTCCACCCACCATATCTGCCATTAGCATATACGGCAGGAATAGACGCGTTTAAATGGGAATATTCGATAAATACGTGGGCATCAGCAATTATTGCTAACGTTTCTTTTGGTAAATCATCGAGCGACACCAACTTGACGCTTCCTTTTTCAGTTAGCCACACCCTTTCGATGATATCCTCGACATGAAGATCAGAGACATCAATTTTCATGGAAAATGCTAGTATCTCGAGAAGCTCGCATACTTGGAGTTGATCAAGTTTACCCTCGCCAATGGTATCTGTGGTCACCTTGTTCCCCATACTTTTGCATAATTGGCATACAACCATCAATAAATTGCAAAACTTTGAATCGGGATGAGACCATTCGCCGAATGGTGTGGTAATTGTAACATCGTTTCCCTCGGAGAGGTGGTTGTGTGTCTCTTCCACCACCTTGTGAAGGTGTCTGAACATTAGTATTGCGATGGTAATTATGAATTGTAACATACTCAAGAATTGGGACCGACTCCGACTTAGTGATTTCAATTTTGGCCATAATAATCATTCCCTCCCTGTACTATTATACCTTTTCGTTTTTTTCCGGGTCTACCAGTTCGGAACCCTCCGAATACCGCCTTTGCCCGAAGTCTTCTTTTTCAAACTACTGGTTTCCCGAGTCTCACTGGAGTCAAACAAGAAATATATACACAACATCCATCGTCCTAAATAACATACTAGGATCCAACTTTTCCTTCTCGATGTCACATATATTCCCTCTTCCCAGTTCTGAGGTTGAAAAAGAAACCATTTCTTTTTAACAACTGCTTTTCAAAAAGGTTCGCTTGGTTTCTAGATCACTCGTCTTGGTTCCATTTCCCCACTCTTCCGATTACGCGCTATCCCGGAGCCGACCCGGAAATTTGCGAGTAGTGGTAAACGCGACTACAAAAACCATGCCGCTCACCCGCTAAATGCGGATTTTTCTCCACAAATTTTCAAATCACCAATAATGCCTGAGGAGATTAAAAAGAAGCCGGTTAGTTTTCAGAACCTCGCCCTTGGGGCTGGGCTTAACCTTGCTGAAGTGCTGACCTTGGGCCAACCATTGGAAGTGGTTAAGACCACCATGGCTGCTAATCGGTCGTTGACGATGCCGCAGGCAATTAAGATGGTTTGGTCGCGTGGGGGGTTACTTGGTTTTTACCAAGGGTTGATCCCATGGGCCTGGATTGAGGCACTGACAAAGGGGGCGGTGTTGATGTTTGTGCTGTCGGAAGCTGAATACCAATTCAAGCGTGCTGGCTTGGGTAATTTTGGTGCTGGTATTATGGGAGGTGTCACCGGGGGTTTGGCACAAGCCTATGCTACCATGGGGTTCTGTACTTGTATGAAGACGGTTGAAATCACTCGACACAAGCAAGCCCTGGCTGGTGCGCCCGTGGAATCTACTTTCCAAGTTTTCAAAAACATCTACCGAAAGGAAGGGATCAAGGGTATTAATAAGGGGGTCAACGCTGTAGCGATTCGGCAAATGACTAACTGGGGGTCGCGCTTCGGTTTTGCTCGGTTGGCAGAAGAATCAATTCGGAAGGCAACAGGTAAGGGTGATTCCACCCCGTTATCTGCTTGGGAAAAGATTGCATCTTCTGTAATTGGTGGTGGTTTATCAGCTTGGAACCAGCCGATCGAAGTAGTACGTGTGGAAATGCAATCGAAAACTAACGACCCCAACCGGCCCAAGAACTTAAACGTGATTTCAGCTTTGAAGTACATTTACCAAAATAACGGTATCAAGGGTTTGTACCGTGGGGTTACTCCTCGGATCGGGTTGGGTGTGTGGCAAACCGTGTTCATGGTTGCCTTTGGGGACATGATTAAGAAGAAGTTGGGGGCTACCGGTGGCCACTAAGTCGTATAGATTCATTTATTAAATATTAGTTATCAAATGTTTGGTTATAGGTTTTTAAGCAATGTGAGTTGTTGCAAAATATGTATGAGACGGGCAGATTTTCACAAATGGAAGTGTTGCAAGTGCCTTCTGAGTTTTTGAGGGCATACATTATGACACTAAGATGACGGATTGGGTTTTCGTACCTTGGATTTCAACAGAAAGGCTATTTCATTATATCTCGACCAAAATCTGGAAATATGAATATTAGTTTAATTTTGAATACACATCCAAAACTTAGTTATCTGTTTTTTCTGTTTAGAAAAGTAAAACTTGCCTTCCATTACTTGGTTCACCTTTATAATGTAAATCTTGTACATAGATTAGACCATCGTTAGTTGCACTGAATGGGATGGTGGCACGTTGTCCACCAATGAACAGCTACATTAAATTGGAGGGAATTTTTTTGGCTCTCCTAAGCATTGAACGATGGCTTATTTCACTAAGTATGCCTTAGCACTTTCTTGGGGGTCCCGTGTGGCATTATCCAACTCCTCACGGAATCTCTCCCAGTCAATTGAGGTATCTCCGGGATCAGCTTTCTTGTTATCTTCCATAAT
This sequence comes from Diutina scorzettiae, assembly GCA_030563345.1. NCBI lineage: Eukaryota > Fungi > Ascomycota > Pichiomycetes > Serinales > Debaryomycetaceae > Diutina > Diutina scorzettiae. The sequence continues at coordinate 318,677 of JAKUCB010000013.1, forward strand.
TCTCTTTATTCTTTATATTTAGAAAAACCGGATGGTTTTTTCAGTTAGCAAATACCTAGTTTATATAGTTTCGCTGCTGTAAAGGAATTGACGTGGCCTTTAAGATCCAATTCTAATTTCAGGCGCTTTCTTAAGCCTTTGAAACCCTTCCGCGCCTCGTTGTCCTTGTATGGTTCTTTCATCGTCATTTGGGGTCAGTGTACTGATTGTGTGAGATTATTTCTCCAGTTTGATGTACATGTTTCCTCTGACACTGGATCTCTAACAAATTTTAAGGCAGGAATTGTATCCCTAGCCATTACCCGCACAACGGTGGCAAAGAATACCATCTCTTTTCATTGCGATAATACTAATACTTCAAGCTGGTCTCGTTGTGTTGGTCTCATACTGATTAATTAGGACACTTACAATCGGAGGAACGCCAGTCGCCAAGTTAGGTTAAACAACAATATTCCCATCAGATGTATAACCTAGATCCCCATATGTTCTTTGATTAGCCTTATATAATATTCGTGCCCTATCCTGCTTCAAATACTTCTGTACCTCCACTACCCTAGACCCCTCCACCCCCTCCACCCCCTCCTACACTGTACCTCTGCACCCCCTCCTACCCTAAACCTCTGCACCCCCTCGTACCTAACCCTTGTAACCCCTCCCCTAAACCTCTGCACCCCCTCCTACACTATACCTCTGCACCCCCTCCTACCCTCCTAGACCTCTGCACCCCCTCCTACACTGTACCTCTGTGTCAGGGATCCAGTGCCAAATGAGATAATCACTACCAATTGGAGAAACCACCCACCTCAAATTGTATGTTGACACTATATGACGTCAATAAGGCAGTGTCAAAAAACAAAGAAAGAGGAGAAGTCGGAGGCAGTGTCAAAAAAAGAAAAAAGAAAAAACTATATAAGCTAGGTATTTGTTAACTGAAAAACCTATCCGGTTTTTCTAATAAAAAAGAATAAAGAGTATTATGGAAGATCACGTGAAAACTGATCCAGGAGATAACTCAATCGACTGGGAGAGATTCCGTGTGGAGTTCGACAACGCAACTCGGGACCCCCAAGAAAGGGTCAGGGCAAACCTAGTGAGAAAGGCCATTGCTCAATTCTTAGGAGAGCCGGACACTCTGCACCCCCTCCTACCCTGTACCTCTGCACCCCCTCCTACCCTTGACCTCTCTACCCCCTCTCGTTCCTAACCCTTTTAACCCCTCCTACCCTAGACCTCTCCACCCCCTCCTACCTTACCCTTGTAACCCCTCCTACCCTAGACCTCTGCACCCCCTCCTACACTGTACCTCTGCACCCCCTCCTACACTGTACCTCTGCACCCCCTCCTACCCTGTACCTCTCCACTCCTTCCTACTCTGAAACCCAGTACCCCCTCGTATTTAGGAGACGTCGTACCACGGCACCCTGAAATCATCCGTACGCACTCCCACACAGGTTTATTGCCTCATTAAATACCGACTAAAGATCATCTTCAACTTGGTACTACGTCTTCCATAACGTTGCATAATGGGCAGCTGTAATAATTACCTCCTGGAACGAGCACTCCTCCCTAGCTGCTGCTGCAACCAGCTATGCCTATGCCTTCTTCCTTTAGTGCCACGAAAAGAACATGGGTAAGCAGAAGTATAGATTAGTGGTTCATTAGCAAAACGAAAGTAGCTCTGGTGACGATAAAGTCAAAAATGTCGACCTGTTTCTTCCCAGGGACAGTCAAGAAGAATTGAGTTGGTGGCAAATGCGTTGTGTGCGAACGAGAGTTGACTACGTTATAAGAATCTTACCACAAAGACGCGTCGCGTATGTAATTTCCCTGCACAATAGTCATCGAGGGGGGGCTTGTAAATTATTCGCCACCCAATCCATATCCTTAAACACAAAAATGTAAAAATACATAAACAAAAAAAAGACAAAACAAAATAAGATTGAAGATCAAATGAGAACCAGAGTAATAAAAAACCACACTATAAAAACAACGACCATACAAACAAAACTACAAAGGCCTCAATAAAGAATCCTAAACGAACCAAATCTTATGCAGGTTCAAAATACATCTTACTTAATATACAAGCAGAAACTTTTACGATAACAATCCACAAACCAAAATAAAGGCGTAACATACCAAAAAGAAATCAACTTTTTCAAACATTTCATAAGACAGTCAAAATAAAATTGCTTTTTTAAACTCTAAAAAACAGAACTAAAAAATATAAGCATTTTCATATAACATAATTTTTCAAAACAAACGCACTACATACTTCAATAAAAAATTATCAATATGTGTGTACAAAATAGTATATTCCTATTAAATTACAATCCTGTATATTAAATTATCAAAATCCTAAATGCGGCAAAATACTGTATGTAACAAGTATAAATTGCTGATTGAAAATACTTTTTCCAAGAAAATATAAAAAAATTATCTCTATTCATTTCCTGTATATAGATATGTGCACATTCCTAAAAGGTGCATATACTGTATATTCTCTTCTATTTAGTTTTACTTCACAAACTCACAACACATACATTTAACATGAATAAAATTCATTTATGATTATCCTGTATATAGTCTTATGTGTCAACTTGAAATGAGCTAATACTGTATATTGTTTTCTATACTATTTTTTTATATTATACATTCAACACATACAATAATATGTACAAAATTAATTTATATATAACCTGTATATAGGTTTTTGTATCATCCAGAAATGTGTGAAAACTGTATATTAACTTCTATATAGTTTTATTATATTAAACATTCAACACATACAATAATATGTACAAAATTAATTTGTATATATAACCTGTATATAGGTTTTTGTATCAACTAAAAATGTGCGAAGACTGTATATTATCATCTACTTAATTTTATGATGTCTATTCTTATAACAAAATAAACATATATGATCAAAGAGAAATATTAAAAGATCACTACTATTTTCAAAACAAAACTATATTTCATAACATAAACTTTTCCTTAAAATTAGTTATCCATAAAATAAATTTTTTTATCTTACTAAAATATACACTATTTTACAGAATAAATAGTAATAGTATATATCATGTTTTGAAAAATTGCTTGTTTTGAAATATGTATCTAAAAGTAATATCTTGTTTTTATACATAAAATAGCAAAATATATTTACCATATCTATACTGAATATATTAAAAATGAACGATCTATTATGTAATCTGGTTAAAAAATGTACTCTTCTAAGACTGAAATAAAGTATTAATCATCAAATATTAGGTAATCTGACTAATATATATAACATTTTTACGTGTGAAATTTACTTCATGCCACGAAAAACTTCCTATTTTATAACCAATTTGTACGATGGAAAGTAAAATTGTTTCATGGAAAATAAATTTCTTCGATGGAAGTTAAGTTTGTTTGATGGAAAGTAAATTTGTTTCATGGAAAGTAAATATAGATGATACACCAAGGAAGAAATACAAACTAAAACAAGAATATTCACAACTAAATATAATATAAACTCGATGTTTGCATGTAAAATACAGTACCAACGACGAGGTTTGGTAAAAGTTTGTAACAAAGTGACTATAGTAAACCTTACCAATAAAGTTGCACTTGAAAACTTTCTTAGTGCTATGATTCGGAAATTTTATTCGACAACAACCCAAAATATTAAAAATAAATCAAGATTCTTCTATTGAAATTGAACCAAAAATTACTATATTTTATAATATTTGCAAAAAAATCAATTAAAGGCGTATGTAAAATCCCAAACGAGAGTAATT